>JARHVA010000067.1:8167500-8617500 GCA_037957365.1 Torreya grandis | reverse complement strand
GTGTGCCTCTATCCCTAATTTCTAGAATAATTTATGGTTCTGATTTTTATTTAGTATTTTAAAAGTTATTATAGTTTTAGTGACTAATACTATATTGTAAAAAAATAAAAAATGGTGTTTTATGGAAATATGAGTGTAAGATGCATTTTTAGTTGAATCCAATGTCTAATTTATTATAATCATGGGATTCATATATTATATCAATGGAATGTCATTAGAGCCTTGACTCAACTTCATCAAACTAGAATAGTATGAGAATATCAGACATCATTCAAACACCTAACCAATTAGATGATAGAACTATCTAATGATTTCTTCCAACATTGTTTCATCAATAGAATTTGAGATGAGATTCTAGTAGAGGTTAAAATGTGGCAACCTCAAAAAATGATGGAAGTGGTGGGCTTGTCTAAGCTCTCTGAAGACTACATTAACTAGGAATGTCTACACACAACACCCCCTCTTCAAACTATAAAAGCATTAGATCATGCACCTGTAGCATCTGAGCCAACAATATAAGTTCCAAAATATGCCTTAATTGAGCCTAACTTGCCATCCTAAGCATTTGATCAAGCACCAAAATATTTAAATAAGGTACTTATAGACCTTGAGCAAGCACCCTAAGTGCTTAAGCAGGTCATCGATGAGCCCATTCAAAAAATCACCATGCTCGAGTAGTCCCTTGATGAGTTCAAACTAATAATCATAGATCCAAAGTAGGGCACTGAGACTTCACATCCCTCAGATAAAAATGCTAAGAGGGATGACATGTATCCTAAATTCATTCATCAGGATGACCATTTTGTGCACCCTTGTTCTTGCTTTGAGGATATTATCATCATGGTTAAAATTGTACTTTAAACTTTAGTTATAGTGCACATGTTCACCCTATTTATGTACAGGTTCATATCAAAATACAGATGAAACAAATGGAAGTAGAAAAAGACACATGGACATGCCTCTATCTATTCTTCAACCTATTTTTTGTCTAGTCTTCATTTGGTCCTCTTATTTCTTATCATGTTTCGATGGTGAAACATATTTAAGGGGGATGGAATGTAATGTACCTAGAGATGGGTATAATAGTAGTATAGTGAATAGTGGTTTAGTACCACATGCATAAGAATAAGGAGTTGTGTAGATGAGAATTAGTATAATTAAAGGGGTATGGGTTAGTGTTAGGCATCAATTAAGTCATTTGTAATTAGATATTTCTCTAATAGGAGGCTACCCCCTTGAAGAGGACCATGATATAGAGTTCTTCATTCCATAAAAATAATATTTTTTATGTAATAAGCATGCTTATCAATATATGCAGTTTGCATTATTATTGTGTGAATGTGAATAACAGGTTCTTATCACCTAAAAAAGGTATAGATATAAATCAACATAATTTAAAACATTAAATTACTACAAAAATTATAAAAATCATATTTTTAGAAAGAGGAGAGTGTGCCCATCATGATGGTATTAAGTTTTTGAATTTTACCATTAAAATTTATATTGTATTTAGTGATCCAAGTTAAATTTTATTATTTTATATTAGATCTATTAGACTCATTTGTAAATTGGTAGGTCTAATCCTTTAGCTCAAGAATCCAAGCCATTCATGAGATAAAAGGCTTGGTGTTTGAATTAAAATTCAGATAGCATGATCATGTTAATAACATGATCATATTAGTAATGTGATTACATTAATACATAATATGATCATGTTATTTTAAAATCAATAATGAATGGAATTATCTTAAAATCAATAACATGATTGTGTTATTGTAAAATCAATAACATGATCATGTTATTATAAAATCATCTGATAGAGTTGGTCTCATAGTTGCATGCCTTATGATGTGGAAAATAGTTTTTTAAAATCCAATTTGGTCAGTACTTAGGCATTTTCAGGGTCTAAGTATTGAACCTAGGGATTATAGGGCATAAATTTTATAATTGATGTCCATTTTTGTTGGACATGTAGTCATTTTTTTAGGTTTTTATGCCTTCAATATTACTTCTTGGCATTTCTAGGAGTCTTATGTTTATCAAAATTGAATTTTTCAAACCGCTCACTTTAAACTTGATCCAAAGTGGTGTGATTGAGGAGCATAGGTCATATTGATGACTTGCACATATCAGAAAACCATTTTATATTAATTTCACTTCTTCATCATCCCTCCCTCATCCTTGAATACTTCTTACTCATCTCTCATCACCCCTAATCACTCTTTCACCATTACTCATTGTCCCTAATCACTCCCTCATTAACCCTCACTATCCTTAATCATCTTTAATCATTCCCTTATCATCCATAATCACTCCTCCATTGACCCTCACTATCCCTCATCATCCTTAATCACTCCTTCTTCATCCCTCATCATTCCTAATCACTCTTTTTCAATCCCTTGTCATCCATAATCTCTTCATAATCATTTTTCATCACCCCTAATCACTCCCTCCTCATTCTTACTCATCCCTAATCTCTCCCTCATTGATATTTATTGTCCCTCATCATCTCTAATCACTCAATCTTATCATACTTAATCAATCCTTTATTGACTATCAGCATCTCTAATCACTCCCTCCTCATCTTACATAATCCTTAATTACTTTATCTTCATCCATCATCATCCTTAATAACTCCCACATTAACCTCACCATCCCTCATCAGTCTGTCGTTGACCCTTACCATCCCTCACCATCCCTAATCACTCCCTCATCATCTAACATAAGTATATACTCTAAATATATTTTTGATTCCAATCATATGTTATTTAATCCATTATAATGGAAATTAACTCTTTTCTAGGACTTGTTGTGTTGTCAATACTAAATTTTTATAGTTAATTTTATTAATGAATGAATTGGATGATCTTATAAATTTATAGTCAAGTATCATAAGTACTAGCACAAAATAGAGTATAAATTTTAATTAATCATATTATCTTTATTGTGTAGCTGACTAGATTAAAATTGATTTGGTTTCACCTTTTGTAGCTTGGTTCAAATCATAAAAATTAAACACAAATCGCTTGTATAATTTTCTAATTCTAAGAATATTTGAATCTATGCAAATTTATTTGGTGTTTCCAATTATTGAATGATTTGAATCTTGGTCAACATCACACATGCAATCTTTATGTGTAATTTATCCCAATTATTTTATATCTTGCATTAAAAATGAACATTTATTCATATTATCATAAAAATGTGTTTCTACAAAATGTGAAATAATAGTTCAACATGGTGTAGATATTCATTCCATGTTTTATAAATATTAGGATGTCATCAAGGTAGATTAAAAAATGACATATTTAAATGGATTAAAAATGTAATTAAACATCTAAATGAATGAATTCACTACATGAGTTAACCTAAAATTCATAACCGACTAGTCAAACAATCTTCCTTTATTTTTAAGACTATATTCCAAATGTTCGAAGGTTCAACATGAAGATAATGATACCCAAAATTAAGATAAATTGTGGAAAAGACTTATAGACCATGAATATGGAATAAAAATTCCTTAATATTTATATAAGGATAATATTTATTCACTTTTATCTTGCTAATATTTTTTTAATCGACTCACAACCTCATGTCCCATACTTTTTTGGCACAAGCACAATTGGGCTTCTACAAAGCAATGATCTGGGCATGATGTGTCCATTATCCATAATTTCATGGATTTACCACTTGATCTATTCATTCTATATACATTATAAGTTGTATAAAGATGTTTTAGGTAGAGTTAGTTAAGGGATCAAATCAATAGTATTGTTTAGTGCATAGTTGAAACTTATTTGAGTGACTAAAATATATCATTGTATTCATCTAGTTTATGGTTTGATTATTTTGTCTTTGTTATTATTTTGAAAACCAAATTATGATATGGTGACATAAGGATGTTATTACATTTACTTATTACCATCAAGAGTATACTTCTTATTAGAACTGATAATATTATTGCACTTCTTGGCACTAATGATTGAAATCTTATGAACTAACTACAATATATGGTATTTCAAATCATGAAAATATATCACAAAATTTCAAGGATTTAATTCATATATTACATTAAAATGGTAAATATATGGTTGACCACATGTAAAACATCACATAAATATAATGGTGAGATGTCACAAAGGATTGCATGTTTAAAAAGTTTGATTTTGTACACCAAGTGACACTACTAGGTGATCCATTTCTTAAGGCCTAAACTAGACCATATTATAACATATGATTATGGATGATGCATAAATTTCAAGTTTAATTTCTAAAAATATTCATTAGGATAAATTAAATTCTTATGACTTCCATTACGAATAATGAAGTGTATTGGGTCACCATTGATCTACATTTGTTAATGAAATAATATTTTTAATTCATATAATTTCTTGTTAGGGGAAGTAGAGATATTTTTAGTACCAACCATGTCATTGGGTTTATAATCTATTATCTAATTACCTTTTATATTGATATATAACTTGTACCCACTTTGAAAGTTGTGCAAGTAGATAGCTCATAGTGTGACAATCTTCATTAGATTAAAAATTAAAGATATGAATTAAACACAACTTTATAATCTTGGACTACTTGTTCTAATCATTTGAAAATTATTTTCCTCTCTAGTATTATGACTCAATAAATGTACATGTAAATATAATCCATTCAATGTAATTATTTGGATCATAAAATGTCCTCATATATAAAAAAATGATTGGCTTTAGTAAATCACGTAGCTTGGTGATCCTCATATTTATTACCCTTTTTTGGTGATATGGTGGTTTTAATTACTTCTCTTTTTCTAGTGGATCTTTAATTGTGAATTTAATTATTTCTAATAATCCCTTATTTTTTCATAGTTACTAAATATTTATGTTTAAAATTTACCTCCAAATTATTTTGTTCATTATGTATTATATTTTATGTTAGATCTCAACTCTCCACTTGTAGCTCCTATCATTATTAAACCCTAGAAAAATAGCAACATAAAGGTATTTTATGGAGTGATTAAAGATGAGGAGGGATGAAGATGAATTGAGTATAGATTATGAGGGGGTAACTAGGGATGGTGAGGGTTGGTGAGAGTCAATGATGGAGTGATTAGGGAATATGAGGGAGTGATTAGAGATTATGAGGGATGGTGATGGTTAATAGGGGAGTGATTAAGGGTGATGTAGGATGAGGAAGGAGTGATTAGAGATGATGAGGTATGATGAATCAATGATTAGGGATGGTGTGGGTCAAGGAGGAACTGATTAAGGATAATGAAGAAGCAATTATAAATTATGAGGAAAGGTGAGGGTCAATATAATAGTGATTAAAGATGATGAGGGATGAAAAAAGAGTGATTAGGGATGATGAGGGATGGTGAAAGACAATGAGTGAGTGATTAGAGATGATGAGGGAGTGATTAATTATGATGAGGAATGATGAGCGTCAATGAGAAAGTGATTAGGGATGAGGAGGGAGTGATTAGGGATGAGAAAGGATAATGAGGGTCAATGAGGGAGTAATCAGGGATGATGAGGGAGTGATTAGAGATGATGAGGGATAGTGAAGGTTAATGAGAGAGTGATTAGAGATAATGAGTAATGAAGAGATATTTATTATGGGTGATGAGGGATGAGTAGGAAGTGATTAGGGATGAGTAAGGGATGATGAACAAATTAAATTAACACAAAGTGGTTATTTGATGTGTGTATGTCATCAATGTGACCTATGATACCCAAATCACACCACCATTGATCAAGTTTAAAGTGATTGGTTTTTATACTTCAATTTTGATAAACCTCAAACTCTTAGAAATGCTAGGGAGTAATCTGGAAGGTACAAATACCAAAAAAATGACTATATGTTTACCAAAAATGGACATCAATTATAAAATTTATGCCTTGAAATCCTTATGTTCAATACTTAGACCCTTAAAATTCCTAAGTGCTAACTAGATAGGATTTTTAAAAACTATTTTCCACATCATAAGGCATGCAACTATGATACCAACTCTATCATATGCAAAGTGACCCTAATTTCTTATATTTACTAAAATAAATATAAAGTATAAGTTTACATCTATATTTTTACATTCATTTCTTTATATTTTAAATATAAAGAAATGAATGTAAAAATATTTGTAGAGGGGATTACAAAGCAAGTTAGTAAAACATTAGTCCATAAATAATAAAAAATACATAAAGAACTAAATAACTAAGCCTATCTATTCCTATGGGAATTACAAAGGATAGAAAGAAACAAAATGAAAGAAAGCAACATCATATTACCTTCCCAAATGGATTCCTCATACCTATTTGGCTCAAAATCATGTTCTCCCTTGATCAAACATCATTGTCTTCGTCAAAAAAGGTGGCAAACTCCTTCAATGTCTCAAGAACACTCCATAAAACCTAGGCTCATGATTCCAAATCACTAAACTAGCCTATCAATGAAGCTTGAAAAAAATCAATGATCAAATGAAAATAATTGTGGAGACAATTTAACATTATAAATTTGAAATATTCAATCATAAAATTCATGTCCATGACCTCTCTATTTATAGATTTGTGAGATTGGTCAGGATCAACCATGACCATCCATCTCAAGATTGAGATGTGTGGATATGGATAATCCTAATATTTAGAATTAAACTCATAATTATCATCATCATGACCTTGGAAGAAGGAGACTTGAAGAGGAATGAGATGTATTAACTAGGCATGGGTGACCCATAATCTTGATATTTGTGTCATTTATGGCCTAGGGATGTCTTCCCAAGAAATGATGTCACGTGATGATGCAGTTAATAATAATTAATTTAAAAAAATAAATATTCATTAACTCTCATGTAAAATCCACTTAAGCTCTTGATTTGGATTAATTAGCCTTAAACAAGGTTAATAAACATTTGTGTAATTATTTGAAAATTGGCCCTCAATTAATCAAAATAGTCAAAAAGTCATATTACTGAGTTATAATTTAACTCGAGAAGAATTAGAAGGTGAAATTAGATGCATTAGAACCATATTTCCATTAAGGATGTTTCCTTAAACAAAATAACAAAGGTATGTGGTGTGTACCAATGAATTTATGAGAAAAGAGTGATCTAGAGCATAAAAACTCAAAATCATCATTTTGACTCAAAATGAATTGATCAGAGTTAGCTAACCCATAAATTTCATTGCCCCATTTAGGGATACTTTAACATAAATTGGAACTTGTAAATGACAAGTTTGAACCATTTAGCGTGTTTTATGGACTTTGACCTAAAATGTGCATTTGAGTGCAATTTGAGTAAGATTGATAATTTCAACACAAATGGTGTTAGGAATTGGATGTCTACATTTTCCCCCTATTTAAGAAGGCATAGTGAGACATTTAGGTGAAGAAACATCCTTTTAAAGAAAATATTTCTCAAGAAGAAATTAGAATAGACCCATGATGCCCCGTTGAGAGGATATAATAGGATGAAAGAGAAGGATGGACTCTCAAAAAGAGAGAGAAAGTGAGAGGTTAACCCATGGAATAGATAACATCTAGATGAGTTAATGCTTTCACATGTCAATACCATCAATGATCAAAATATAATGATAGGTATAATAGGCCCTATAGATGGGGGGAATAAGAAAAATACAATCCATAAATGTAAGGGACACATTGTAAATGTACCCAATTTGAGAGTACAAGTTATGCACTTATGACATTGATCAATCTTGAGACAAGTTGCACAATAAAACATTACCATCATGAGAATTCGTGTGGAGAGATTGGAATCATAAGAAAAGAGAGTGTTCTACTTTAGGAAGGGAAGCTTTGCTAGAATAGGGTCTCTAAAAATAATATGATAAGAAGTACTCTAAGAGAGCAAATTTGATCATGATAAAATAGTTTTGCCTCAGTAAGGCAAATTTTGATCATTGATAAAGAATAAAGAATGGTTTTGACCATATAGAGCTGATTTAATTCAAATGTGGCTCAGATATTGGGCCCCAACATGGGAAATTGTTAATAAAAAATAGCTCAAAGATATAACCAAAAATATAGGTTAAAGTGAGCATGTGCAAACGTACATACAATGGTGTAATGTCTTAGAAATACATATAAAACCAAGCATATGAGAATGCACAAAGTGATGAGAGAGATGAAAAGAAGAATGGAGATAGCTAAATTGACCTCAATATAAATTGATTATTGCCTACATAACTCCATGGACTCATGTTCCAACATGAACTTTAGGCCAATGTAGTTCACCCAAGTTTGGGAGAGAATGGAATGAGGAATGATGAAAAATGACCAAGAATTGATTAGACACATAATATATGTAAAGAGATGCACATATAATCATAGACAAATCAGCCTAAAATGCATGTTACCTAGAAGCCTAATTCCATATCATGAGCCTAGGTTTTGCAAAGTGTTCTTGAAAATTGTTCATCAGAGCTAATGTTGATGTTAAGACATTGAGACCTGAGCACAAAGTTCTTATTATAGAAAAATAAATTAAGCATCATAAGTATGAGTAACTTATAATGACATAAGATTCAAATTTCACTAATCTAGTTAAAATGTGAATATCTATAACTAAGGATAATGGTAAAATAATGACCAAAACCAGACTTATAGTGATTTACATTTAAACAAAAAAGAAAAAACAAAGAAAAATATAAACACAAATGAACCTATATTGAAATCAAGATATGATCTTAAGTAAGAACAAAATGTTTAAAATCAAAACTCAAGAACATCTTAACAACATGAGACCAAGATATGAATAATCAAGATCCATGTGGACCATCAAGGCATTCTTGATAAAAATCAAAATCAAAATCAAATAGAAAAACAAGATACCAAAAACAATCAAATAAACAAAAATGGTCCAAGAATAATGTAATAACATAGGATCAAGATATAAACAATCGAGAGCCATGTGAATTATCAAGATGTTCTGAAACATGAAAGAGATAAGCAAAAAATAATAAAGGAAACATAAGACCAAGATGAGACAATAAGTAATAAAAAGAGAAAAGGAGAAGAAATAAAGGGAGAGGTATGAAAGCACAAAAAAACACCAAGAAAACACAAAAGAACACCAAGAAAACTCAAATAAACACATACAAACAAAAACCAAGCTAGTGTGGTTTAAAGACAAATGTTCATGCATGTATAGTAGAGGTGTTACTTTCCACCACATCATAATAAAGAACAATAACATGACAATTATTCCTTGATTAAAGAGGAATAATGACAGAATAAATGGGGGAAGAGAAGAAAAGGAAGGGGTTGGCCGAGCTGACTCTAGATGTATAAGACAAGTGGATGTTGCCTATATAGTTCCATGGATGCATGTTCCAACATGAAATTTAGGCTAAATGTAGTTCCCCCAGGAAATGGGATAGAACTAAAATGATGATTAGACTAGCATGATTTATATAAGAAATATAAGATACGACAAAAAAATAGAATGGTCTAGAAAATAAGAAGCTGATGAGATGAGAAAGAATGACCTTGAAAAATAGCAAGTGTGTGGGATAAGATGAAATGAATTGGTGTTTATATGCTAGAAAAATAGTAAGAGCATAGCATGGTGGAATGGGAATGTACAAATTTATAGAATCATAAGAGAATGTTTTTGTTCTTTTATGGATCATGCTCTGATGTTTTTGATATTTTCAAAGTATTTATAATGTTTTTGGTCTTTTTGGGATAAAATATGCACAAGGTCTAACCATCTAGTCAAGAAGATGCATGTCTTAAGAGTAGAGGTTCTAATAAGATAGATAATCTAATTGTAATGGCCCATTCTTTTAAATTAGTGAAAGCGAGGAAAAAGGGTGACGGAGATAACCTTAATAAAAATTAAGCACTTCCTACATAGTCCCAAAGGACCTCAAGTAAATGTAGTTCAAATGGCATGGTTCATGGATCTCAATGGTATAATAATGCCTAAAAATGGTCTATAGGGTTATCCCCAAGAGATGAGGCATGGTAATGAAAAATGGGTGAATGGTAGATGAAAAATGGTGTTGTTGCTCTTACTGATAGGGAGATGCATGTCCTAGTCAATATGTGATACAACAAAAATAATTAGTTATATAAGTTATTATCCAACACTCTTTTAGAACAACTACTTTATTTAAAACTTGTTGTTGATCTAGATCTCAATAATGTGTTCATGATCTTCATAGATCATTCATTTTTCTTCCTTTAAATGTTGAGACAAGATATCCTTATAACCTTGATAAAGGAAAGTACTACCAGTGATGGTAAATAATGGTAGGATAAATGAGATAAGTGGGTAATAAATAGGTGGGTTATAATGGAATGTATAATGAATGGGAAATAAATTGGGACTTTCAATCACACATAATGTTGTTGATGATAGATTTGACATAATTTTGGTTTTGGCAGGGCCAAAGACTTCTGAAGATGCTTTTGATAGGACCATCAAATTATTTTGTTGCTTGATCTTAAGAGTAGCTACCATCTAATTATGATGTAGATTGGAAGCTATTTCGATTTGATCTTTGATATTATCTTCAATAAATAATGAATAAATTTTGTGCTTAGCTATTGGTGTCTCGATGAATTTTTCACCAATGAATTTGTTTTGATCATCCCATAGCACCTCTACGAAGGTTTCACAAAGAGATGTTAACATTTGACTTTGATTATCTTCTAGTGCCTTTAAAAAGGTGTCACTAAAAGATGTTGATTTTGATCTTTGCTTATCCCTTAGCACCTCCAAAAATATTTCACTAGGAGATTGTTCTTTTTCTGAATGAATGTGGTCTTGGTCCCCCTGATATTCTATAAATGATATGTCACCATGGATATTGTTTAACAAAGTGTGATTCTATCAGTCCTGATCGACACTTATGGTAGGTGGAATGTCAATATAATGGCTATGTTGGGTGGTAATAATGTGATAGTTAAAGGCAACACAATATTCATAGAAGATACTATAACTTGTGTCAATGCTAAAGTAATCATCCTCAAAAAATGTATAAGGATCACAAATATATTCAAATTGATCTACAAGGCAATTGTAACCAATGTTGTAACAAATAATACTATAATCTAATCCTAACTCTGATTCTAAAGTAAGGGACTTTGAATCCAATGTTGCAATTGAGGTTGATTTTATTTCTAATGTTAGATCTAATGTTACTTCAAAAATGAACTTGACTCTAATATTGATTCTTCATTTGATATGATTGTTTTAATAATGTTATATTGAATGCTGAATTTTTGACAAGTATTGGCCTATGATGGCATAATGATATAAATAAAGACTGATTCATCTTAGAAGGGTTCAACATAGATTGACTCATCTAATTTAAACCCCTCAAAAATAGGGAACTACTCAAGGGATGTCTTAACAAAATCATGTCTGTCAAAGTGAGACTATTATGCCCCTAACCTATCACATGTATGAGGACAGTATTAGCTGACTTGTGGCTTAATTATCCCTCTTTGACATTATATTACATTTATCTATGCTTTATTTTGATTATTAGGTCAGCCTATGGAGTAACCATGGCCTAGATAGACTATATATAGGAGGTAATGGGTAATCATGTGGAGGTTGCCCCCTCGAAGTCGCTTATATATTATCATATATTTAGATATAATTAAGTCATATTTGGATATAATTCTACTGTTATATTTAATTCTTGAAGTAATTTCATTACAAGTGATATCAGAGCTATGATTTGGGCAATCTTGTGGGTGAAACACTAAATTTTTAAATTTTGTGATATATTAAAAATGGTTTCGAATTTATCTTCAAATTTTTTATTGTAGGTGAGAAATAATCAAATAAATCTGACATTAAAATTTCAGCTCATTTGGATCTGTTTTCAAAAAGTTATTGCTATTTTATGATTTTTCATAAAATTGCTATATAGTGCGCAATTCAAAGAATGTTTCTGATTTATTTATATTTTTGGAAATATTAGTAAAATTTGGCTTTAGTTTTTTCTTTGTATATTTTGATTTGAGGCCGACATAATTTCAAAATCACTTGGTCAAGGTTGGGTCAAAAGTGCCAATAAGGGTCGACATCGTAAAACCCTTTTATGGCATGTCCACAAACTCAGGGCCAAGGAAAGGGTGCTAAAACTCTAGGTAAAACTCCTAAAAAGGATGAGATGGATTCATAAGGGGGATGTACTAGACCCTTTGTACCAAGGTTTTCTGACATAGATCACAAAGTGAGCCAGCTTGACTATAGTGTGCAAGGCATTCAGAGTGAGGTGCAAGACATACAATCTAATATGCAATCCATACAAGATAGTTTGGGGGATATCATGATGTATTTGAACATTAATCAGTCAAATCATCAAGCTAACTTTATTTCACAAACCCACCAGGGTGGTTCTCCTAATGAGTCTACTTCAATTCTAACTCCATGGCCACAAAGGAACCTATTACCAAAGGTGGATATGCACAAATTTGATGGAAAATATCCACTCAATTGGCTCAACTAAATGGAAAGATTTTTTTGACCTACATCAGATTCCAAGTGGACAAGAGGTTACCATGGCATCCTTGTATCTTGAACCTAATCAATTCATTTGGTATCGATGGTTGTGTGCTCAAAAGAAAAAGATGACTCTCAATGTCACTTGGTCAGTTTTTACAAAGGAGCTACAATTACACTATGGCAATAGTGTGATAGAGAATTACTTTAGCCAACTAGAAAGATTGCAACAAACTGGCTCTGTCAAGGATTATATTCATCATTTTCAAAACCTATCCTTACGTGTGGAGATAATTTCTGAAGCAAACTTGAATGACCTATTTTTGGGTGGACTCAAGGACCACATTCAACATGAGGTACACATGTTTAATCCACTTAGTATTTTTGATTCTATTATCCTAGCACATAGAGCTGAGGAAACATTCATAGCCAATAAGAAGTAGCCATTAACTCACTTCAAAGATCGTAGCATATCATCACCAACATTTCCTCCACCTACTAGATTGACCCCTCAGCAAATTGAAGAGAAGGGTGCAAAAGGATTATGTTTTGGTTGTGATAGCAAGTGGAGTAAAGGACATAGATGTGCTAAGAAGAAGTTATTCTACATTGAGGGACCAAATGAAGATGAAGAAGTAGATGATGCCTCCAATGATGATGAGGAAGATATAGAGGAGGTACCTAAAGATTCCCAACCTATAATCTCTTGTCATGCACTTTCAGGTATTAGCACTCCACAAACTCTTAAGGTAGTGGGGTTCCTCAAGAAACAGAAGGTGACAGTGTTGATTGATTTAGGGAGCACACATTACTTTATAAACCATAAGTTGGCCACTCGATTAAACTATTTCATCTACCTAGCACTAGAATTTTAGGTCATGATTGTAAATGGTGGCACAATTAATTATTTAGGCAAATGCCATAGTATTAAGCTTACTATGGGTGGGTACAATCTTGACTCTCCTATGTTTTCTATTCCTGTGGGTAACACAGACATTATTTTGGGATTCTAATGGCTCACAACCTTAGGTACCATTGAGATGAACTTCCAAGAACTATTCATGCACTTTCATTCTAAAGGTAAGAAAATTGAACTACATGGATTACATGCAAAATCTCCACAATTGATTAGTTCACATCATATGACCAAGATGCTAAAAAATTGGGAAGAGGTAATTATTGCATGATTATGCTCCATAAATGTTCAACCCATATAGGTATCTACACATCTTGATCTACAAATAATTCTTGAAGACCACTCATCTATTTTTGGGGCCATGCCAAATGGACTACCACCAAAAAGAGAACATGATCATGCCATTCAACTAATTCAAAATAGTCAACCACCAAATATTAGACCATATAGATATCCATATGCACAAAAGATTGAAATTGAAAATATGGTCCATGAGATGCTGGAGGCAAGGATCATCAAGCATAGCCAAAGTCCATATTCATCACCAGTGGTCATGGTGCAGAAGAAGGATGACACATGGAGGATGTGCCCAGATTATAGGGAACTCAACAACTACACCATCAAAGATAAGTTTCCTATTCCAATAATTGATGATTTACTTGATGAGTTGCATGGTGCTAATTATTTCACAAAATTGGATCTTTGCTCGGGGTACCATCAAATTAGAATCAAGGATGAGGATGTTCATAAAACTACTTTTAAAACACATGAGGGCCATTATGAGTTTTTGGTAATGCCCTTTCATCTTACAAATGCACTATCTACTTTTCAGAGCTTGATGAACACTATTTTTAGGCCTTTTAAGGAAGTTTGTGCTAGTTTTCTTTGATGACATATTGATTTATAGTCAGACATGGGAAGCACATCTGCAACATGTGAAACAGGTGTTGATAGTTTTGGAGAAGCACCAACTTTATGTGAAGCCATCTAAATGTGATTTTGGAGTATAAGAGGTAGAGTACCTTGATCACATTATTTCCCATGAAGGGGTCAAAGTTGATCCCCAGAAGATCAAAGTGATAATGGAATGGCCCATGCCAAAAACTCTCAAAAACCTTCGAGGGTTCTTTGGACTAACAAGTTACTATAGAAATTTTTTAAAAGGTTATGGCAGCATAGCAGCTCCACTCACTACATTGCTAAAGAAGGATGCTTTCCATTGGAATGATGATGCCACCAAAGCATTTGAGAAACTAAAAGTAACTATGTGCACCACTCCAGTTTTGGCTACTCCAGACTTCTCACAAACATTCACTGTTGAATGTGATGCTTCTGGGTCTGGATTAGGGGTAGTACTAATGTAAGAAGGAAGACCCATTGCATTTGAAAGTCATCAATTCAAAGGCAATAATCTACAAAAACCTATCTATGAGAAAAAAATGATGGCTATTCTTCATGTAGTTAAACAATGGAGGCCTTATCTGATGGGTAGACACTTTAAGGTGAAAATGGATCATGATAGTCTCAAATACTTTTTGGAGCAAAGATTATCATCTGAGGAACAACAAAAATAGGTAACCAAAATGTTGGGTTATTATTTTGAAATCATCTACAAGAATGTTAAAGATAATGTAGTAGCAGATGCACTATCTAGATGGGATGCATCCACAAAAGCATTACTTTGTGTAATGTCCATATTGCAAGCAGATTGGGTGGATGAAGCTAGGTTAGAATGGGAGCAAGACAAGGATACATAGGTTCTGATTCAGAATCTCCAGCAAGGTAATTTATCTTCTGACAAATTTGAATGGAAAGGTAATGTCCTATGGTATAAGGGTAGGTTAAACTTATGCAAAAATTCAAAGCTTAAGCATAAGATTGTTGCAAAGTTGCATGAATCTCCAATTGGGGGACACTCAGGGTTCTTGAAAACTTATCATAGAATCAAGAAAGAATTATTTTGGGAAGGAATCAAGGGATATGTACAAAAGTTTGTGGAAGAATGCTTGATATGCCAATAGAATAAAGGTGAAACAGTTAAGACCCCAGGTTTGTTACAACCATTAGCAATTCCTAGTCAAACGTGGGAGGAGGTTTCCATGGATTTCATCACTGGGTTGCCTTGTTCTAAAGGTAAAAATGTTATTTTGGTCATTTTGGATAGGCTTACAAAATATGCCCATTTTTGTGCTCTCTCACACCCATTTTCAGAAAGTATAGCAGCGACTATTTTTATGGAAGCAGTTCTCAAATTACATGGAACCCCAAAAATAATTGTAAGTGATCATGATCCTATTTTCACTAGTAATTTCTGGACTAAACTATTTTCTTGTTTGGGTACTCAGCTAGCTCATAGCTCATCTTACCACCCCTAATCTGATGGAAAAACTGAAGTGGTTAACAAATGTTTAGAGGGGTATCTCCATTGTTTTGTATCAAATAAACAAGAACATTGGGTTAAATGGGTACCACTTGCATAATGGTGGTATAACACATCTTTCTATACCTCTTCTAAAATGTCTCCATTTCTATCACTATATGGTTACCATCCACCTTCCATCACTTCTTCATTAAAGGTGCACACCAAGGTTCGAGATATGGAAGAACACATTCAACATCAACAAGAGGTTTTGGCTAGTTTGAGAGAGAATTTGGCCTTGGCACAAAATAGGATGAAGTAACAAGTAGATCAACACTGTAGTGAGCAAAATTTTGAGGTGGGTGACTAGGTATTTATTCATTTTCAACCTTACAAGCAGATGTCCTTGAATTAATAGAAAAAGGACAACAAACTTGCTCCTAAGTATTATGGCCCTTATCAGGTTCTAAAAAAAATTGGAAGTGTGGCTTACAAGCTCGAGTTACCTCATTCATCTCACATACACCCAATATTTCATGTTTCTTATTTGAAGAAGGTCATTGGATAGAAAGTTTCCACCCAGACAGAGCTCCCAAAACTAGATGAAGAAGGATGAGTCATTTTGGAACCAGAGAAGATCCTCCAAACATGTACTAAGAGGTTGAGAACTAGAGAGATTAGGGAATATTTGATCAAGTGGAAAAACCAAAGTAGTGAAGATGCAACTTGGGAAGGTGAAAATTTTTAGCAACAACATCCAGAGTTGTTCAATGTTGAGGACAATGTTGGTTTGAAGGGGAAGGGCATGCTATGCCCCTAACCTATCACATGTATGAGGATAGTATTAGCCGACTTGTGGCTTAATTATCCCTCTTTGACATTATATTACATTTATCTATGCTATATTTTGATTAGTAGGTCGGCCTATGGAGTAACCATGGCCTAGATAGACTATATATAGGAGGTAGTGGGTAATCATTTATCATCATATTGTGAATTCTGCTCTTATTGAAGCTTGTGGAGGTTGCCCCCTCAAAGTGGCTTATATATTATCATATATTTGGATATATTTCAGTCATATTTGGATATAATTCTATTTTTATACTTAATTCTTGAAGTAATTTCATTACAGAGACTCCTCAATGAGTGAGAAAAGATCAAGAGACAACTCTACCAAGACTAGCTTGTCAAGGAGATGAGGCTCTTTCAAAATAGGTAACATATGAAAAGGTAACTTATCATAGTTTATCTTTTCAAAAATAGGTGTTTCAACAATAACATTTTGGTTTTGGTTCACAATTGGTTATAAAAGATCAACTTTGAACACATTTTGATCCTCATAAGATGGTTGTTGAAGAGGTAATGGTTCTTATTTCAGCTCAAAGATTAGCATAGAATTTATAAAATGGAGAACATTTGGTTTAAGAAGAACAATGGTTTTGGTTCAATAACGGACCCTCCAAATATTATACTATTGAAGAAGGGATAAAAAATAATTGGTTCATCAAATCGAGGTTCTTCAACAATAGGTTCATCAAAACATGGTGATGGGTCAAGAATGGTAACAACTAGATGCTTCTTAGTTTGGTTTCTTATGCAAACCAAAGGAGGAGGTCCTAAAATGATAACGACTAGACACTTCTTAGTTTGGTTGCTTATGCAAACCAAAGGAAGAGATACTAAAATGGTGATGACTGGATGCTTCTTAGTTTGGATGCTTGTGAAAATAAAAGGAAGAGGTCTTAAAATAGTGGTCTTGGTACATTGTGGAGTTTGATAACTTACACAAGCCAAAGCATCCAAGTCTTCTTGATAAACCCAATCATTTCAATCATGATTTGGATCATAAATTAGATATTGACTATGTTCCCATCATTGATTTTTATGAGGTGGATAGAAATCTATCTCACATACCATATTGTCACCATAGGGGTCTTGAATAAAGTCATAAAAGTCATTTTCTATGACCATTCTATCATAAGTTGGATTATCCATGATTGCGCCATAAGTTTAGCTAGACATATCTGCATTTAATGAAGAAATCTCCAAAAATAGAAAGACTTAAATTTCTACAAAATCTAGAAAGTGATGTTTAAAATACAAAATGTTCAACCTTGGTTGAAAGGGTGAAGTTTCATCTCAAAAGTAGTTTGTGTCAAGATTTGGCATAAAAAAATATAATGTCAAATGTCTATCATCAAAGGTTTTTTAAAAAAGTTTGTGTTTTCCCAAACAAAGTCACAAAAAATGATGAGGATTAACACTCGAACAAATAAACAATCAATAGTGTTCAAAATTGGTTAATCATTTAACCGAAGCTAAGCAACCCAAAAAAATGATCTATGTAATAACCCCATGAATTGAGGCCTAAATAGAAATTAATCAATGTTTGGATCCAAACTTGACAAGGTTAATAAAAAATGCAATGTTGAAGACTAGGATTGGACCAAATAATCTAGACAAGAGTGAACAACATAACGATGCATAAACAAGGTCCAAATGGTATACATGACATGGTTTGAAATAAATGGTTTTTGATACAATGGTAAACAAGTTCTTGAAATAAATTGAGTAGCCTAATAGTGTAAACATGCTTGAATGATGTGGTCAATTGTTATGTTTCAAAGATTCAAAGGCAAAAAAGATTTGACATAATTTGGGTAGCATAATGCTACCCTTCTTAACTCAAATACATGATTTTGACATAGATTATGAACAAACAAACAATTTTTAGCATCAAAGCATACCAAACAAATAATGACCAAAATACACTAAGTATAATCATCCAAATCCTAGCAAAGGTTTGGCAATGTGGGGTTGACTAAACTAGCAAGCTTTTGAACATTTCTAGAGAAATAAATTTTATAATGACTTTCACATCAAATGATGCAGAACACAAGCATGGAAATTAGATGACCGTAGTATTGGCTAGTTGTAAAAAGGTATAGTCCTTTTTACAACCTCTATATCTTATCGTTCACTCAGTGTAGTGTAATGTCTAAATGTAAATATGTCCCATGTGTAACTCCAGTTAGAAGCCAAATGAAATTGATGGCGAGAGATGAAACCTCAGTTCAAAGCTTCACTAAAAAACTTGTGGAGGTAATGACGTCCCTATTGCAAGCCAAGTTTGCACAAATATAAAGAAAGCATAAAATTAGAAACACTTTAGGGTCATTTTCAAGTTCAACCAAACTTTGAAGAGTTTTTGGGGAGTGCTTTAGATGATTTTATTTCTATGCCTTGGACTAGGCTATTTGTAATAGGAATGGCACTTTTGATTTCAAGGGTTCCCTAAAGGGGACAAATGGAAGATCATACACGCAACATCCCTCTTTTTTCCAAACAAAAATTTAATTTAAACAACTAAGTGAATACAAAAATCTTAAAAAGGTGAGTTCATTTTAAAGCCCAAATAGAAAATGAGGTGGTATTGATTTGACCCCTTGGTCTTAGTTGCAAACTTTGAAAACATTCACCATAAACATCTAAATTTTTTGTCAAACACAAAAACAAATTTCTTAAATGATTTTTAATCATGAAAAAGGTGATCTAAACATGTTTTTGGCAAATGTCGAGCTTGGTCTTGCAAAAAAAATGTTAGCATGTCCTTTAGCCTTGAATCTCTTTTAGGTTTGAAACAATGAACTTAAAAAAAAGAGCTCTTGGGTCTATGTTTAAAAAAAACATAGTGATCAACATTTGTTATATATCCAATGATGATTACATTTGCTAACCAATGATGATTATCTAACCAAAATTATTTATATCAATGTGACCGATGACAACTATCCAACTAATGTCAGTTTTACTAACTGATGTTGGCTACTATGTAACCCTATGGAAAACAAAAAAATGGAAAAAAAAAGTTAGAAAATCAATTTACAAGAGTTTTAATGATCCAAATGAAGATTTTAAAGTTGAAAAATGATCTTCTTCATGTGTGGAATGCATTTGGTCTCACCAGGTATGCCAAAATGTAAAGAGGATTACAAAGTAAGTTAGTCAAGCATTAGTCCATAAATAATGAAAAATGCATAAAGAACTAACTAACTAAGCCTATCTATTCCTATGGGAATTGTAAAGGATAAAAAGAAACAAAATTAAATAAATCAACATCATATTACCTTCCCGAATGGATTCACCATACCTATGTGGCTCAAAATCATGTTCTCTCTTGATGAAGCATGTTGTTCCCAAAATCCGTCACTTGTTTTTGGGGACAACATATCAAATATTTTGGTCTTGAAGGCCAAAATGATCTCTTCCCTTCTCAAAAATGTTTTGAGTATTCAAATTCTTCAATTATTCAAGTCTTCTCAGCTAAAGAACTCGCAGGTTCAACAAGCAGGCTTTCTCAGAAAGAAGTTCCAACACTTAGGCAATTTCAAGGCTGGTTCAATGCCAAGGTTCAATCAAAGGTCCATCAATAGGATTTAAACAAATAGAATGAATTACTTTGAACCATTAAACCGTTGAACCCCGCCTCTTCAAGGTTCAAAGGTTCAATGGGTTCAATGGGTTCAAAGGCTCAAAGACTTCAGTAGACTTATAGAAAAGAAGGCTTCAAAGAGTGAAGGTTGAACTATTGAACCGTTGAACCTTGAACCAGAATGGTTTAATGAATTCAAAGGTTCAATGAGTTCAATAAGTTTAAAATGCATAGAGAATAAAAGGATTCAAAGAAAGAGAATGAACTATTTAACTGTTGAAATTTGAAACGATATGGTTCAAAGGTTCAAAGGTTCAAAGAATTCCAAAGATGGTTCAATCGAAGATGGAAAAGAAAGTGAATGTGGCCCTTCAAAAATGATTAAACTAAAGAGCCAATTGAATCACTAACCATTGAACCGATGCACTCTAAGGTTCAAGGTTCATAATGGTTCAAGTGACTAAGTGATCATGACGTCCCCACAAACATTAAATTCAAGTTAATGAAATATCTATTGATTTTCAAATATGGTGTGGACCTTATGAATAAATTTAGCGACCAGCCAAAGAAGAAGCCAAATGAGCCAGTAGAAAGTGAGAAGATAGCCTGAGAGCTCAGATCACCAAGGAAGGACAAGACATGGTGAGGAAAAAGAGAACAACCACAAGAAATCTAGAAATATTTGTAGGAGAGTTATTTCTAGTAGGTGGAATACTCCACTAGGTGGACATCAAAGAATGCAAATATTCAATGACATGGTCTATTTTTATTCATTAAGTGAAGGTGAATGGACAACTGTGTAAGCATCATAAAGAAAACTAGGCAACCCATGCTTAGGAAAGGACGTTTGATATGATTTAGAATGCCAAAGTTAAGGCCAATGACCTATTCTAGCATGGCTCTTTCATAGAAATGCATTCAAGGCATTGAATGTAGAATGGGCCACTTCCATGAAACAAAGCACCCAAGTATCTCTTGGAGTGATATATATTTTAATCTCTCTTATTGTTTTGGGGAGATCTCTCTGTTATCAGAAGTGAAACTTTGCCCAAATTGAAAGGCATTCCTAAGACTTTGAGCTCAGACTGTTAATCATATTTTGTTATTTGAATTAGAAAACAAGTGACCTTTTAGAATTTGTGCTGGAATAGCTTGTGTTATTTAGGAAATTGTTCTTGTGTCTGTTTCTTAAAAGCATTCTTGTCTATTTAATTTAACAAGTAGAACTAGTGGAAGTAATCAGGAAGGTGTCCTGAAGCTGACTGTGGAGAGACTTTTTACTACCACAATGGTCTTTAGTGTGTTGTTTTTTGTATCTATGTAAAGGATCTTGGGATGACTTTGTGCCCCCATTTTCCTTCATATATTTCACTCTTTGTCAATTGAGGTGGAGACTTTGTGCTACACTTCATCCTGCTATGTTATTGCATCTAATTACTTTTACTACCCAGGAAAGAATCTGGCTGTTGACTAAGTATTACTTCTAAAAGAAGAGAAGTACCTCTAGCAATCACCTAAGAATTCTCCTGTCTGTGAACATCATCTCTAAAAAAAGAGAGATGGATGGTGTTATCCTAACCTGAGTGTTATTTTTAGCTTATATTTATAGTATATTAATATATCATAGTTATAAGGAACCTCCCCTTAATGAGAGGAGAGATTTGTCCCCTTTTGATGTGGTCAACCTACACATTTTGCTGATAAATATTCCTATGTTGTGGTCAAAACACCTATTTTTCCCTCAGTTAGCTGGTGACAAAATATTCACCCAACAATTTTTGGTGACTCTGCTGGGGAAGAATGAGCAGTTTGGAGCCTCAAGCTCCAAGCTAAAGTAGGGCTAGTTCTTTTTCATTTTTATTCTAAAATTTGGTAGCTCCACACTATACAAGAAGCTATAAATATAAAGGTGTTGTTGACCCTATTTTTGAGTTGGTGTAGCAGAGCAATTTTGATTTGTTTTCTCCAAAACCTAACCTTCAACGAACTAGGATTCTTCCTCCTACCGACACCAGGTTACCAATACAAGGTAGAGATTCTTTTTCCTCTACAAGCAGAGCTTTTCCTGTACATACCCCACCAATATTTGTTATCCCCCCTTTCCATAGTCATATAATGGTAGCTCAAGGCCCTTGGAGTAACTCTTTTGGCCCACTCAATTTAACTCCACCTCTAGATGAGCTACCACATAGTTCAAGGAAGAATTTCCTCAAATTATTTAGTGATGGGAGAGTTCATCTTGATGAACATATTGTAGCCCTTATCATAGCTTGTGGTGTGATAGGTGTGGATTATGAAGACGTAGCAGTCAGGTTGTTCATAGAGACATTACAAGGTGCCACTACAAAATGGTTCTACCAACTACAGGCTTGGTTAGTGACTGATTGGAACACTCTCAAAGCCAAATTTGAAGCCAAGTTCAAGTCTACAGAAGATGTGTATGCCCTGCTAGCTCAGCTCACACAAATGAAGAAGGAGCCTCATGAACCAATGAGAGATTTCATATCCAAGTTCAATAAGCTGAGGAACAGGATTCCTACAATTGCTCAGCCAACATCTGAGAATATTAAATGCTTCTTCATCAACTCTCAACTACCTAAAGTGAGTTTTTTGCTGAGACGTGCTGGCCACATAGACCTTATTGTAGTGTAGGATTTGGATACTGAGGTGGAAGATGATCTCATCTTGGTAGGGAAGATAAGGAGAGATATTAACAGAGGTAAATCTTCTTCATCCTCTAAATATCCATCTACAGACACTAGTGATCCAATGGTGTAAAAGCTATCAAATGAGTTGTTATCTCTCAAAAAGAAAATGGTGTAAGGGATGTCTGATCTTCCTTCATACTGAGATATACCAAGGAGGACATTCTCCAATCAGTCATACCAAGGCAATGCTACCAGGAATCAAGGGTAGTCAAATCATCTTCCTCCCCCTCAAAGGAAACTTGTTATTGAAGCAGCTCCAACCAACTCAGCAATTGGATACCTTGAAATAGAATTAAATTTTTCTTTTCAATCTGAGTTGAACCAAGAAGATGGCATTGATTTCTTGGTGGAAGACCAAGATGAATTAGCTGGTGACTCCAACATTAGTTTCCTAAATTACTAGGATGAACCCAAAAGTAAAGGTGAAGCATTTGATGGATCATACGCTGTATTCACCCAGTCCTAAAACCAGTCATCCTAGCAAGTTGATAAGGAAAAAATAGAGGAGTGATCTCAACTATGAATTTCAATTGATAATCAGGGAACCACTCTGCCTTTTTAATCAAAGGACCCAGTGATCACTAAAAAGGTAAGTACATCAAGTTTTCCTTCATCTTCTACTTCAAATTTGTAGACCAGTACCACCCCTCCTAAAAAATAGAAGGATGAACTACCTTCCCCTATTCCTAATTCATTTCAAACATTTGATATAATTGACCATGTCAAGAAAACCAAAATTCAAATGTCTGAATTTGAATTCCTGTAATCCAACCCTGAGCAGTTTTTATAAGTTGGTTTAATGTGTAAAGAATAAAACCATCCCTACATGACCAACTATTCCAATGGTGACTCCCACATCCACCCATAATAACCTTGTCATTACTCCTCCTACTTTTCTTGGGAAGACAGAACCATTTCATGTCTCCCTATTGATAAATGGTCACCAGTTGAATAATTGCATCATCGACTCAGGTGCATCTAAAAATGTCATGCCTACCAAAGTGGTAGAATATCTTGGTCTCACACTGACCAAGACATTTGGGAGATGCTTCTCCATGGAAAAAAAAAAGTCCCTTTGCTGGGACAAATCAAAGATGCCCAATTTGCATTGTGGCCTTTCCAAGAAAAAGAATTAAAATGATAGTCTTAGTGGCCAATGTTCCAGCCTCCTATAACATTTTGCTTGGACGAAATTTTTGTAAGGATGTTGGTGAAGAATTGAGCATGGACTTATCTGAGGCAAGGATCCCTATGAAGGGCATCATGTAGAGGCTACTTCCTGAGAAGGAGGCAAAATATATTATCACCCAAACATCAGCCCCTGAAGCTCAAATTTTGTTTGAGTCTTCAGGAATGGGTAACTTTTTCCTATCTACATAGGATGTCTCTATTTCATATGATGAAATTATTGTAGGTGATAATCCAAAAATTTTAGATAGGATAGTAGAAGAATTGGTAGAGCAAAGTTTAGATGCAAAAGAATCCTCCCTCCCTGACCAAGAGGAATCTAAAAAAAGATCAATTTTTGATAATGTCTGGATTCTAGAATTTGATGGTAGCTATTCTTCTACTAGTGCTGGAGCCAGGATTGTTCTAATATCTCCTCAAGGAGATATTTTTCCTTCTTCATACAAGTTGCAGTTCAACAACACCAACAAAACTACCGAGTATGAATCTATGTTACTCAAGTTGAAGGCTACTCAAGACAAAGGTGTCAAACTCCTTCACGCCAAATGAGATGTTGAACTGATGGTTTGTTAGGTGAGGAACCTATGTCAAACCAAGAACAAAATATTGTGCCATTACCGCAATCTGGTATGAGATTGTATTGAAAGTTTTGATGCTTTCAATATATTTGTAGTGCCTAGAGAGTTTAATGATCATACAGATTCATTGGCTATCTCTACAACCCTCATGGTTCCTCATAAAGACTTTGAAGAGCACAGTTACACTATCAAATTTCTCTTTCGACCAAGTGTACCTAATGATGCCAACCATTGGCAAGAGTTTGATACTAACAATCAAATCATGTGCTTCACTAGACTAGAAGAGCAATGAAATATGATAATGAACCATACTACTGCATGTCAAAGTTAGGTAAAGAAACTCTCTAGGAAGAGAGCAAGGATTCATGGTTTTTGGATTAGAGATCCAGTCTTTCTGTGGGACAAGAGGAGAGAACCAAAAGGAATGCACAGAAAATTTGATTCTTGGTGAAGAGGTCCATTTGCCAATCATCAATTCTAGGGAGAAAATAGTTTCTTATTGATATATCAAGATAAAACATCATTTTCACTACCTCACAGTGGATAGTATTTGAAGCACTTCAATCCTTGAAGTATCAGATAAGATCATTTGTACATATGTATAGTCTTTAGTTTGTTTTGTGTTATTTGTTTTCATTTTTTTTACATCTTTCTTTTTGGGTGGAATGACTCCATATCCCAATGGCATAAGTGAAGGCACTAAGATTTTGGATTCTACTCCCTTCAATTATTTTTGCAATTGATGGAAGTTCCCCAACTGGAGCCAGCTATTATTCCCAAAATCTGTCACTTGTTTTTGGGGACAACATATCTACTATTTTGGTCTTAAAGGCCAAAATGATATCTTCCCTTCTCAAAAATTTTATGAGTATTCAAATTCTTAAATTATTCAAGTCTTCTCAGCTAAAGAACTCATAGTTTCAACAAGTAGACTTTCTCAAAGAGAAGTTCTAATAATTAGGCAATTTCATGGTTGGTTCAACACTGAGGTTCAATCAAAGGTCCATCGGCAGGCTTCAAACAAATAGAATGAACCACTTTGAACTATTGAACCATTGAACCCCACCTCTGCAAGGTTCAAAGGTTCAAAGACTTTAGTGGACTTAAAGAAAATAAGGCTTCGAAGAGTGAAGGTTGAACTGTTGAACCGTTGAACTTTGAACCAAAATGGTTTAATGAATTTAAAGGTTCAATGAGTTTAATAAGTTTAAAAGACTTAGAGAATAAAAGGATTCAAAGAAAGAGAATGAATTGTTGAACCATTGAACTTTGAACTGATATGGTTCAAAGGTTCAAAGGATCAAATAAGTCCAAAGATGGTTCAACCGAAGAAGGAAAAGAAAGCGAATGCGGCCCTTCACAAACAATTGAATCAAAGAGCCGATTAAACTACCAACCATTGAACCACTTTGAACCATTGAACCAATGCACTCCAAGGTTCAAGGTTCATAATGGTTCAAGCGACTAAGTGATCATGACATCCCCATAGACATTGAATTCAAGGTAATGAAATATCTATTGATTTTCAAATATGGCACAGACCCTATGAATAAATCTAGCAATTGGCCAAAGAAGAAGCTGAAGGAGCTAGTAGAAAGTGAGAAGATAGCCTGAGAGCTCAGATCACTAAGGAAGGAGAAGATGTGGTGAGGAAAAAGAGAACAACTATAGGAAATCTAGAAATATTTTCAAGAGAGTTATTTCCAGTAGGTGGAAAAGTCCACCAGGTGGACATCAAAGAGCCAAACATTCAATGGTGTGGTCTATTTTTCTTCATTAAGTGAAGGTGAATGGACAGCCATGTAAGAATCATAAATAAAACCAAGCAACCCATGCTTAGAAAAGGATGTTTGATATGATCTAGAATGTTAAAGTTAAGGCTAATGACCTGTTTTAGCATGGCTCTTTCATAGAAATGCAATCAAGGCATTAAATGTAGCATGGACCATTTCCATGAAACAAAGTGCCCAAGTATTTCTTAGAGCACTATATATTGTAATCTCTCTTATTGTTTTGGGGAGATCTCTCTATTATCATAAGTGAAACTCTACCCAAATTGAAAGGCATTCATGAGACTTTGAGCTCAGACTGTTAATCATACTTTGTTATTTGAATGAGAAAACAAGTGACCTTTTAGACTTTATGTTGGAATAGCTTGTGTTATTTAGGAAATTATTCTTATGTCTATTTCCTAGAAGCATTATTTTCCATTTAATTTAATAATTAGAACTAGTGGAAGTAATTGGGAAGGTGTCTTAAAGCTGACTGTGGAGAGACTTTGTGCTGCCATAATGGTATTTAGTGTGTTGTTTTCTATATCTGTGTAAAGGATCTTGGGATGAATTTGTGCCCCCATTGTCCTTCATATATTTCACTCTTTGGAAGTTGAGGTGAATACTTTGTGCTACACTTCATCCTATTGTGTTACTACGTCCAGTTATTTTTACTACCCAAGAAGGAATCTGATTGTTGACTGAGTATTACTTCTAAAAGAAGAGAAGTACCTCCAACAATCACCCAAGAATTCTCCTATGTCTATGAACATCATCTCTAAAAAAAGAGAGATGGATGGTATTATCCTACCCTAAGTGTTACTTTTAGCTTATATTTATAGTATATTAATATGTCATAGTTATAGGTAATCTCCCCTTAATGAGAGGAGAGATTTATCCCCTTTTGATGTGGTTGACCTACACATTTAGATGATAAATCTTCCTATGCTGTGGTTGAGACACCTATTTTTCCCTCAGTTAGATGGTGACAAAATATTCACCCAACAAAGCATCTTTGTCTTTGTCAATAAAGGTGGCAAACTCCTCTAATGTCTCAAGAACACTACATAAAACCTAGGCTCATGATTCCAAATCACTATACTAGCCTATCAATGAAGCTTGCAAAACAAATCAATGATCAAATGCAAAGGATTGTGGAAACAATTTAACATTATAGCTTTGCAATATTCAATCTTAAAATTCATGTCCATGGCCTCTCTATTTATATATTTTTGAGATTGGTCAGGATCAACCATGACCATCCATCTCAAGATTGAGATGTGTGGCTATGGATAATCCTAATATTTGGAATTAAACTCATAATTATCTTCATTATGACCTTGGAAAAAGGGGAATCTAAGAGGCATGGGAGGAATTAATTAGGCATGGGTGACCCATGATCCTAATATTTGTGGCATTTATGGCTAAGGGATGCCTTTCCAAGAAATGATGTCACCTGATGATGTAGTTAATAGGAATCAATTTTCAAAAATAAATATTCAACAACTCTCATGGAAAATCCACTTAAGCTCTTGATTTGGATTAATTAACCTTAAACAAGGTTAATAAACATTTGTGGAATTATTTGAAAATTGGCCCCCAATTAATCAAAATGGTCAGAAAGTCATATTACTGAGTTATAATTTGACTCAAGAAGAATTAGAAGGTGATGTTAGATGCTCTATAACAATATTTCCATTTAGGATATTTCCAACATAAAATAACAAAGGTGCGTGGCATGTACCAATCAATTTATGAGAAAAGAGTGATCCAGAGTACAAAAGGCAAAATCATCATTTTGACTCAAAATGAATTGATCAAAGTTAATTGACCCCTAAATTACATTGCCCCATTTAGGGATACTTTGGCCTAAATTGGAACTTGTAAATGAAAAGTTTGAACCATTTAGCACATTTTATGGATTTTGACCTAAAATGTGCATTTGAGTGCAATTCGAGTAAGATTGATAATTTCAAAACAAATGGTGTTAGCAATTGGATATCTACAATATTAATATTAGTTTACACTTATTTTACTTATTTTATCTAATATTATTTTATATCACTCCTTCTATTCATTTATATAACATCCCCCTTCTTCATTATTCATCCACTAACCTTACCCCTTCCCACTTATTCATTAATTCATTTAAATCTTCATTATTTACTAACTAATCCTACTTGTCTAATATTTGGGAATTTGAAATTGCCATGACCCACCCACCCCCTACTCGAAGGCTTTACTAAAATCCTACCCCCTTAGAATTTCCAGAACCCCCTAATCACATGGTTAATCCACCACTAATCATATTTAAACTTCCAAAAGAGACTCTAGAGGCTTGTACTTCTAGAATCATCTAAGGAATTTTTAATTCCTTAGATAATTATCCACCATTAGTCTCCTACACCCAAATTTTAATATTATCCATTGATATTCCCTCCATGGTCTATTTAATCAACCATCCCTCCATTGCCAAACTAACTAGAAGCTAACTAAAGAATCCATGTCTAATATATACTAAAATATTCCATCAAACATAGTCTTCTGATCAAGTCTTCAAGCCAACACCATGTTAAAAACCTAATTCTTTGGTGAGTAATCCCCATCATTAATCATTTAGCCTTTTTATTATTTGAATCTTGATTGGGAATTCTTATCTTTAGGTTAGAATGTTACTTCAAATGTTCATTTTATGGTATTTTGATCTAGTGGTTCTTGATTTTAATGGTAGATTATAGATTTGGGTATTTTTTGGTTAAATTGAAAAATAAAAATTCCATATCTTTAATTTTTTTGGGTGAATATTTTGTCAATTAGTGTACTAATGATCAAAATAGGTCTGATCAACCAAAGTAAGGAGATTAGTCAGCCAGATGTGTAGGTTTACTACATCAAAAGGGGACAAATCTCTCCTCTCATCAAGGGGAGGTTTCCTGTAGATATTTAGGAGCTATATACTATATATATAAATAGAAAATAACACTCAAGGGTAGGATAAACCATCCATCTCTCTTTTTTTAGAGATGATGTTCACAAATCAAAAGAGGAATCTTGAGGAAATGATAGAAGGCACTCCTCTTCTTTTAGAAGTACTATTCAGTAGATAAAAGGAACCTTTCTTGTAGTGACAAGTAACTGTAATAGGGCGTAGTAACACAACAGTATGAAATGTAGTACAAAGTCTCCACCTCAACTACTAAAGAGTGAAATACGAAGGATAATGAGGGCACAAAGTCATCCCAAGATCCTTTACATAGGAATAGAAAACAAAAACACACTGAAGACAACTATAATAGCACAATGTTTGAAAGTAACTAGCTTTACGACACCTTCCTTGTCACTTCCACTAGCTCTACTTGTTAAATTGCATAAACAAGAATACATTTAGGAAATAGACATAAGAACAATATCCTAGAATGATACAAGCTATAACAGCACAAAGTCTAAAATTAACTTACTTTCTGATTCATACAAAGAAATATGATGAATAATCTGAGCTCAAAGTTTCAGTAATGCCTTTCAATTTGGGCAGAGTTTTGCTTTTGGTAACTTAGAGAGAGATTCTTAAAATAATAAGAGAGATTCAAATATATAGCCCTCCAATAAAGACTTGGGATTAGTAACACATCATGTTGCATTAAATTTTTTCAAGAAGATATGCTAGAATCAGGCGTATTTGCCCATTTGCTTTTCTCAATGTAGAGAAACGGGTCACACCATTGAATGTTTGTGTCCTCCAATGTCTACCTGACAGTTTTCTTCTAGAAACATATCTCATGCATGGATATTTTTGGTCTTTCTTCATCATTCCTCCTTTCTTGGCTATTTAATCAGGTCCTTGGTTCAATTGAATCCTTGGTTCAATCACTTCTCTGCTTATTGGTCACTTTCCACTAGTCTTAACAATTGAAACGTGGCAAGTTCCATTGAAAAATAGATCAGAACACTTGGCAGCATCCACGAGACTCTAAGAGATGCTTATTAAAAGAAGATCTAAAACTTGTAAGAAACTCGAGATGCAGATGCAGATACTTTGCGTGCTCTATGGAGTTATAACAGGACACATGGTAGCTTCTGCTTTGAAATAGGCAGGAACATGTGGCAACTTCCATGAGACTCTAGCTATATTATAGAAACATTCAAGACTCATTTTAGAATCACTCAGATGCTGAAACTTGGTACATTCCACTGCAACTTTATGAGGGACACATGGTGCATTTTAGGCTTTTATTTCTTTAGCGAGTTTTCTATTTCCTATCAGGGTTTCTTCCTAGGTGAATTTCTTTGAACAAAAAGTCTGAAAGGATTTTTGCCTTAACCATTTTGTCATGGGAACTTTTTTGAAGGAATTCCCTATGTATGCCTTTGCTCTCCACCCTCTACAAGGGCATTTGGCTTGGTTCAATGTCCTCTGCAAGGGGACTTTTTCCTTTTGTTTTGCCTTAGTCAAATTTTTACCGATCTCAATAGGTGACACGTGGTAGCATCTATTATGAAATAGGTGAGGAGACTTGGTAGCATCCACTTAACTTATAGAGGCTTTGGAGGCCTTTTGAGAGTCCTATGGAATATGATGCATGACAGCTTCTAATGAGCTTGAAAAACACTATAGAGATGAATGGGACTCATTCAGATTCTCTAAAATGATGACACTTGGCATGCTCTGCTTACTTTAGCAGCTCACTGGGGGCCCACCATAGTCTTTACTCAATAATTGAAACCAAAGGAATAAATTATAGATTTCAGCACTTGGAGGCTTCCACTAAGCTTTATCAGGGACATGTAATGACTTTTGCTATTTTTAGAAATAAGGTATAATGGGGCTCGATAGATGACACTTGGCAGTGTTCGCTGAATCCTGAGAGAAGCTTTAGGAGAAACTTAAATTTGACATCTTTGGGGATGTCACTAGTTGCTTGGCACTTCTTTCCTACAAAGTCCATAGTTTTAAGCTTGTGGAGTCCATAGAAACATATCTGTCAAGTCCCTTAGTGAAAAAGTTTGAAAAATAGAGAGTTTGAATGCTCAAAAAAACTTTTTTGAGAAGGGAAGAGATAATTTTGGCCCTACAAGACCAAAATATCTCATATGTTGTTCTAAAAATGAGTGACATTTTTGGGGAACAACAACTGGCTCCAGTTGGAGAACTTCTTTCGGTTGAGAATTTGGAATAGCTGAGGGGAGTAGAAACCAGAATCTCTAGTGCCTTGAAGTGTGCCATTGGGCTATAGAGTCATGTTACTCAAAAATGAAAGGTGATAAAAATTAAAATAAACAAAATAAAATAGAACTAAGAATTATACAAATATACATATGTACAGATGAAATGAGCTGGTACTTCAAGAATTGAAGTGTTTCAAATCCTATCCACTATGAGGCAGAGAAAAGAGCATGCCATCTTGATACTTTAGTAGGAAGCTATTTTCACCATTGTGCTAATGGATGATAAATGGGCCCCTCCAAAGGGAGTCAAACTTTCCATGCATCCCCTTTGGTTATCTCCTTTTGTCCCACAATAGGACTTGATCTCTAACTTGGAAATCATGATTTTTTGCCTTCTAGTTGAAGAGTTTCTTCACCAGAATTTGATGGGAAGCAATTCGGTCCACCACCATAGTTCTCTACTCATCCAGCTCAGTCAGGAACATGATCCTCTCATCAAGGGGGTTTTCATATGTCTGATCTTCAATTACCTTAGCCAATTTTAATGCTGGCAATTCTAAGGTGATTGGTATCTCAGCATTGATACCATAAAGAAGTTAGAAAGGAGACATACCAATTACCCTTTTTAGTGTGATTTTGTCTGCCCATAGAGCATCAACCAATGCTTTATGCCATGTCCTTTGGCTATCATCTGCCAGCTTCTTGATGATAGTCACTAGGTTCTTATTGCTTGATTTAACTTTTCCATTTTCTTGTGGAAAGTAATCAGAAGAGGGAGAGAGTGTAATCTCATAATAGAAATAGAATTGTGTAATCTCCTGGGAAGTGAAACAAGCTACATTATCATTAATAATCTTGGTTGGGACTCCAAACCTGGAAATGATATTCTCCTTGAGTAAATTGCACACTACTTTTGAAGTAGCATGCTTGGTTGGAATTACTTCCACCCACTTGGTGAAGTAGTCAGTTGCTGTAAGGACAGAATCATGTCCAACACTTGAAGATGGGTTTACAGCACCAATAAAATCAATTCCCCATTATTAGAATGGTTCCTCTATGACCACTAGCTTGAGAGGCAGGGCAGCTAACTTGGGTCTTTCAATAAACTACTGGTAGAGTTTACATTTTCTTACCCACTTATATGCATCTTGGAAAAGAGTTGGCCAGTAATACCTAGCTCACAAAATTTTATGGGGAGTCATAGGATTAAAAAAATGTCCTCCATAGGCTAGATTGTGGAAGGATTTCAAAAGTTGGCTTTATTTCTCCTTGTCCACGCCGTGAAGGAATACCCCATCAAGGTTCCTCTTATATAGGGCATTGTTCCAGAGGACAAAATTGGTAACTTTCAACTTGATAGTCCTTATTTCCTTGTAATATAGGTGAGGAAGACACTCACCATAAGTAAGGAAATAAGCAATACCTAAATACCATTCATTCGTAGTGGAGACAAAGAGGACTTTCGGTGTGTCTTCCACCTCTGCTTCTTCATGCTCTATTTCTTTTGGTTTGTTATCAACAATTAATTGGCATATAAATTTTCCCCATACCAGCTTTGTTGGCTTGATGTCTAGATCAAAATCTTAGATCTTTGAAATCCAATTGCCTCTTTTCATCCCAAACTCCTACTGAGTTAGTATGGATTTGACCATGGTATCAGGAACCAAGGTATTAGTGTGAGAATTCAAGATGTTGAAGCGAAAATGTTTAACTGCCTTCACTACTGCATAAGCATGCTTCTCCATGTTCAAATATTTTAACTCATGATTTTTGAGAGAGTAGCTCATGAAATAAATGGGAGATTCCATACCTTCTTCATTCTACTAAACCATAATTATTGAAAGCATGTGTTCAAAAGCATAACTATAAATGGTGAACTCTCTGTTGTAGTCTAGTCAAACTAGAACTGGGGCATGGGCAATGGCAGTCTTGATACCCTCAAATGCTAACTTACCTTATTCATTATAGCTAAAGGTGGCCTTTCCCTTCATCATGTTTACAATGTGTCTAGTCTTCTCAATAAACTTGGGGATGAACTGCCATAAGAAATTCACCTTTCCAAAGAAAGAGTGAATAGCAGTCTTACTTGTGGGCAAGGTAAGCTCTTGGATAGAGTTGAATCTATCTGATTCTATCTTTATGCCTCCTTTAGACACAATGTGTCTGACAAGTTTCCCATCTATTACTCCAAAAATAGACTTCTTGGGGTTTAAGGAAATTCTATTTTAGCGGCAACATTCCAGCACTTGTTGTAAGTGGCGTATATGATCTGGGTGATGCTTAGAAAAGATGGTCAAGTCATCAATATAAACTACAATGAACTTACCCATTTCATCTTTGAAGGCAAGGTCCATTGATTTTTGGAAGGTGGTGCCAGAATTTATTAAGCCAAAAGGCATCCTTTTATATGCAAATGTGCCCCAAGGTGTGGTGAAGGTAGTTTTGTGTTGGTCTGTTTCACAAACTTCAACCTGATTATATCTTGAGAAGCCATCTAGTATTGATAACATCTCCAAACTAGTCACTATCTGAAGCACTTGATCCATGATTGGCAAAGGATAGTTATCCTTTAAAGATGACTGATTTAGATTCTTAAAATCCACATAGATGTGAATTTTGCCATTCTTCTTCTGTACAGGCACTATGTTTGCAATCCATGTGTTATAATGGATTAGGAAAATGATTATAGCATTTAACATTTTTTGTATCTCCAATAGAATAGTACTTGATATCTTTGGATTTTACTATCTAGACTTTTGCTTATAAGGCACTGAGTCAACCTTGAGAGGAATGTCATGGCAAATTTCATTAGGACTGAGAGACTTCAGGTCATCATAGGAATATGCTAAGACGTCCATGTATTGACTGAGTAGAATAGTGAACTTGAATCTCTCCTCAAGAGTGCAACACTTCCCAATATTCACCATTTAAGGATTCTTCCTTGGTACCCAAATTGGTTTGATCAAATCCCTGAGAGGATCTTGAATTTGTTTGTTGTTATTTGATGAATCTGTCATGTTTGTCAAATAGTTTCTCAAGAGAAACCAAGCCTTTGGGAATTTTATTCCCTTTGAGTTGCAAGAATTCTTCACTTGCATCTATATTTGATTTAGGAGCTGGTTCACACTTTTGAGGTTTACTACCTTCAAAATGTAGTTATTTAAAGCTATCTTTTTATTCCAAGAAGGAAATGATTTGGTGATCATCATTGAATACTTGCCAATGATCAGCATTATCAGACACACTTGGTAAAATAACTAGTTCAATGGTGTACCTATCTTCTTTGAAGTTTGGGTGAGGAACTAAGAGAGTTGATAAAATAGCCAATGCATCATCATGGTCATTGAATTCTCTGGGTATGGTAGAGATGTTGAAAGCATCAAAGCTTTTAATTTGATCCTAGACTAGATTATGGTAGTGATGAAATCTCTCATTTTTGGTTTGATACAATTTCCTTACTTGACAAACCACTAGTTCAACATCTCCTTTGGCATGAAGGAGTTTAATGCCCCTATCTCGAGCTACCTTCAATCCAAGCAATATAGATTTGTACTCAGTTGTGTTATTAGTGTTGCTGAATTGTAACTTGTAGGATGAAGGAAAAATATCTCCTTAAGGAGATATAAACACAATCTTAGCTCCTGAATCGATAGAGGAGTAGCTACCATTGAATTCCAAAATCAATACCTCATTAGACACTACTTTTTCTTTAAAATCTTCTTTATTTGGAGGGGAAGATTCTTCTACATTTGCATTACACTTCACCAATTCTTCTACTATTTTAGCTAAACTAATTTTTGGGTTGACACTTTCAAGAGCTTCATTAGATGCTTCATGAACTTCATTTGTCGATAGAAAGTAGTTACCCATGCTTGAAGACTCAAACAAAATTTGAGCTTCAGGAGTTGATGTCTGAGTGAAATATATTTTGATTCTTTTTAAAGAAGCAACCTCTGCATGATGCCTTTAACAGGGATCCTTGCTTCAGATAAGTCCATGCTCATTTCTCCACCAACATCTTTGCATAAATTTTTTCCTAAAAGAATGTCGTATGAGACTGGAACAGCGGCCACTAGGATAGTCATCTTGATTCTTTTTTATAGAAAGGCTGCAAATGCAAACTAGGTGTCTTTGATTTATCCCAGTAGTGGCACTTTTTTGTTCTCCATGGAGAAACATCTACCAAAGGTCTTGGTCAGTGTGAGTCTTAGAGATTCTACCACTTTGGCAGGCATGATGTTTTCAGATGCACCTGAGTCTATGATACAGTTGCTCAGCTAGTGACCATTTACCAACAGGGAAACATAAAAAGGTTCTATTTTCCCAGGGGTAGAAGGAGGAGTAATGAAAATACTATTTGGAATGGGCATGTTTTTTGGGGAATCATGAGTTATCTTCTTAGCTTCTTGTTCTTCAGGGATGACCTTATTATTTACACACTCAATTAACCTATCCAGTTACTCAGGATTAGATTGTAAATATTCAAACTCAGTCATTTGAATTTTAGTTTTATTGACATGATCAATTATGTCAAATGAATGAATTGGACTAGTAATAGAGGAAGGTAATTCAACCTTCTAGTTTATATGGAAAGGAGGATTGATTTATGAAATTAAAGTTAAAGGTGAAGGTGAAATTGATGTAATTACCTTTTTGGTGATCACTGGGTCTTTTGGATGGAAAGGCAGGGTGGTTCCCCACTTAGCAATTGAAATTTTAGGCTAATAACGCTCTTCCATTTTTCCCTTATCAGTTTATTGAGATGACTATTTATGTGACCTAGTAAACACTACGTATGATCCATCAAACACTTCTCCTTTACTTTTGGGTTCATCCTGGTAGTTCAGGAAACTAATGTTGGAGTCACCAGCTAATTCTTCTTAGCCTTCTACAAGGAGATCAAAATCATTTTCTTGACTCAATTTAGGCTAGAAAGAGAAATCCAATTCTACTTCAAGATATCCCACTGCTGAATTGGTTGGGGGTGCTTCAATGGCAGGTTTCCCCTGTGGGTGAGGAAGATGATTTAATTGCCCTTGATTCTTGGCAACATTACCCTAGTATGACTAATTTAGAAATGTCCTCTTTGGCATATATCTATATGAAAGATCAGAAGACATTCCTTACGCCATTTTCTTTTTGAGAGCAATCAACTCATTTTCCAACTTCTACACCATTGGATCAATGGTGCTTGTAGATGGATATTCGGAAGATGATGAGGGTCTATTTATATTAGGATCTCTCCTTATCTTCTCTATCAAGATAAGGTCATATTCTACCTCAGTAACCAAATCTTGAGCTACAACAAGGTCTATTTGATCAACATGTCTTAACAAGAAACTCACTTCAGGTAGCTAAGAATTAATGAAGAAACATTTGAGATTCTTAGCTGTAGGTCAAGCAATTATAGGGATCCTACTCCCCCATAAGAGTATATATGATTACCTCTTGTATAAGCAACTAAACATGGAATTTAACCAGAATGAATAAGTAACTAGAAATATGAAACAACACAGAATATGAGAAACAATACCCAATTGTATTAATACTTATCCAAAAGGAAATACAATAAAGAAGATGCCACTTCTTCTCCACACCTTTCAGAAGCTTCCCACACCTCAAGTGTTCACCAATAATTATCCTCCAATAGTTCACTCTCTCAATCATAGTCACAACAATCAACTCCAATATAGAGTTGTTGTTCAACTCCACCAGTCAGTAACAACACTACCAGTACACCAAGTACACAACCATACTCCAAGTAGATCTCCCTTTCCTTGCTACCACCTGCAAATAAATAAACCTTACTCAAGATGTAGATGTCTCTACACCCTGAAGAACCCTTTTCCTTGCCTCACCAAGTACTTATGATTATTTAACCAGTACCCCGGTGGATATCCTAGCAGAACTTGCACAACTTGCAACTCTCCATGATCATACACACTCAGCACCCCTTTGGAACTAGGAGGAGCTACTCTAGCTCTCTCTTCAAGCTCAATGGATTTCTAGCACACTTTTACAATACAACCCATGAGTCTATTATATAAATCTCATGCATACAATAATTATACTTTCTTAATTACAATAATTAGACTCACAACTCTAAGACTAAATTAAGTCTTTACATGCAAACTGACTGTCCAAAAATAGACCAGTTTGGAACCCGCATGCAAAATACATGCACACATAGGTTGTTGACGTCGGCTCCTCCATGACCGATGTCAACTGACTCATAACCGACGTTAGTTGATTTTGCATTCTAATCTGACCGACGTCGGTTGATTAGACCGATGGCAGTTGCCTTGTAACTTGTTTTACAACTCAGCAACCTCTGTAACTTCAATAACCTCCTTCCCTGTTTGCATTAGTGAATCTTTTAGCTCCACAACCTAACAATATCCCACTTGGAGATAAATAGTTGCACTGTACCTCTACCTGTACACCATCTAATTTGTTTCTTGGCTTATATCCCTCTTCAAGCTCTATCTTGAAGACCACCCACCACACACCCTATGATGCCTTTCCTGTCATCCAAGTAACTTGCAACATCTGAACCTACATATCCATGTAGTGAAGTCCTTGACCCTACATAACATGAATCCCTACTACTGGTCCCTCTCAAATACCTAAGAATCTACTAAACTGCTCTCCAGTACTTCTTCCCGAAATTGGCTCCAAACTTTTTGACAACTCCCACTACTTGGGAAAACTCAGGTCTATATCAGACCTTATGTGATTTCAAACACTATTCTAAGCTCAGCTTGAACTGTCTATCCCTTAGTGTGCTTACTAGTTCTGCATCCTACATTTTGAACCCCACCAACACCTTCTTCACATCAGCTCCCACTAGAGATCAAATTGTGATCTTCCATGTCTCTTATGCCAAAGAATTTCACTGCTTCTAAATTCTTCTTGACATACCTCTAAACTAACTTTACCTTTAGCTCAGAAACTCCCTGCATGTGTAACCCTGCAACATACAGTAACAAGATAATGTTGTGGCCATCATTCACCTGGTAAAGAAAAAACACAATGGTTACATTGACCTTGACCAAAGCCATGCTTTGTCATACACCTGTCAAACCTATACCACTGTCCTACAACTTCCTTAAGACCATATACCCTGGCCTTCTGTCTCACATGTCCATTCCCACTCTTCTTCATCCTGAACATCCATTCATCTCTCAGTGCTTTCTTTCAGCTGACAACTCCACCCAAAAACTCCTATTTGGTTATTCTCCAAGGAATCACATTCCTCATCCATGCCAAGCTCCCACTATTTCCTAAATCTACCTGCTCTGCTTCTTTAACAACTTCTTGATTCTTGACCATCAGTGAGCAACAAGTAGTGTAAAGAAGGGAAATGATGAATTTGAGGCTTACTTACCCTTTCAGTCCTCCATATGGGTGTTTAAAACCCCTTGACAACTTTTTGTCCACCCAAAATCTGTCTCAGTGAAGCTTTTACTCCACAAGCACTTGATTCACCTTTAGCTCCACAACCTAACATCCTATTCATCAACTTGTCAAATTTGGCTATGAAATCCGTCATTGGTTCATGAGGCTCCTTATTCATTTTTGTGAGCTAGGCTAGAAGGGCATGTGCATCTTCTAAAGGTTTGAATATGGCTTCAAACTTGGCTTTGAGGGTGTTTCAATCAGTTACTGACCAAGCTTGCAAGTGGTAAAACCAATCTACAGCAGCACCTTGTAATGTCTCTATAAATAGCCTGACTTCCACATCTTCAAATTCCATGCCTATTATGCCATAGGCTATGCTGAAGGCTACAATATGTTCATCAGGGTGAAATTTCCCATCACCATAGAGCTTGGGGAAATTCTTCCTTGAACTATGTGGGAGCTCATGTAGGGGTGGAGTTAGATTAAGTGGGCTAAAAGAGTTACCCCAAAGACCTTGAATTACCATTGTATGACTATGGAAAGGTGGAATAACAAATATTAGAGGGGTAATTATTGGTAAAGCTTTATTAATAGTAGAAGGGGATGCTTTGCCTGGTAATGGAGACCTAACTTTAGTAGGAGGAAAACTCTTGATTTGTTGGAGGCAAGATGGTGAAGGAAATAGATCAAAATTACTTTGTTGTACCAACTCAAATACAAAGTCAACAATACTTTTTTCCCTTTGGCTTCACGTATAGTGTGGATCTACTAGATTGTAAAATAGAAATGGGAAGGAATTGACCTTGCTTCAGCTTGAAGCTTGAGGCTTTAAACTGCGTGTTCTATCCCAGTTGGTGTAGAGGTGGAGGGAGATGGTAAGGCTATAATGATAATGGGTAAGAAGTGGAATGGAGTCACCAGAATCTATAATGGATAAGGGTATAAAGATAAAGGGTAAGACATAGGTGATGTTTCAATCTAAAGCTTGAGGCTTCAATTTGCACAAAATTACTGTGTCCCTAGCGGAGTCACCAAATATTGTTGGGTGAATGTTTTGTCAATCAGCGTACTTATGATAAAAATAGGTTTGATCAACCAAAGTAAGGATATTAGTCAGCTAGATGTGTAGGTTTACTACATCAAAAGGGGACAAATCTTTCCTCTCATCAAGGGGAGGTTCCCTCTAGATATTCAAGAGCTATATACTATATATATAAATAGAAAATAACACTCAAGGGTAAGATAAACCATCCATCTCTCTTTTTTTAGAGATGATGTTCACAAATCAAAGGAGGAATCTTGATGAAATGATAGAAGGAACTCCTTTTCTTTTAGAAGTAATATTCAACAGATAAAAGGAACCTTTCTTATAGTGACAAGTAACTGTAATAGGGTGTAGTAACATAACAAGATGAAATGTAGCACAAACTCTCCACCTTAACTGCTAAAGAGTGAAATACGAAGGATAATGAGGGCGCAAAGTTGTCCCAAGATACTTTACATAGGAATAGAAAACAAACACACACTGAAGACAACTATGACAACACAAAGTCTGAAAGTAACTAGTTTTAGGACACCTTCCTTGTCACTTCCACTAGCTCTGCTTGTTAAATTACATAAACAAGAATACATTTAGGAAATAGACATAAGAACAATCTCCTATAATGATACAAGCTATAATAACACAAAGTCTAAAAGTAACTTGCTTTATGATTCATACAAAGAAATATGATGAACAATCTAAGCTCAAAGTCTCAGTAATGCCTTTCAATTTGGGTAGAGTTTTGTTTCTGGTAACTCAGAGAGAGATCTCTAAAACAATAAGAGACAGTCCAATGTATAGACCTCCAAGAAAGACTTGGGAGTAGTAACACATCATGTTGCATTAAATTATATCAAGAAGATATGCTAGAATCAAGTGTATTTTCCCATTTGCTTTTCTCAATGTAGAGAAATAGGTCACACCATTGAATGTTTGTGTCCTCCAATGTCTACCTGGTAATCTACTTCTAGAAACATATCTCATTCATGGATATTTTTGGTCTTTCTCCATCATTCCTCCTTTCTTGGCTATTGAATCAGGTCCTTGGTTCAATCAAATCCTTGGTTTAATTGCTTCTCTGCTTATTGGTCACTTTCTGCTAGTCTTAACAATTGACATGTGACAAGTTCCACTGCAAAATAGATCAAGACACTTGGCAGCATCCACGGGACTTTGAGAGATGCTTATTGAAAGAATCTTTGAAACTTGTAAGAAACTCAAGATGTAGATGCAAATACTTGTCACACTCTATGGAGTTATAACAGGACACGTGGCAGCTTCCACATTGAAATAGGTAGGGACATGTGGTAGCTTCCATAGGACTCTGGATATACTATAGAAAAATTCAAGACTCATGTTAGATTCACTTAGATGCTAACACTTGGTGCATTCATTGCAACTTTATGAGGGACATGTGGCACATTCCAAGATTTTATTTCTCTGGTGGGTTTTTTGTTTCCTATCAAGCTTTCTTCTCAGGTGAATTTATTTGGACAAAAATTCTAAATGATTTTTACCTTAACCATTTTGTCATGGGAACATTTCTAAAGGAAGTCCCTGTGTCCATCTTTGCTCACCGCCCTCCACAAGGGCATTTGGCTTGGTTTAATGTCCTCCGTAAGGGCACTTTTTATTTTGGCTTTGCCTTAGTCAATTTTTTTCTAATCTCAATAGGTGACATGTGGCAACATCTATTTTTAAATAGGCAGGGACACGTGGCAGCATTTGCTTAACTTATAGAGGCTTTGGAGGCCTTTTGAGAGTCCCATGAAATATGACACGTGGCAGATTTTGTTGAGCTTGAAAAACACTATAGAGATCAATAGGACTCATTCAGATTCTCTCAGATGATGACACTTGGCATGCTCAACTTACTTTAGCAGCTCACCAAGGGCCCACCATAGTCTTTACTTAATAATTGAAACCAAAGGAAGAAACTGTAGATGTCGACACTTGGCAGCTTCCATTGAGCTTCATCAGGGACATGTAACGACTTCCACTATTTTTAGAAACAAGGTATAATTGGGTTAGATAGATGACACTTGGTAGTGTCCATTGAATCCTAAGAGAAGCTTTAGGAGAAACTTGAATTTGACATCTGCGGGGATGTCACTAGTTTCTTGGCACTTTTTTCCTATAGAGTCCATAGTTTTAAGCCTGTGGAGTCCGTAGAAATGTATCTGCTAAGTCCCTTAGCCAAATTTTTTGAAAAATAGATAATTTGAATGCTCAAAAAAACTTTTATGAGAAGGGAAGAGATAATTTTGGCCCTATTGGGTGAATATTTTATTGGCCAGCTAATTGGTGACCAAAATAGTTCCTATCACCACAGCATTGGGAGATTGGTCATCCAATGTTACAAGTTTACCACATCCAAAGGGGACAAATCTCTCCTCTCATAAAGGGGAGGTTCCCTATTAAATATGTAGAGGCTATATACTATATATATAAACTAAAAATAATACACAAGGGTGGGATAAACCATCCATATCTCTTTTTTCAGAGATGATGCTAACAAACAAAGGAGAAATCCTAGGTGATTAGTGAAGGTACTTCTCTTATTTCAAAAGTAACATTCAGCCAAGAGCCAAATCCCTTCTTGGATAGTATAAATCTTGGTGAAGTGATAGAAGGCACTTCTCTTCTTTCAAAAGTGCTTGTTCTTGCAAACAACAAGACTCTTTTTGGTAACAAGTGACTGGTAACTAGGTCCAAAGTAACCAGCAATCTAAGATGTAGCACAAATTCTCCACCTTGACTACCATGGAGGGAGATATGAAAGACAATGAGGGCACAAATTCATCCTAAGGTCTTTTACATAGAAATAGAAAATAAAAACACACACTGAAGATAACTATGACAACGCAAAGTCTGAAAGTAGTTAGCTTCAGGACACCTTCCTTATCACCTCCACTAGTTCTACTTGTTAAATAAAATAAACAAGAATTCTTTCAGAAGATAGACATAAGAATAATCTCCTAATGTAGCACAAGCTATAACAGCACAAAGTCTACAAGTAACTTGCTTTCTCATTAAATCAAAGAAATATGTACTACAATTTGAGCTCAAAGTCTCAGTATTTGCCTTTCAATTTGGGCAGAGTTTTGCTTCTGGTAATGGGAAATTCTCTCTAAAAAAATAAAAGAGATTAAAATATATAGTAGCCAAGAAAGACTTGGCACTTTGTTCCATAGAATGGCCCATGTTGTGCATTCAATGCCTTGAATGCATTTCCAAGTTTGTCAAACAACTACATTGAAAATAAGGTGGTTGTCTTAAATATGGCATGTCATTTCATCTCATATGTCTTCTTGTATGTCTAGATCATTTGGCCTATCCCTTCTGACATCTACGCAACTGTCCATTTTGCCTTTACTTCATGGAAGAAAAATAAGCTACATCCTCAATGTTTTCAAGCTAGAAAATCTACTTCGTAAACTATTCTAGCTACTGGAAAAACTACTGCATACATATTTTCTTCTTTGTCCTCTTTTTGATTTTATCTTTTCCAACTTTGTCTCTTCCTATAATTTAAGCTCCCAAGTTATCTTTTCCCCTTTCTAGTTTTGTCTTTTCCTAGAATCTGAGCCCTCGGGGCTATATTCTTAGCTTTGCTAGCTCTTTTAGCTCCTTCAGTTGGTCGCTGAGTTTGTTTTTAGGTTCTGCACCACATTTGAAACTTAGTAGATATTTTATTACCTTAAATTTGATGTCCATAGGGACATCATTGGTTGACTATTTAAACAGTTCAAGCGGCCTTCTCAGTTCCTTGGTTCAATCACTTTCTTGCTTTGATTGCTTTATTGGTTCAATCACTTTGTTGGTTTAATCACTTTCCCATTCCTTGGTTGAACCATCCATTGAACCACCTGTTTGTTACTTCTTTCCTTGACTGAGGCTGCCTTGGAACCTTTGAACCCATGAGCCATTTAACTTTGAACTCTTTCAGTTCAAGTTCAATCGATTCATTGGTTCATCCTTTATCCGTCACTTCCTTGTTCTTTCTAAGCTCTTTGATCTTCATCACACTAGTTGAACCTTTAAATCTATGAACTCATTGAACCTTTTGGTTTAAGGTTCAATGGTTCAATTGGTTCATTCTTTTTATTTGGCTAGTCTTTTGATCTTTTTGAACCAAACATGTTGAACAGTTTGGTTTTTGAACCTATTGAACCATTAAACCCATTGAACCTTTGAACCAAAATGGTTCAATGGTTCAAGCCTTCTTCTCTTTGACAAATGTTTTGAAGCCATTAAACCTTGAAGTGGTTTAAATTTGAACCTTGACAAATGCGCTTAACTCTTGCTGATGACGTTGAACCTTTGAACCCATTGAACCTGTTGAACCAAAATGGTTTAAGGTTCAATGGTTCAATGGTTCAATTCTTGCTTGGAAGCTTTCTGATGGACACTTTGGTTAAACCTTGGTGTTGAACCAATCTTGAAAATGACTGGGTGATGGAAACTTATTCTTTTGAGAGCTTTGCTTCTTTCCTGCAGAGTCCATAGAAATCAACCTGTGAAGCCTGTAGAACTTGGCCTGTAGATTCCATAGATTCAAGCCTATAGAGTCTATAGATTCAAGATTGTAGAGTCTATATATTTTTTAGAAAGCTTTGAAAATGAAGAACCTAAATGCTCATAACAATTTTTGAAATGGGAAGAGAGAATTTTGGTCTATAGGACCAAAATAGTTCAAATGTTGTCCCAAAAATGAGCGATATTTTTGGGAGGACAATAGCTGGATCTAGTTGGGGAACTTCCTTCAGTTGAAAACTTGGAACAGCTGAGGGGAGTAGAAACTAGAATCTCTGGTGCCTTGAAGTATGCCATTGGGCTATGGAGTCATGCTACCCAAAAAAAAAGGCACCAAAAATGAAAATGAAAAGCACAAAATAGAACTAAAGACTATACAAATATACATATGTACAAATGATCTTATTTGATGCCTCAAGATTTGAAGTGCTTCAGATGTTGTGCATTATGAGGTAGTGAAAATGGTGTGCCATCCTAATAAACTAGTAGGAAACCATTTTCTCCCCAAAAATAGTGACAAGAAAATGGAACTCTCCACTAGGAAACCAATTTTTTGCATCTTCCTCTTGGCCTTTTCTTCTTCTTGCTCCATGGTAGGATGTGGTCTTCAAACTAAAAACTATAACTCCTTGCTCTCACTATGAAGAGTTCCTTTTGTTAACTTTGGAATATAGAAATATAGTCCACCACCATATCTTGTTATTCTACTGGTCCAATCTAGCACATGCTTTGAATGTCAGCATCAGACCCCTAACAAACCATCAGCTCAGCATCTCCTTTGGTGTGAAGGAGTTTGACCTCTTCACCCTGAGCAGTTTTCAATCTGAGCAACAAAAATCAACATCCAGCTATGGAAGAATTGCTGCCATCAAATTCTAGGATCCAAACATCATCAGAAGCTAATCTTCTATCTGATTTCTCTTCATAGGAGATGGAAGATCCTTCTTGATTTGTACTACACCCTACCAATTTTTTTGATGTCTTATTTGGATGAAATCCTAGATTTCCAGCTATAGGACTTTCATCAGCTGGGACATGGGCATCCTATATGGTCAAGAAGTAATTACCCCTACCTAAAGGCTCAAATATAATTTGAGCAGTAGAGGTCGACATTTGGGTAACCACAATCTTTGCCTCAGACAAGTCTGTACCTAGTTCTCCACTAATGTTTAATTGCTCAGGATTGGCTTGCAGGGATTCAAACTTAGTCATTTGAATTTTGGATTTCTTGACGTGATCAATCAAGGCAAATGACTGAGATGGACTTGTAAGAGAGGATGGAATTTCATCCTTTTGGTTTTTGGGAGGGAGAGAACTGATCTATGAATTTGAAGTAGAAGGTGTAGAGATGTTCGATGTACTTACTTCTTTGGCAATCACTGGGTCCTTTGACTAGAAAGGAAGAGGGGTTCTCTACTCATCAATTGAAATTGCTAGTTGGGGTCACTCCTCTATCTTCTCTTTGTCAGCCTACTGGGTTGATTGATTCTCAGACCTAGTGAATACTGTGTATGATCCTTCGACTGCTTCACCTTCACTTCTGGGTTCATCCTAAAAATTTAAGAAACTAATGTGGGAGTCATCAGCTGATTCTTCTTGATCCTCTGTGAAGATATCAACATCATTTTCTTTCTCAAACTTAGGTTGGAAAGAGAAATCATGTTTTGTTTCCATATATCCAACTACTGAGTTGGTTGGAGGTGCTTCAAGGGTAAGGTTCCTCTGTGGGGGAGGAAGATGATTTGGTTTCCCTTGACTTCTAGTAGCATTGCCTTGATATGGCTGATTAGGGAATGTCTTCCTTGGTATATATTTATATAGAGGAGTAGAAGACATACCTTGTGCCATTTGCCTTTTCAAGGCTAGCAATTCATTTGCCAGCTTTTGTACCATTGGGTCAGTGGTGGCTGTGGGTGAGTATTCAAAAGATGAAGAGGGTTTACCTCTCTTTGGGTCTCTCCTTATCTTTCCTACCAAGATAAGGTCATCTTCTACCTCAGTAGTCAAGTATTGAGCAGCCTCAAGGTCTATGTGTCTAGCCCATCTCAATAGAAAACTCACTTTAGGCATCTATGAGTTGATGAAGAAACACTTGAGATTCTGAGGTGTTGGTTGGGTGATCATGGAAATCCTCTACCTCAGCTTGTCAAACCTAGCAATGAAATCTCTCATAGACTCATGGGGCTCCTTCTTCATCTATGTGAGCTGGGTTAGCAAGGCATGTGCATCTTTTTTATGCTTGAACCTTGCTTTGAACATGGATCTAAGTGTGTCCCAGCTAGTCACTAATCTAGCTTGTAGATGGTATAACCACTCTACAGCAACACCTTGTAGGGTCTCCACAAAAATCTTGATTGCCACGTCTTCAAATTCCACCCCTATCACACCACATGATATGCTAAAGGCTGAAATGTGTTCATCAGGGTGAACTCTCCCATCTCTAAAGAATTTGGGGAAGTTCTTTCTTAAGCTACATGGAAGTTCATGTAGAGGTGGAGTCAAGTTGAGTGGGCCAAATGAGTTTCCCCAGGGGCCTTTAACTACCATGATTTAATTATGAAAAATAGGGATAACAAATCTAGGTGGAGTGGCTAGATTGTAGAACAAACATGGAAAAGAATTGGCCTTGCTTCAGCTTGAGGCTTGAGGCTTCAAATTGTTCACTCTTTCCCAGTAGCTCTAGTTTTGTAGACTAGATAAAATAATAGAGATGGAGGAAAATGGTAAGGCTATAAATGGATAATGGGTAAGACAGAGAACGGAGTCACCATATTCTATATAATGGATAAGGGAAGGAATTGCTTCAATCTGAAACTTGAGACTTCAAAATGTATGTTCATCCCTAGCAGAGTCACCAAAAACTATTACGCGAGGCTGGGGTGGAAAAATTAACATTGGGAAAGCACTGGAGTAGTTCATTATTCCATAGTGGAATGCATGGATAATATTATAATGATAATGGGTAAGACATAGGTGATGTTTCAATCTAAAATTTGAGGTTCCAAATTGCACAAAATTACTGTGTCCCCAGTGGAGTCACCAAAAACTGTTGGGTGAATATTTTGTCGACCATCTAACTGGTGACCAAAATAGTTCCTATCATCATAACATAGGGAGATTGGTCATCTAATGTTGTAGTTTTACCACATCTAAAGGGGACAAATCTCTCCTCTCATCAAGGGGAGGTTCCCTATTAAATATGCAGAGGCTATATACTATATATATATAAGCTAAAAATAATACACAGGGGTGGGATAAACCATCCATCTCTCTTTTTTTAGAGATAATGCTAACAAATAGAGGAGAAATCCTAGGTGACTAGTGAAGACACTTCTCTTATTTTATAATTAACATTTAGCCAAGAGCTATATCCCTTCTTGGATAGTATAAATTTTGGTGAAGTGACAAAAGGCACTTCTCTTCTTTCAGAAGTGCTTATTCTTGCAAACATCAGGACTCTTTCTGGTAACAAGTGACTGGTAACTAGGTCCAAAGTAACCAGAAATATAAGATGTAGTAAAAAGTCTCCACCTTGACTACCCTAGAGGGAGATACAAAATACAATGAGGGCACAAAGTCATCCCAAGGTCTTTTACATAGAAATAGAAAAGAGAAACACACACTAAAGACAACTATGACAGCGCAAAGTCTTAAAGTAGTTGGCTTCATGACACCTTCCTTCTCACCTCCACTAGTTCTACTTGTTAAATCAAATAAACAAGAATGCTTTCAAAAGATAGACATAAGAACAATCTCTTAATGTAGCACAAGCTATAACAACACAAAGTCTACAAGTAACTTGCTTTCTCATTCAATCAAAGAAATATGAACTACAATCTGAGCTCAAAGTCTCAATATTCACCTTTTAATTTGGGCAAAGTTTTGCTTTTGGTAATGAGAAGATCTCTCTAAAACAATAAAAGAGATTAAAATATATATCAATGAAGAAAGACTTGGCACTTTGTTCCATAGAACGGCCCATGCTGTGCATTCAATGCCTTGAATGCATTTCCAGGTTTGTCAAATGACTGCATTGAATATAGGGTAGCTATCTTAACTATGGCATGTCATTTCATCCCATATGTCTTCTCCTAAGTCTGGATCATCTGGTTTATCCCTTCTAACATCTGCGTAGCTATCCATTTTGCCTTCATGGAAGAAAACAAGCCGTGTCCTCAATGTTTACAAGCTAGAAAATCTACTTCATAGACTATTCCAGCTATTGGAATAACTAATGCATAGATATTTTACTCTTTGTCCTCTTTCTACTTTTTTATTTTATATATTTGTCTCTTCTTGGAATTTAATCTCCTGGGTTATCTTTTCCCCTTTCTAGTTTTGTCTTCTCCTAGAATCTGAGCCCTCGGGGTTATATTCTTAGCTTTGTCAGCGCTTTTGGCTCCTTCTTCAGTTGGTCACTGATTTTGTTTTTAGGTTTCACACCACATTTGAAACTTAGTATATATTTTATTACCTTAAATTTGACATCCATAGGGATGTCATTGGTTGATTGTTTCAATGGTTCAGGCAGTCTTCTCGGCTCCTTGGTTAAATTACTTTCTTGCTTCGATCACTTTATTAGTTCAATCACTTTATTGGTTCAATCGCTTTCCCACTCCTTAGTTGAACCATCTGTTGAACCACCTATTTGCTACTTCTTTCCTTGACTGAGGCCACCTTGGAACCTTTAAACCCATGAGCCATTGAACTTTGAACTCTTTCGATTCAAGGTTCAATCATTTCATTGGTTCATCCTTTGTCCATCACTTCCTTGTTCTTTCTAAGCTCTTTGATCTTCATCGCACTGGTTGAACCTTTGAACCTGTGAACTCATTAAACCTTTTGGTTCAAGGTTCAATAGTTTAATCATCTCATTCTTTTTATTTGGTTAGTCTTTTGATCTTTTTGAACCAAACACATTGAAACATTTGGTTGTTGAACCTTTTGAACCGTTGAACCCATTGAACCTTTGAACCAAATTGGTTCAATGGTTCAAGCCTTCTTCTCTTTGATAAGTGTTTTGAAGCCATTAAACCTTGACAAATGCACTTAAATCTTGCTGATGACATTGAAACTTTAAACCCATTGAACCCATTGAACCAAAATGGTTCAAGGTTCAATGGTTTAATGGTTTGATTCTTGCTTAGAATCTTGTCGATGGATGCTTTGGTTGAACCTTGGCATTGAACCAATGCTAAAAAAGACTAGGTGCTGGAAACTTATTATTTTGAGAGCTTTGCTTCTTTCCTACAGAGTCCATAGAAATCAACCTACAAAGCCCATAAAACTTGGCCTATAGAATCTGTAGATTCAAGCCTACAGAGTCTATAGATTCAAGCCTATAGAGTCTATAGATTTAAGCCTACAGAGTCTGTAGATTTCTGAGAAAGCTTTGAAAAATGAAGAACCTAAATGCTCAGACCAATTTTTGAAATGGGAAGAGAGGATTTTGGTCTGTAGGACCAAAATAGTTCAAATGTTGTCCCAAAAATGAGCGATATTTTTGGGGGGACAACAGGCCCTACAAGACCAAAATAGCTCATATGTTGTTCTAAAAATGAGTGACATTTTTGGGGAACAACAAATTAATCATCTTACATTTGGAGAACACAATGGAAGCCCTCCTCTTGGGCTAAAATTCTATGCTTTGAGTGTTTTTGTTTAAGATTTTAGGTTAGATTATAGGTGTATTGTGGCTTAAATTATCAAATTTCATGCCCTAGGCAAAGTTTGGTTTTGATCTACAAACTATGATATTGTAAAAGTGTTATTGAATAAACTAGTCACGATATTACATAAAGTGTATGATCTAATCACTAACAATTGAATTTTTTGGTAGGTTTCTAAATCATTACAATACCACCTTTAATAAAAGGCAAGTTTGACATAGACATATAGTTTTGACTATATATAGGAGGTTTGAACTAATATAGTGCTAAAATCAAATATTAGCCCTATACACATCTTTTTGTTTCATGTAGGTTTATACTAACTTGGTTTATCTTATAGGGATAAAATCAAAATATGTCACCCTTGACATTAGTGGTTATATTGTATAATCAAAACCACATATTTATAGTCATGATATTAAATCTAAGTTTCAATTTTGCCTTTATAAAAAGTGATTTTGACTTGAGATTTGAAATCATTAATTTAAACTACTAACTTTGTCCTTTTAACAACTTTTCTATCTCTATTTAATTTTCATTTACTCATAGGAAAGGGGGAGGTGTTGTCCATAAAATTCAAAACATTCTTAAATAACCCTTGACTATTGGTGTAGTACCACATTTTATAAAGGGTAGTTTTTTTGTCCATAGTTAGTTTTGCATATTGACAGGTGGTTTTGACTTAGATGGTCTAAAAAGTGTTGATAATTTGGCCTCCCAGGCCAAATTACTACCCTTAAAATTAATAAACTTCATTTTTAATGTCCTTACACTTGCGTATGGTCATAAAATTCCTTTTAAAAACCTTAAAATGATCCTTCCAAATCAATTTTAGCATTGATTAAGGTTGTTTTGATGATATTATGGTAAATGATATTCTTCACCTTATCACCTTATGTTCATTTATAGCATAGCAAAGTTTGTCAAAGGGGTTTAAGTGGTCTAAGAGGTCTTGTTGAAACATGTAAAGAGACCTCAAGGTTAATTACTACCCCTCTAAGACATACCATGCTTAGAAAAATGGTAAATTAAATTTATAACATTCTATCCCACTCTCAATGTGCATTATTACCCATTTTATAACATCTAAAGGAGGTTTAATGAGAAAATGACAAGGGTAAGAAATAAGGGAAAGATGAAAACACTACTAAAAATCTATATAAACATTTCTAAGATTCAAAGACACATGGCATATCATCTCCATCATTCTTCAAGCAAATTACACAGTTTAAGAAAAAGAGGATTTTTAATTAGTCTGTACAAGTGTATCAAAGAAAGATCATGTTTATGTATGTGTGCAAATAAATTGTGTAAAACTGAATTTATGTCTCCTAGACATATATCCATGCTTTGGATGGAGTTTTAAGTTAAAATAGGCCAAAACCTTACTCCCTCTTCTATCAAGCTCTTTCACAACCTTGTAGAGCTAGTCAGGTTTATGAATAGTACAAAAAGGAAAGAGAAGATGAGGGTCTATGATTTTGGGTAAAAGAGGGGACCTTAGTTGAATTCTATGTTATGGAATTTTTTCTTATATTTCCTTCCCCTCATTTATTAATAATCACTAAGAAGGTGAAGGTCTCACAGTGTCTTCTCCATCTAAGTAGTGTACCAATTTAATCCATTTTCTCCTTTTATGAGCATGAAGAAAGAGAAATAAAAGATTGGATAACTTATAAATAGTATGCAAAAAATTATACACCATTATAAAGACCCACTTCACACATGTGAGCTATCAAGAGAAATAAAATCTTCAGTTTAGCCAATCTATAGGTAAGTAGTAGTAGGTTTTTAATAAATTTTGATTATGGACCATTAAAATAATTCTTATGTCATGATTATTGATGGTTCCTATTAATAATTCAAATACAACTCTCCTTTATATATTCTTAAATTTCATCCAATATTTATGATGATGTTTCAAATCAACTCATGGTAGCATGTTCATGAAAGAGGAATTGGCAATCACAAATGCACAAATGATTATGCATTATCTAGATGCAGAGGAGGTTTCAAAGGTCCAAATAATAAGATATGCATACCATTGGAGGAATATTACACCCCTAAATATTATTCTCATCCCACTTGGTATTAATGAGAACTTAAAAGAGTCTTAACATCTCTTCTCTAGGTTATCAAGAAGACTAGTGAACTTACCCTACAGGTATTTGACTAAGGGAAAATGGATAGTTTGGGTAAAGGATTATATTTTAGGGTGACCTTAAGATGGAAATATTTCATTTAGATGGATAAATTCCATGTAAAATATGATCAATTTTTATAAGTGAGTAGAGTTACCATTAAGAAAGAGATCTTGTCACTTACCGTCTCACACAGTCAAAGAACTCAACTAACTCTTACAGGTCTATATGAGAAGACAAGGTGACTAGGTGTGAAATATAATAGATAGAGATAAATAGGTCAACCCAAGTTAAGGTATCCTAATTCATATGTTTCCATTACTCTAGAGACCTCAAGAGAGACACACATTCCTAATAAGGATATATAAGACTAATGAAGAGTCTTCAACCCTGTCTCCAAAATGCAAAGGAAATATGCACTATGACCTTAAATTGGAAGCCTATTGAGAGTTAAGTAGGATCATAGAAATCTTAAAATAATATTTGGAAGGTATTAACACAATTTTTAGGGTATATATTAAACCAAATGAATAGATAACTCTAACATAGTCAAAGCATATAAAACTCCTATAGGCAAGTAGGTAGAGTCATGAGAAGAGAAGTTAAGGTGCATTGGAGCCTAAAGGAAAGTGAAATATAAGAATAAAAATAGGGTATATCACTTTTATTATAAATTATCTCAATTTTTTTAAGTTAATTATTTATTCCTATGGGTTAAGAATATCCCAATGACCTAGTTAGGCCTAACATAACTAAATATGTATGTGCAAGCCTAAGTATGAAAATATGAGGGTATTTACATGTTTAGGAGGTATTATAAGGTTGTAATAGGTTAATAGGACATATTAATAGATGTAAGGTCACATTAATATTATGTATTATCTATAACAATATCAATGTTCTAACAAGGATGGAGTCCATGATCACATCTCAAATAGACCTAGTTGTACCTATAACTAGAGTGACCAAGAAGAGTTAGAGAATGCTTGAACCCTACATAAAGGTGAGGTGTAGGGTTTAAAATAATAGTCCATAGAAATTTTACTAAATGGTCTCAATTCCTTCATCTGATGGTTTTATACTTGGAGACAAGAGAAGGCTTGAATGGCTTAAATAGGACTAGTTAAACCTAAACAAGTAGTTCTAAGTAGACAAGTCCTTTAGGAAGGAAAGTGAGTATTAAACCTTGCATGAAAGTGACTCTTAAGATATTGAAAATAAGTGATATTCCTTATTTTATAAATGTTATCAGTATTTTTTTATTGGACTAGATTATTCTTTGGAGACAATAAGGGCCTAATTAGGCCTATTAGGCCTAAATAGGCAATCACAAGTCTATGATTGAAAATAAAGAAAATTTGCATGATTGGAGAAGTTTTGAGGTTGGTAAAAATGAAATGGTGAAGATATAAATGTCAAAAGGTGAATTTGAAAGTTTAATCTCAATAAAGATGAAATAAAACTCAACTTTCAAACCTTTAAGGTCAAAATGGCTTCAAATCCTACAAACCTCAAGTAGAGGTGTGAGGGGTTTATAGGAACTTGGAGGAGTGAACATGAGAATTAAACCATGAAAACATGTTTTTAGGGTTATCATAGAACCATTGGAAGTGTCAAACCAAGAAAAATTTGCTCCTACACCTTATTTCTCTTCATCGACCCCCCAAAATTCAATTTTTTAAAAACTTGAGAGAAAATTTATTCATGTCAAAATTGTATGGAGTAGACACATGGGATATTTAGTATCTAGGGAAGGTTGAGGGGGTTGTGTACTCAAAGTTATTGGCATTTTTTTTAAAGTTCAATCCCTCATAGCTATGAACTATAAATGATAACTTGAGATATATATACTTAAATGCCTTGAATTGGTCCTATAGACTCCTATAACTCATTTTCCACTCTGATGAGGTCCCATCCATACCATTAGTTTTACATAATATTGTATGGATTCTTTAAAAAATTTAATTTTATAGGGTTTTAAGGTAGAAACAGGGTTCTAATAAAGTTAAAGAATTATAGACCATTGAATAGGGTGGTATGATATGTTTTAAATCTTCTCAAAACACAAAATGCTCTCAGATACTCCTAAATATGATTCTACAAGTCTGAACAAAAAGGCCAATCTAGAAGAACTAGTGAGAAGTGACCTATTCACCTAGATAGGTAAAGTTATAGGTGTTCATGTGTGAAAATCCTAAGTCATGGTGTGATATGATGGTTTAGACTTAAAATAGATTAAATCATCCATCTTGAAGGTCCTTATTATACCCAATATCCCCCTTTTCTTTGTAAGAAATGGGGACCCACTTTTATTTGAAATATGATCTTAATGGGGAATCCTTTTCTTATGTTTATGTAAAATTTGGGAAATCTAGGACATTTCACTTTTTTGGTGAGATGATATTGGAATTGTGTTTATGAGACTAAATTGCATATTACAGATGAATTCTTTGGGTTTATAGTCTTCAAGCTAATTCTTTCAGCCTTCGTGCAAAGTTATCTTTTTGAGTTATATGTTTTGAGACAATTTTGATCATATTTTCTTTCAAGATTATTCTCTTAGAATCCTTATTTAGCCTATGGACTCTTTGCCTCAAGGAATTATAGACCACATACACTTTACCCAAAACAAATTTTTTGATGGATTATCCTTTTGACCCTATCTTAATTTATCCTTCTAAACTTTTAAAAATGACCCTTATCTATACTAAAGTACGCTTCCAAAATTTTGGAAGTGCCCTTCAACCTGTGTAGAGTAGACCCTTTAGGAAAACTTTTTCCCTAAAGTATACCTTTCAAATTCTTTCCACCTACCCTTTGGAACCCTTCAAAATATCCCTTTGGCCTTTCTTGAATTTAAAATTTACCCCCTTTTTTGACCACTTATTTTAGGTCATATACCCTTTATGTTTTATGCTACATACCCTTTAGAACTTTTTTTGAACCCCTTACCCTACGGGACTTATCCTTTAGGATATTTCCTTTGGAATTTTTTACCTAAAAAATTGATCTTCGGCCTTTATGAATAATCCTTTTCACCATGAACATGCCCTTTAGGACTTTTATCCTACACCTTTGCCCTAGACCATGCCCTTCAAACTTTTTGTTGTAGACATTTTATCTGATGCCAAAGGCCCAAAGCAATTTCCCCAATGGCACATGCCCTTCAGACTCATAAACCTACCCTTTGAATATTTTGAAAGTGACCTTTCATTCCCTTTTGAAGTGACCACTTATCCTTCAAGATTTCATCTTTGGACCTTTTTCCCTTTGAGACTTGCCCTTCAGGGCTTTTGTCCAAGACATTTTTTCCTTAGCCCATTCCTTCATACATTATGATCAGGAGAATTATACCCTTTAGTATTTTTTGAAATTATCCTTAGCTATACGAAAATACCCTTCAAGAATTTCTAAAGTTCCATTTGCATAGACACTTCAAGACTTTGTCATGGACAAAATGCCCTACAAAGTGGACCCTTCTAAAAAATCAAAATTACCCTTTGGAAAGTTTTAAAACACCCTTTATCCATAAATTAAACCTTTAGAATAATTATTTTGGGACTTTTACCCAATGAAAAGACTCCTTTGAAATAATTACTATAGATAGTTTGTTTGAAACAATTCCCTCGAGGGAATTATCCATGGGCATTGACCCAGAAGCACTTTTTGGACATTATACTCCTAAGTGCTTTATTATAAATAACACTATTTAAATTGTGCCATAATTATCCAAATAAATATAAAATACTTCCTATTTTGATAAATACTAAGGGCCCTTCACTAACCCAAGCTAACAAATTTGAAATAAAAGCAAAGTGAATGTTGCATATTTATATCACACGAATTGGTATTTAATGTAGTATCCTATATAGACAATATGAAACCATTGAAACCATCATTTTCATCCAAGTTAACTTACAATTGAAGCATCTTCATTTCTAAATAGTGACCAAAATCCCTAGTTCATATCTTGAGGATTCTACGAGTATAACAATGACTAAGATAAGATCTGAAGTGATTACACAATACATAACATATCAAAGGAAATTATAACAATATAGAACACACAACTATGGCTTCCAAATCCATGACATTCTAAGGAACAAATCTCCCATCTGCATTCTCAATCAAGGATTCTATATATTTTAAGGACACTGTCCTCGATGCAGAGGTATTTCACGATAAGTATTGTAACTATTCATAACTTATTAGGTGTTATTTATTCGTTAGACATGTTTTCATTAGATGATGAAATGATACTAGGAGAAAGGCAATTCATTCAGTAAATTCTAGCCTATAAATGCTAAAGATTGCATTTTATCATGGCCAAACCAGAAGTTATGCCTTGTATAGACCTTCTCAGGGATTTATTCTCCTCCAATAAAATATCATAGGATGTTCACTTATTACATTCTTGTGGTGATACAATGGTCATGTGCATCTCTAAATATGATTTTCAAAGGTATCTATCTCTTATCATAACAAACATCTACTATGATAAACATAGTTGGGTGTAATTTAATGCAAAAACCTCAATCTCAAAGGTGCTCTCCTCATGTCTACTCCTAGACCACTCTATCACCTAATAAGGGATGAAACCTAAGGGAGTGGTTCCAACTAATAAATTCAAGATGGTAATTTGGATAGGTATGGATTTAATTAATACATTATACAATATGCCTGACATCCATTTTGTAAATTTAGATTGGGTACCAATGCTATATATGATGTCACATGATGTCACCTATGCCTTGGGGGAAGTAATTAGTTTGAGATTGAGAGAGAAAATTGTGTATAAGGATAAAAATCCCACCCCTATGGGATATTTTTATATGATGTCATATTTGGTGGATATAATCATGGAACATGTTATAGGGACTTGGGCAATATATGGGATCTACCCATAGATTGCATAAAAAATAGAATCAATGACCACTACCAATTCATGCATATATATGCTTACTAGAAGCATAAGGTCAGGATATTTGAGGATGTTTACCCACAAGTATTGAAATCCATTCATGGCTCACCTATGCCTCAACTTGGAGAGAACATTCTAAATAATTTGAACATAAAAGGAGATTATTTCCTATACCTAGATTTTACTATCATCATGGTTTGGGGAAAATAAGGTTGAGCCCCTATGTCTCCCAAAGTATGTACTAGATAATTTGGCTAAACAAGAGATTTCTTTCTAATTATGGAATAGCATTGATGAGGATTTGGCCACATAGAAAAAGGGATTATACTTTGGAAGCTTAATTTTAATTGTCAAAATGGTATATCAAATAAGGAAACATCTTAGAGATGTAGGATGAAAGAAAAATCATTATGGCTTCCCCAAAGTGTCATGTAAAGATTGGGACTTACATGGGCTCATCTAGAAACATATTCATGGTTTTGATATTCTTTATTTCCACCATCCTTATTGTTATGATTTTATTCTTATAAAAGCTAAATCAAATGAAGAAGTGATAGAACAAGAAAAATTATTGGGCTTCAAGAGGATCATTTGAAAATGATCTAAGCCAAACCTGGTATTTCCAATAAGGAGATGGATAGCCAAAGATCTCTCTTTAAAGGATGCCATCATTTATATTTTTAGAGAGGACAATCAAGAGAACATGAAGCTTCCTCATCCCAAGGACTTACAATAAAATTTAAATTGAAATAAGTGAAGAGAGATCTCAGACTCCCTAAGCCTAGTACACAAAGAAGAAGAGAAAGAAGAGATCCTATTAGCTTGAACTCTAATGAGGAGGAAGACAAGATGTAATAAATTCCTATTACCAACACTGGTCAAGTTCTTATGGCTACCCCTTATGTATCTACTATTTAATCTATTGGGGTAGCTACTTCACAATAAATAACATCCACCTCCGAGGGTTTTCCCATTCAAGGAAAGACCCCTTGGGTTAATACTAGGAAGCACAAGACTCCCACAAGTAACCATATAGTACATACATCTCAAGGCATGCCTACTACACCTCCAAGTTCATATCCATCAAGAAAAGATGAAGTTGCCATCAATGAAATAACTGAGTAAAATGAAGAGGTTGGGTTGGAGATATCCAAGGCTATGAGTCTTTAGGTTGACCCCATTGAGCTTCATCTCTAAGGTACTTAGACCTTTTATAGTTTTCCTTTGATGTCAATTTTTATTGTTGATTATCTACCCATATCTTATATATAATTTCCCATTCTCTCTACTACATCCACCCCCTTTTTTATTTCCACCTTTTCATCCATTCCTTCCATTTCCACAACTACCATTGATCCCTTTGTTATCACTACCACACCATTTCCCATGCCTATTCCCTTTATACCTACTGGACCTTTTACTATGAGAGTTCTCAAAAATAAGAAGGCAAATAGGAAAGTAAAAACTACTCTAGCCAGCCCCCAACTTCATGTTCATTCTACACAAATATCCCTTCCACTTCCCACTTCTACTTCCACATTAGAAACCATAGTAACTAGCACAAGTGACAGAAGGCCAAGCCTCAAATAATTGTATTGTAACCTCTCCCTCAAGTTGAAGGAGTGGATTGGTAAAAAATAATATGGTTTTCCTTGCTTGATGTATTTATAAAGAATATTAATAAGTATAATAAAGTAGAAGAGGAGGTAGAGAAATAAATTTTTGTTATAACCACTGATACACTGATCAACATTTTACCTTGGGCCATGGATTTGGGGAGTCAATATTCTCAAATTTCAAGTTTTAAGGTCATCGAGATCCCCTCTATATCCAATTAATTTGACCCCCAAAATGGTACTATATAAACATTAAAAAAGAGAAACTTGAAGATAACCAAGGTATAGGCATCATACTTGAAGAATGATAACCGGTGTTCTCCCTCACTAAGAGGTAGAATAGGTAGCCAGGGTATTCTATATATAAAGAGAATATTTCAAACCTAGATTAAGTACATAATAATTATATGGTGGTCACTCATGAAGGCATGGAGTTATATTGGTAGGAACTAGAAGAGGAGGTACAAGAATTACAAGCACAGATTAAGTAGCTTAGAGAACAATCTAGCACAGTGCATATGCCTGTAAGTATCAAAGTTAAGGTTAAGGAGGCCACATCAAAATTTATAATTCCTTAGAGGCCATGGAATTTATGAAGGATAAGATTACAGCTCATGTGAACCAAGCAAATCAATTATGTATCTCTTTGTTTTAAGATAGTGCCAAGCTTAAAATGTTAGTTGTCTACATAGGCAACTCATTATATAGACATCTTAACTTAATGAACACACTCAAGGAATATAATGCCATATATCTAGTTGTCATCAAGCATGAGGAGGTATAAGGGTGGTTGAAATAAATTTCACCTTTAATTCTAGAGTACTAGGAACATGAGGCTCAACTCCTCCAAATTTTGAATGAGCTAAAATTGTTTAGGGCAAGAGATTATATGGACAAATTTATTATTAGAATAAATTTTGATAAAATTATTCAAGAAGCCACAAATAACTTCAAATATAGAATAAAAGGCTTGGTAATATAAATAATAGAATCAAAGTTAAGAAACATTAGGAGGAAGGTGCCCAAAGTTAATATTTTTAGGACTAAGTTCTAGCTAACTAAAGATGAACATGTAAGACTCCTCAGGCAAACCAAGAGACTCCACCAACCATCATTGCTTAACTTAAACATTATTTTATAATATAATGAGGTAGCACACAAATTCTATGAGGATAATAAGGCAAGAAAGAAGTAGACTTCTGGCAGTGTTTCTATATCTTTAACTTCTACTTCGATTTCCACTCCTACTAAAGCCCATGTATCACTTCAGAAAACACAACCTTAGTCTTATGTATGTACAACTCTTATAGTGGAACATACATTTAGATTTGCCTTATAATTAGATAAATCATTATAAAATTAACTTTTTATACTTTTGTAAAATCAATTTATCTATTTATAGCTTTTTTTAGTTTTTCTTCGATGGTTTTAGACCACAGTTAAAACTACACATTCTAACCACCACATGTAATAATCATGCATATACTTGGAGGATGAGACAACCCCTTCCCAAAGATATTTAAATACAATTAAACCATTCAAATTTATTTTTTTCAAAAAAAATGGAATACAAAGCAACGATCCATTTTATTCATCAAGTGAAGTGTTTTGAGTATTTGCTTTCCAATGTTGTGTTATTAGTTGTTATTTTTATGGTTGTTTGCGTTAATAATATTTAGTGTGCTAAAGGTAAAAATATATTGTTTATTGATTTGATTAATATAATAATCCAAGATTTATTATAGCTATTAAAGATTGGTGAATGTTTTTATTCAAATAGTCAATTTAGATTGAATCATATTTTTGGATGTGTACTGGTGTTTTCTTGGTGTAGTTTTTTGAGTGTGTGCTACAAATACCTTAGATAATTCATTAGCTCGAGCCATAATATATTTATTTAAGGGTTTATAATATTTACCCCAATAGGAGAAACCTTTGTCTAAGGCTAGTGAAATTCTTATATCTTCTTTTCCTTAGATTCCTTATCCATGTCTATTTGTATGTGTGTAATTGTTGCTAGCAATAGGCATTAGTTTTAATAAAATATAGTTCTATCTAGAAACCAACTAGAAAAGTAATTATTGAGGCCTACAAAGATTTATTTTCTACCCTACCTTACCTTCCTTTTTGTTTTTTGTTATAAAATACCTACCTAACATAGATTAAAAACCAGTCACCCATCCAACTCACCTAGAAATGCACTTTCTTTAGGGTTCACACCTCTATCCAAAAAAACCTTGTTAACAACCTACATTTTTTACCCCTATTCCATCAATAGGTTAAAATAAACCACATACCTACAACTCATTCCCTAGAGTATAGTTTCTCTCCATTGAGATCCTAAAATGTTAAAGACTACCTCATTTGATTATGGTGTGCATAAAACCCACATCAACAGTATTTTGCTAGTGTTATAAGGAGGGCCCAACCCCTTGACAATAGATGTTATTCCTTACATAGAGTTGCACTGAAGTCACTTAGGATACTGAACAAATCTATTTCTTAAGCTAGTTTACTAGCTTCACCTTTGATAGGCCATATGAGACCTTGAGTTGTACTAATAGCTTCCATTCACAACAATCTATTTCCTCTTCCAGTAGGGAATACCCCTCTAATAAGGAATCCTCATAATCCACCTATGGCCTAACCCTGGTTAGTTGGATATGATATTTCAATCCTTAGAGACATACATGGCATACCCTAAAATCCTATTAAGTACCTACCATCCTTTTCTCCTTCTAGAGTAAGGACAATATAATAACATTTTAAATTTGTTAAAGTTGTGCTAAAATTAATGAATTTAGTTAAGAATGATATTGCATATCAATTATTTTTTTTCACTTTGATATATGTTGTTTATGATTGGCATTTGAATCTAACCAAAAAATACATCACCATTTAGGTAGAGTGTCAAGCATATTTTATTATGTATTTTGGATAGGTCATCAATCCAAGATTGGTATATCAACACTTCACTAGTATTAGGAGAGATCCTAAAGATCCCATTCATGCTTTCAATACAAGGTATAAAGAGATGTATAATTTATTGACTCTGGGATACAAACCACTAGTAGCACTAGCATTAGAAATGTACAAGAACACTTTGGATCCCATCACTACTATATTTTTGAGATGAGAAGTCACTACCAACACTCTAACACTAGCATTTAAAGAAGTTATCAGCATAGATAAGTAACTCAATCCCTATATGCCTTGAGTGCTTAATGGCAATAATGGATTTCCTAGGCTAAACCTAATATCGTACATGAAGTAAAATGTGCCTTCATACAACTAGAATTAGTTATATACAGTACCTCCACTAACATAGATGACACAACTAAGTTTTATCTATATGAACAATCATGTGACAAGCCCAAGCTACCATCAGAACTAGTAAACACTTGTACTTCTCACTGCTATCTTATAAGGTATAGATTTCCTAAAGGTTGAATTAGATTTTATTCAGATGATGGTAAAAAAATTTATAAATGACTTGTTAAACATCCAATGAAATATGGGAAATACCAATGTCCTAGTTGGTAGTTAGAACATTAGATTCTAGAGGTATAATAGGCCCTTTAACCAGCCTGAATAGCCCAATAATCTCCAAAAAATCAACATATTTGAAATGTCTCTACCCAATTGGTGTAGAGTACATAATACCTCCCAACATGGTGAGCTATATTACATCAAATTATATGTAGCATTTGAGATATTTTAGAGAGAGATGCTCAAACAAGATTAGATGAACAACCCACCATAATCCCACTAGGATCTAGGTTCTTCAAATATTACAATGTTCTTTGAAACTCATTAGTTTCCTTTTCTAAGAGAGGATGATAATGTACCAAAAGATAATATGGATGAAATACACACTTTTCATCAATTTTATAGAGGTGCATATAACTTGAGGAACAAGTAGCCTTTGACAACATCAACTCCTCTGAACACCACAAAAATTCTGCCTAATCCCAAAGTAGATAACTATCTACCCCCTCTACAAGGGAATGATCCACTACCAAAAAAGGAGGAATAAATAAAATATGGAGGATACAACATCATGGAAGATATGAAAAATATCAAATAAAATATCATGCTTCATAAGCTATCCCAAATCACTGAACAAAAGAAATTTTTGTGTAAATCTATCGCTGGAAAGACCCCTATCGAGAAAACTATAATAACTTCAAATAAAGAAAAATAAGTGAAAGTAGCTGATACCAATGTCATATAAAAAATTAAACCCAAAATTCCACCATTTCTACTAACTATCTAAGCATTTGGTAAGAACATTCATAATTGTTTGATTGATTCTGGAGCATCTCCAACTATTATGCCTACATCTATATGTTAGAATATTAGCCTCACTCCAAGTCCTTCAAAAAGAATGATTTCTCAATTGGAAAAAATGATGGTGCTAGTATTTGGATAACTAATTAATGTGTGAATTCAAGTGAAATCTAAACTTAGAGTCCAAATGACCATTGACATTCTGGTAGTGGACATACCAAAAGGCTATAGGTTGTTACTAAGTAGAGATTGGTCCAAAATGTTAAATAGTTACCTCTCCATTTATTTCTCTCATATTTGGATACCATGGAGAATAATTACAAGCTAGATTATAATTTATAGATAACCAAGAATGAAACACCCCATTACAAAATATAATGTAAAAAATGAAGAGGTAAAGTATGACTCCCCCACTCTTGGTATTTATACTTTTATCGATCACCATCCAATGCACAACCTAGAACTTGAAGGTTTGAATCAGCTATGGACCATGCATTTTTATGGAGATAGATCTAAACAAGGATCATGTTTTTGAATTTAATTGATTAATCATCAAGGTAAGAATTTCTTAATAGCCTATAGATTGTAATTTCTATATACTAACAAAAAAGTTGAATATGAGGCTCTGATTTTGGGATTACAATTTATGCTAAAAAATAATGTAAGATAAATAAAAGTATTTGGTGATTCAAAACTAGTAATTAGCCAAGTAAGGAGAAAACATCAGTTCAAGTTATCATATTTAAGTAGGTAAAAGCATAGGACGTGAGACCTAATTGAAATATTTGACAATTTTATCATAGTAGCACTCCCTAAAGAGCAAAATCAAACCACTAATTCGCTAGTTGTTGTTACTGATCTGGAACCACTATAGGATTCCAAGGTAAAAATATTTTCTATTAAATTAGTTCCTTATCCCTCTATTCTAGATAATTTAGAAAATTGATATGTTTTTTATGATGACCAATAGATCATCAAGTTCTTAACTAATTCAGTGTATTTTAAGCCCCAAATCATCGATGATAAGGATGTCAGTCACCTTTGTCAAAAATAAATGGATAAAAAAGCATTCTCTATTTTAAGGAGAACTGAATACCAATTAGCTTAGTCTCCTTGGAAAATCCTTTCAACTTGGATCCTTAGGCACAATAACTCTGGCAACCCAAGGTCAATGAATTAGACTTCGAGAAAGAAAATCTAGGAGATCAACATAATCCACATTATGTCAATATTGGTCTTAGATATACTCCTAAGGAAAGGCAATGAATGAGGGATTTAATCTCTTAGTATAGGGATGTTATTTCCTAAACATATGAGGACCTAAAAGTGTATGACCATTAGGTCATCACCCACACCATTCCCCTCAAGTAAGATCATAAACCCTTTAGACAAAGGCAAAGGCCCATGAATCCTATCCTAGAGTCTCTTATTAAGAGAGAAGTGGAGAATTTATTAAGTGCCAAAATTTTATTCCCTATATGGCACTCAACCTAGGTGGCCAATTTAGTCTTATTAAGGAATAAAAATGGTGAAACTAGTCTATGCATGGACTTTAAAAATATGAACAAAGCTTTGGAAAAGACAATTACCCTCTATTGTTGCTAGATGAGGTAATATAAATAATGAGTGGTTCTAAAATGATGTCATTTTTAGATGGATTTTTAGGCTTTAATTAAGTATTAATGCAATTTAAAGATTAGATAAAGACTATGTTTACCAAAAAATGGGGAACTTATCCATACAAAAGAATGCCATTTGGCCTAATCAATGCAGGATCTACCTTTCAACATGCCATGGATCATGCCTTCAAGGGGTTGATTTGGAAATGCATAATTATTTATATGGATGATCTCACAATATTTTTAAATAATAGAAAGGATCATATAGCTCACCTATAGTCTATATTTGAGTGGTGTAGAAGATTCAACATTTCATTAAATATGAAGAAAATCATATTTGGAGTAACTGAAGGCAATCTTTTATGACAAATCATCACTAAGGATAGGATCACCAATGATCCTGATAGAATCTAGGCAATTTCAAATATTTATCCACCAAATACTAAAAAGGAATGAAAATCATTCTTTGGAAAGATCAAGTTTATAAGGATGTTCATTCCAAGATTTGTCGAGATTGTCAATCCTCTAAACATCATGCTTAAGTAAGATGCCAAGATAGAATGGATAGTTGAATCCAAAAAGTCTTTTCATGACATCAAGGATAAGATATCACAAGTTGCATATTAATCAATCCAAACTTTACAAAGTATTTCTATCTATACTTCTTTGATTTTGAATGCATAATTATTACCGCTATTACACAAAAAAGGACAAGATAGAACATTAAATCACCTTCATGAGCACCAATTTGAAAGATGTTGAACTTCAATACTCCATGATCAATAATTAGGTCTTTGCCCTTGTTAAAACAATGAATAAATTTATTCATTACATTCTTTGGAAAAACACCATTTCTATTATCTCAGACCCTACTATCAATCTCACCCTATCACAAAATGAGTGAGGAGAACATCGAGGGAAGTGGATGGATAAGCTCTAAGAATTCAACATATAAATTAAGATGGAAAATATTGTTAGAGGTCAAGGCATTATTCATTTTATGATGGATCCTGACCCATGAATCACCATTAAAGAGGTATGTGAAGCACAATTTTTTAAAGGTGAGCGATATATATATATATATATATATATATATATATATATATATATATATATATACACACACACACACACATAATTTAGTACTTACAAGAACTTGTCCCCTAGAATATAATAGAGAAAGGAGGAGAGATTTAAGGCCCAAAGATGTTCATTTCATGATAAAAAAGGGAGTTATCTATAAATGTAACTATGAAGGTATATATCTTAGATGTGTATCTGTAGAAGAGGCTAAGGAAATCTTAGAAAATCTACATCAAAAGATATGCAGTACTCACCCAGTTGGTAACACCATAGCCCATAAAATCCTGAGGTTGGGCTACTATTGACCTACCATCTTTAAAGATGCTCACATGAACGTCATAACTCACCATGAATGTTAAACATTGGCCAAAAGGGACATTCATGTAGCCATGCCTCCATAGCCAGTTATTGAAGGAAAGCCATTTACATAGTGGGGATTTGAATTCAATGGTCTAATCAACCCAAATTTTTTAGATGCCCATTAATTTTTACTTACAGCTATAAATTATTCTAGTAGATGGATAGAATCCATAGCCATAAAAAATAGTAGAGCACAATATGTGATTTGATTTTTAGAGGAACATATAACAATAAGATTTGGCATGCCCATCTCTCTAGTTTGTGACAATAGACCCACCTTTATATTAGTAGAGTTTACTAAGTGGGCACATGATAATCAAATCAACTTATAATTATTACCCTCAAGTAAATGGACTAACAGAGTCAACAAACAAAAGTTTGATTGATGCAATCAATAAATTGACAAGAGACAAGCCTAGGGACTGGCATAATTTACTAAATTACACTCTTTGGGTAGATCAGATAAGATATAAGTAAGCCCTAAAATATTCTCCCTACCTAATAGTTTATGGATGCAAGCTATTATATTCTATCATGTTCAAATTGCCTACCTATTTTTTTATGCAAGACTACATGGAGCCCAATGCCAAAGTAGAATCAAGGCTACTTGATATAATAGAAAAGTAAGATTCAAAAATAGAAGCTCTATAGACCTTCATCAAACACCAAAATGTGGTAAAAAGGTGGTTTGATAAAAAAAAGGTAAAGCATTCCAAATTTTAGACCTAGTGTTATTATGGGATAAATCCCATGAAAAATAGAGACAACATGACAAGTTTGCCCCATTATGGATCAGACCTTATCAAATTTCACATATCATGGGTGAAAATGAGTTCTTACAAAAATATCTCCAAGGAAATGAGCTTACATACCCAATCAATGGATAGTTTCTAAAGCATTACTTCAGAGCTCCTTCATCTATAGACAATATTGATTAGGAAGAGGGGTAGGTAAGTTTAGTTATATAAGTGGATTAGACTTTAATGCTTTCTAGATTATATTTCATCATTTTCTTTGAATAGATTTCAAAGTTTTCCTAGATTAGTCTTTCCTCCTTTCAGTATTATCCTTTCTAGAGTAGTTCCCTACTTTCTAGATTAGTGGTTCATGGTTTTCTCTGATAATCAGGACTATGTTTTCTCTAGTTATTTCCAAAATTAATCCAAAAAATTTTAATAATAGACTTGCTAAAAAGGGTAAAGTTTAAATCTTGACATATTTGAAGATTAATATACATTTTGGGTATCTTTATGTGTTTTGAGTTATTTAGAATGAAAGTAGGCAATCAAAGATTATTTTGGATGGTGTCATAATTAAATACTTTTGTTAGATATGTGGATGTTTCTCTCATAGTTTTCATACCAATTTAGGAAGTTTTCTTATTTTTATTGGATGAAATACAATTATCAAGACAATACTTGTTGTAAATGATAATTTTGGGTGTAGATATGGCTGGTAGGGACGTCCTAGTAATGATTAGTTTTTATAATTATATTAGCTCATTGGGGTTCCATCTCTTTTCTTCTCCATTACATAGTATAAAAAAATAATGAAGAACCAATGAGTTCTGAAGATCAAAATAAGACCTAAAGAAAATTAAAATAAAAGGCTCACATGATGAAATGAGGTCAATGTACCATGCATCATGGTTAAAGAAAACAATGGAAGGAGAAGGGAAGAAATCTAAGGTATCTTTGTTAGGGCTATGGACAACTAACTAGTAGTAGATCAATGCTTGAGTCTCCTTGGTTTTCAAAAGAAACTAGAACAAAACTTACAACCTCATCAAAACCTTAGAAAAAATCATCATAGTAAGGGGTAAATAAATTACACACTTAACATACACAAATCCAAGAAATTTGAAGGCAATTATGTTGTGTGAATTAACTTAGGATTCCCTTTCATATTTTTTATTCAATTTTTTTTTTGTGACACACTTCAAAATAGATTTAATGATTGCTAACTAGAGTTTTGGGTTCTCAAATACTCAAGAGTATTCCCCTTGTAAGTCAACTTTTGTTGTACCCAACATCCTCCTTTTATTTGCAAGAAATGGGGACCCACTTTTCTTTAAAATATGATATTAATGGGGAATCATTTTCATATGTTTATGAAAAATTTGGGAAATCTAGAACATTTAATTTTTCTATTAGGATGATATTGGCATTGTTTTTATGAGACTAAATTGTGTATTACAGATGAATTCTTTGAGTTTATAGTCTTCAGGCTAATTCTTCCAAGATTCATGCAAAGTTATCTTTTCATATTTTATGTTTTGGGAAATTTTTGATCTTATTTCTTTCAGTCTTATTCTCTTGGAAGCATTTTTTTGTTGGAGAAAAAGTTTCAGACTTTTTATCCAAAATAATTCTCCCAAAATAATTTGTCCTATGGAATTTTTTCCATAAGGAATTCTATACTGCATACACTTTCCTCAAAACAAATTTCCTAATGGATTATCCCTTTGACCCTATCCAAATTCATCCATTTGCAATTTTGGAAATGACCCTTAGCTATATAAAAGTACCCTTCAAGAATTTTGAAAGTTCCCTTCAACATTTGCAGAGTAAAAACTTTGAGAAAACTTTTAACCTAAAGTAGACCCTTTTAATTATTTCCACCTACCCTTTGGAACCATTCAAACTAACCCTTTTGCCTTTCCTAAATTGACCATTTACCCCTATTTTTACCACTAATTCTAGGACACATACCCTTTGGGTTTTATGTTTCATACCCTTCAGAACTTTTTTTGAAACCTTTACCCTACGGCACTTATCCTTCGAGATATATCTTTTGGCCTTTTTGCCCTATAAAAGTGCCCTTAGGCCTTTATGAATAAATCTTTCTACCATGGACATGCCCTTTGGGACTTTTATTTTGCACCTTTTCCCCATACCATGCCCTTTGGACTTTTTATTTTGGACATTTTGTCTAATGCAAAAGGCCCAAAGTAATTTCCCCAAGGGCACATGCCCATCAGACTCCCTGAAATGAACTTTTGGATATTTTGAAAGTCACCTTTGAGCCCCTTTTTAAGTGACCACTTACCCTTCATGATTTCCTCCTTAGACCTTTTTCCCTCCAAGACTTTCCCTTCAAGACTTTTGTCCTAGACCATTTTTCCTTAGCCAATTCCTTTGGACATTATGATCAAGATAATTATACCCTTCACGATTTTTTGAAATGATCTTTAACTATACAAAAGTACCCTTTAGGAATTTCTAAGGTGCCATTTGGAATTTAATAAGTAGACCCTTTAGGAATTTTATCATGGACAAAATTCTCTATGTAGTAGACCCTTCAGGAAAATCAAAATTACCCTTTGGGGATTTTGAAAATACCCTTTATCCATGAATTAGCCCTTCAAAATAATTGTTTTGAGACTTCTACCCAACCAAAAGACTCCTTTGGAATAAGTTTTATAGACACTTAATTTGAAATAATTTCCCCAAGAGAGTTATCCACATACATTAACTTGAAAACACTTTTTTGACATTATAATTCTAAGTTCTTTATTACAAAAACACTATTAAAATTGTGCCATATTGATGCACAACTCTTCTCACTATAACCTATAATTTTCCACTTTTCCTCTACTTTTCAACTAGAAGAATTCTACTTAACCAACACTAGGCTTATTTATCCAAATGGACCAAAACTAGAACACCTACTTAATTAAAGTTTTAATATATTCAAAACATTCTATGACATTATTGCAAACCATATCCAATCATTTTCTCACTCTGCCCTTTAGTTTATTCAAGAATCTCTTTTTACCTTCATGTATTCCCCTAAATCCTTATAGATAACATGCAACCAAGATACTAGGATTAATAAACAATGATTCTATAACTCTCTTACATCTTATAGAATCTCCTAACATTCATTAAAGGTCATTTTATCAATTCACAACCTACTATGAAACATCAACTCACTCTTGCACAACTCTATCATCTTGATAATAGTCCTTGTAGCCCTATTTTAGGGTTTTCTTATTTGGTATAAAACTGTACCTTCTATAATTTAAAATCCAACACTTGGTATAAATAAACTCTAATTATTTTTTTCTCGTGCAATTTTTTTCATCACAACTCTCATCTAGCTTCTTTTTTATTCTCTGTTTAGGCCTATTAGGCCTTTTTAGGTCTAGTATACCATCAGTTCTCAAGAATCCATACCTACAAAGTCATACACACTTTTTAACCATCAAACTCAATTATATCATCTTCAAAATAGGTGGATTAAAAATTTTCAAAAAAATTGTCTGGTTAAAACTCTTTATATGCACCAAACCCTAGATCTAAGGTTTTTAGACCACTGTCAGGGTTGAGAGCCTTCTAAAACACATAACTCTTGATATATGAAGTTTAAAAGATCCATTCCAACTTTTTAGGTTTGTATTCATCATATATTTCTCTAAAAATAATCTATACATCTCATCTAATTCATTCCTTTGTGGAAAACATCAATTCTTAGTCTTTTAGCACCATGTTGTATTAACTAAATAGTGTTAAGTAGGGTTTTAACACCTTTTCACTGTCAATAGGATCCAAAACCTTCTATGAGGTTCCTCCAAATTTATATGGATTTATTAAACCTCTCTCCATCATATTTGAAATAAATCAATATTTAAAGTCCAAGAATCTCAGTCTATAGGATTATGTATTATAGTCAATAGCTAGTATTGGATAGGGTTTATCATAATAATGGAATAAATTTAATATTTTGCTATTTGTTAATGAAACAAGTGCACTCTTTAAGATACCATGAGTGTGTCTCTTTCATCTATCCATAAAATTTAACACTAAAAGGATCAAAATTTCATTCAATTGCTTAAACAATGACTATATAACCTAGACCCTGTTGTAGACCTATCTATATTCACTTTAAGTGACTTCTTCCACCTCAACTTAGACTATCTATGTTATTTTATAAAATATGGATTGATCATGAAAAGATCGCTAAAATTATGTAAACTATACACACATCAATCATACAAACACATCATGTACTTTATTCCACCAATACAATTAAATGACACACAAAATTTATTTAAGCCTATAACCTTCTTGAAACACATCAAATTCTTATTAGCACTAAGAGCACATAAATAAAAATAAACATGAACAATTATAGAGATTACAATGAGCCTTTTTCAAAAATAAATTTCTTTTTTGATATCCATTCATACAAAAGTTGGACTTACATAGTCCTTGATCCCTCTTGGTAGACCTTTCCACTCTTGACAACGCCTATTTTTTACCTCCTATCATTACTATATAATAATACACATTATACCACCTTTATAATAACAATTAGACTCTAAAATAATATTCTATAACTGCATATTTAAATAATAAACTTCCATTTGCTCTAAAACCCATGTAGGATGATCATCACTGTAGACATTAGAATTTCCTCACACACTTGTGTGACTCTTTGTGTTGAAACCCCCTTTGATCCCCTTTTAATAAGTAACCTTCCTAACCCATGTTTACACCTTAAAATATTTAATTAAGTTAATTAAAACCCACTTATGCCACCTCACCTAAACACCTCATCCTAAGACTAACTCTTACCCTTTGAGTCACCTTGAGACTCAGTCTCCTAATCCTAACTACCTATGATTTGTTCTCAACCCTAACAAAAATTCCTAACTAACTATGTTCTTCATAGCCTCACACTTTTACCATTTTCTAATGGACACCACACTTGGCAAGAGAATGAATATAAAATGGGATAAAAATAGCCCTTTTACCTATTCTCATGCCACCAATGTTGGTCAACCCTCGACTAATGTTGGTGGGATCATCGATGTCAGTTACCTAAATAAAATTCCAAGTTAGTATTTGGGTCACAAAAATCAATAATTCATGCATAGGATTTTGGCCATTAGATAATCTTACATTCACCTTCTACATCTAGGCTTATTTTTACTCTACACAAATTGATCTAGATCAGTATTTGATGCACTACATATATCTTGAATTCTTAAAGACTAATATCACATTCTTGTCTTGTTTGTTCACCCATCGGTTCACCAAGCCTCATTAGAGTCATCTATTTGGCAATCATAGTTCACCCATTTCACCAGCTAAGTATATCTTAGTGTTTTGTAAGTTTTTAAATATTAATTTCATAATTACTTTACATTATACTATTTGTTATTTCATGAACCTTGACTCCTGTGGAGGAGTTGTAAAGATCCCTACCCACTTCTCTCTACCCCAACATACCAACCCTCTGTCTAGACTCACCTGAGTCTTATCCACCTCATTACAACTCTTCTTAACCTCACAACCTGAACATACTCCCATTCTTCCTCCCAAAAAAACCTTCTCTAACTCATTCTAATACTACTGCCCCAACTAACATTGGTGACCCCAAACCAACATCGGTGAACCTAACTGATATTAGTGACCCCAACTGACATCAATCCTTTAAACAACATTAATTACTATGTTTCTGAACTAGTAACCTTAAAATCACCTAATAACCTTCCTAAAACATAGACTTGACTTATCATCCTGCATTGTATTATCTTCTACTACACTCAAACTTGTAGCATGGTAAATAGAACTCTCTCTCTCTCTCTCTCTCTCTCTCTACTTGCATTTATTTTAAACTTTCTTTTAACATAGAAGACTATCATCCCAAGGAAATTTCATGCTTCCTGGAACAAGCACGTAGCTTGGCAGTCTGCACATATATCCACTAACAACTATTTTTTGTAGTGTTTTCTTATCTACAGGTGTCTTCCTCTATAGCCAAAAAGGGGAATCTATAAAGTCTATAATGGTGTGCACTTATCCAATTTTTAATCACTTATCCCTAACTCTCTTTATTTTCTATTTCTCTGTCTCTCTCTTTAAATGTAAAATAAGCTTAAAACATAGTGAAACATTCTGGCATGACCAATGGGACCCTAAAGTTTTATTGGGTTAGTTACTTGTCTAGATATTCATATAGGTGTACCATAGTGAAATTTTCATTCCTTGCACTTTCTCTCTTTGTCTTTCTCAAAAATGAAATTTTGAACTTTTTATTTTCTGTTTAAGGAAAGAACTAAAATTTTCCTTCCTTATCTTTCTCCTCTTATTTTTCCTCTAAAATAAATTCATTATTTTATTGCAAGCTAAAAAGAATACTTTTTTTTTATTTGTCTCTTATGAGCATTAGGATAGTGAAATTCATCTTCTTCTCCTATTCATCATTATTTTCATCTAAATTTAGACACTTTTGATTTGGGTTTAAAACTCATTGCAGGTCATTGTTTTGCTTGTTGCATTTATCTCACCTAGTTAAATAAAACATCATGAATAAATAATAGAACACAATGTTACACAACCAGATCACTCTCACAAAATTAAACATCTAAACTCACTTGAGATGAGGCACATTAGGATTTCATCACCTAGTGGATCACCTTACCCTAGCTGATGATCTCACTTGGATTTGACCAACAAGGGGAGGACCCACTATGTTCTCTGATAGAGTATAAACTCTAGATAGGAGGTATATTTTGGCTAAGCAACCCAGCTCAGCTTTGAGACCATGATGTAAAAGGAGAAAGCCCCTATAACAAGCCATGTACCTAGTCTAATATAGATTTTCATTGAGCATTAAATCTAACTTTGAACCATCCTTAGACTGCTCATCTAGTACCTATTTCACAAAACAATTTTACTCTCTTACTTTCTAAGGCATAAGCCATCAAGAGACAAAAATTAATTCCTAGGAGTTAACATTTAGTGCTTGCATGTTCCTTTTCTGCATCCTTTTGTCTTCTACATTTTTGAGTTAGTGAGGACATTTATTTTATCAATTTATAGAATATAGGCATTTCTACCTCTCAAATTTTATTAACCTCTACTTTTAGGTTTTCTATGTATCCTTTATCCTTGCACAGTCCTATTGTATCCTTTGTTTTACCCAGATTTCACCCCTAGGTTGCCAAAACCTTAGATTTTTTGCCTTTCTAGATTCCACAGTAACTAACATCAATAAGACTACTAACATTAGTGACCATGTTACCTTCTAGCATTGGTTATATAATCGATATCGGTGACTATGTGTTTTTATAATTTTTAGCCTACTTAAAATAACAAGCTAAATTACCTACCTACCTACACTCCAACCTAGTTCTCTAATTCTCTATCACTAATACAGAGTCTGAGGCATAGCCAAGCTAAAATTCTTATTGATTACACAAGCTAACATCCACTCCCACCTTCCCCTCTCCTTTTTGATTCTGCCATGGAGCATACTTCAATTGTGGAGAATACCCATATGACTACCAAACCTAACCAGATCCCCCTTGTACCTAAAGGAGATCTAAAATTCATGAAATTTATTGATCATAACATTGTATCCCTTTAATATTATCTCACCACAAGCCAAACCCATAACACTATGATATATCCCCTTTATGGCATGCTAACTTCCTTGATGGAGACATTTATAGTCTCAGTGGTTTCAACCATTCCATCTATGGTTACCCAAACCACTATTTCAGTAAGTGACCCATACATCAATAACCCTTAAAATTCAACCATGACAATTGTTCATTCTCATCTTCTTAACCCAAATTTTATAGTGACTCCCTTAGCCTCACATCCACAACTGGCCCAACCAAGTCAAACACCATTTCAAAACTTGGTAGTGCCCATCCCATCAACTTTCCTGCCCATAATTAAAATAATTGCAACTCATCCTTCAGCCCATGTAATTTTTATAGCAACCCAACCTCTAGTGATAACACCTATCAAAGGCATTACCTCTAACCCCATAAGACAATCCTCTTTCATTCCTACCCTTCAACCCATGACTCATTACCAGTATGTTGCATTTATACTACCACAATAAGTGGTGTCATATCTCACCTCTAGCTCCCTTTAAGTACCCTATAACTTAGGGGGTGCTTCTCATACTAATCCTTCTCCTGATCTCATCAAGATGCTGATGGATAAGATGTCTAACCTAGAAACATCTATGTCTAGTTCAAAGAATGTTCTATCTTATGATCAAATATGTAATGAACCCATCCATCCTTATATACCTATTCGACTCTACCCGAGTTAGTGGGTAATCCCTAAATTTACTCATTTCTAGAGTAAAGATGACCCACAATAGCACTTACGAGTATTTCAACATGCTTGTTACCTAATAGGGCATGATGCATTATTGCTTTGTACTTTCCCTATGTCTTTTTTAGGTGATACCCTGGATTGGTATAGTTCCATAACCCATCACTCCCTTTTCTTGTTTACCCAACTTTTTCAACTATTATTGGACCACTTCATTATCAATATTTATAAAAAGGTCTCTATTATGGACCTTTATTCCATTAGACAGTTTGATGACGAGTCTATCACTAACTTTATCATTCATTGGAGAGGTTTAATCAATAAGCTCTCCTTTTCTTTACCTCAACTAGAGCTTATTGTGATTTTCTTAAGATCATGTACCAAACACATCTATTTTACCGTCTGTGTCCATACTTTGTAAACTTTTGACAAAGCTTTTACAATGGTGTAAAAGTTAGAGATTTAAGCTATACATGAAGATAGGGTTAAATTGCATAATAAAATACCAACTCCAAACCTAATGACTCATCCTCTAAACCCTCTTCTTCCAACCAGAAATTAAAAGGGTCTACCAATGCCATGGTGATTAAATTAACTTCTTCTACCATAGTCAACCAATCTAGGCCATCCACCTCAAAAAATCTAACTATATAATTCTAACAATGATGTGAATAAAGAGAATACACTCCTATTAGAGAGTTGTACACTTCTGTTTTGGATAAACTATTATAGCAAGGAGCTATAACCCTTCCTCAAATTAGAGCTCCTATACATTTTGATCCCTCTCATCCTTTCCTAACTTCGTACAAGGAGGATGAGTTTTATGGATATCATCGAGTTAAAGGCCACAATAGTAACAACTATAAAACATTCAAAAACATTGGTCAAGATATGCTTGATAAAGGTGAGCTTATCTTAGATAACCCTAATGTGCCTCCTAACCAAAGCATGGATGTGTTCAAATAAAATTTTCCTAACCATTCTCTCAATCAAATAAATGTTCAATCCACGACTGATAACACACCTAATCATGATATTCATATGGTCTATATGGTCTTATCTTTACGTTTGGTCCAACCTCTCCCACAACTAGAGGAACATGCTTTACCTATTCTTCTTCCTTGAGTAGAAGATCCTATTTCACCCATCTTTCTCCCATGTGTGGAGGGGCCTCCTATACCTATCCTTTTACCATGTGAGGAACCCATAATATTTGTTCATCTTGTACCTATTTTGCCTATTCTTCTACATTTGGAAGAGCATGCCTTGCCCACTCTTCATATACATGTTGAGGGGAGAATCATTCATATTCTCTACCCTCTTGAAGATCCTTCTTTGCCTACTTCTCCTCTACCAATGGAGGATATTTCCCCATCCACTCCTCTTTCACATATAGAGGAGTCTACATTATCTATCCCTACACTAATAGAAGGACATATTGTGCCTACACCTATCGAACCAATTTTTCCCCTTTTATTTTAAATAAAAGAGCACACCTTACTTGCTCCTCATCTACATGTTGGGGAAGAAATCATACCCATGCTTTATCCACTAGAAGAACTGACTTCACTAATTACTCCCCCACCTAGGGAGGACCATGCCTCTTCTCCTACCTCAATTAAAGAAGACCTAGTTACATTTATTACTCATCTTTGGCCCAAAATATTAGAATCCAACACCTTCCCTATTTTCCAATCACCTAAGTCTTATATGGAAGAAACTATAAGGCCTATGATAACTTTTCCTAAACCATTCTCACAATTGCTTAGAAATCTAGACTTTATTGACTCTATGAAGCTAGACCACTTGGCATTTTGGGACTGACTTAAAGCTCCCTATCTTATCTAAAAAATGTGATCCTCTACCACCAATCCTTTCACTACCATTTATCCCAAATTTTTTGACACAGATATAACTTCTTTGCCTAGACCGTTAGAAATGTGGCCCTCTATGTCAGAACCATCACCATCAAAGGCATTTGCTACACTAAAGCAAATGATATCTTTAGATGTTCACCCAGTGTCTAATCTAATTCATCCATAGGTAAAGTTAGATTTTCATAGTCAACCATGAGTTAGAGCTCCATGACTTAAACCAAGAAATAATTATAATTTTCCTAGGCCTCACCATTCCACTCCTCCTCTACCCTCAACTTTGCCTTTGATCTTGGGACCCCATCCTTCCACTTTAGATGGAGTACACTCTTTCTAAGAAAGAAAAAAGGTAAAGCTACCTCCTCTTTTACCTCTAAAACTTAGTCACCCTTACCAATATATCACCTTGACATGTATGACTAAAAAGGTGTCAACAAAACTAGTGGCTACACCTTCACCCAAAAGGTTGTCATGGAAAACCACATTCATGCCTCCTAAATCAAAGAAGGTGTCCACCCATATTGCAAAAACAAGTTATATCCCATTGGAAGGCTCTTAGGCCTCTCTCCTATGCCATTTGTTGTAATATTCCATTATAACCCTTCCTCTGATCAAGCCTTATCAATCTCTTAGACCAAAACCATCTTGGTTAGATGACACAAGTTTGTTTATATCATCGCTCACCTAGACATGATATGAAAAGTTGTAAATCTCTCATAGTTTTTCTCCAAAAACACTTTTATATGAAAAATATTGTCATTAAGGAGCCTCTTTCTAACCTCATAGTTATTCCACCAGTTGCATCCCAAAATATACCTACCACCTCACTTGAGTCTAAGACCAATGATGAGGTTGTGCCTCCACCACCTTCTTTACCTGTGCTCTACATCAACACAATTAATGTGGCCACACGGTCTCAAAATCAAAAGGATAAAGGTAAGGAAAAGGCCACCACCCCTTGGGCTCATCCATTCTCAAAAGATGGACCTCCACCAAACTCCAAGATTTTTATTCTTGGTACCCCCCAACCCACATCTTCACAAGTCATTCAAGACTCAATGATGAAATAACTTCACCAAACCCCTATAAATATGTCTTTATATTAGTTAATCTAAAACTAATCCCAACATCATCAAGCCTTAATCAATGCTTTATAATCCATTGAGTTATAACCCAATGATCCTCAACCTCTTGCAAATTTGGTAGATTCTCTTAATACTATTACCCTGGTTACCTTCAATGATTTAAAATTTTTGACTCATCACCTTGGAGACCAGGACCCTATAATTTTTATCATCACATATATCGATAAAACTCATGTTAAGAGAGTCATGATCAATGGAGGTGATAATATTAATATTATCTCCATTCATGCCTACAAATATCTATCACTTTCTAATAATTGTGTGACATAGTTTGATGTGATACTCCATTCCTTCAATGATACTATAGTGACTACTATGGGTATTGTAGTCTTGCATATCTATGTGGGTCCTCATACAATCCCTAAAATCTTTTATGTATTGAAGGAGATTTATAATACAACACATTCCTTATATGTCCTTAGATAAATGTCATGACATGTGTACCCTTGAATTTACACCACTATGTCAAATTCAAGCATGATGGGCAAGTGCATGTTATTCCCATTGACTCACCTACTTTAAAAACATGCAACATGACTTATCATCCTAATGATGTCCTCATTCCATTGAAAACATCATCCCAATGATGTCCTCATTCCATTGAAAACATCTTCCTCTTTACATTCTACCTTTGAAGCCTCAAGAATCTCGACTACCTTAGTTACTTAGATTTTGGTGAGACAAATTCTTGAAAAGGACCCCATGGAAGACACTTTAAAATGCATTTCACTCAGAGAATATCACTTGTTGACACTTTACATATTCCATACTCCACAAGAGTATGGAAACTTCACATGCACCCCAATTATGATCCCTATATTGGGATGGTTATCTCGTATGGTTCCCCTAACCTTCAAACTAATCTCACATATGGTGGAATCGATCAAGATCCTACTATCAAAAATCCCTCCTCTTCACCATAGCCTTTTACTTGTGACTTCTCCTTCCTAGGCAAACCTAGTTTTGCTCATACCTATCTTTATAGGTGTGCTTAGAAAGGATTTGGATTGGGTCATTATGACTAGGGTGATCATATACTCATTGAATAACCCACCAAAAAGACCATCAAAGATGCCAAAAAGTGGTATGGTGTGGGTTTTGATGAACCAACAAAACCCACCAAGGTCTCTCGTATCGAGGAACCACTCTCTTCTTCTCCATCCTCTCCTTTTCCCCCACCATTACCTATAGAATTAAAGGTATCCATACCTCCTAATTTTATTTTTCAATAAACACCATTTATTTAGGACCCCTGACCTATTGTCTAGGTGAGGAAATAAATTCCTTTCCTCTCATTCATCCCAAAATGATTGATGAAGACTTTCCCACTATTAACACTATCTAATGTCAGGATGATGATGTTATTCTCACCTACATGGGTACAAATGATTCCTATATCTAATAATCACTCCCTTCTAAAATGAAAATTATGTTAAATGAATCAACCATTGACATTAATTTACCCTCTACAGATAACCCCCAAATCCTCAATATTGGCCAATCTTTAGATTCCCTTGAACAAACTAATTATTCCACTTTCCTCTCTGATCATAGTAAATCATTTGCTTGGTATTATCATGATATGTTTGAAATTTACCCCTCTATCATCACCCATAATATTGTAACCAACCATGATGCTAAGCTTATTAAGTAGAAGCTTCATCAAATGAACCCTCATATCACTCTCCTTGTCAAAGAAGAGTTCCTAGGCCTCCTCTCTATTAATTTTATTCAACCCATTGACTATCTATAATAGGTTTCCAATATCATCCCTATCATAAAAGTGACAGGGAGAATCCACATCTACACTGACTACTGTGATCTAAACCTCACTTGTCAAAAGGATGACTTCCCTATATGAAACATCAACCAACTTGTTGATTTGGTAGCTAACCATGAGATGTTATCTCTTATGGATGAGTTCTCAGGCAATAATCAAATCTTGATTTCACCTAAATATCAACACAAGACCTCCTTCATCACCCCATGGGAGACTTTCTATTACTAGGTCATGCCTTCTAGCCTTAAAATTTATGGTGATACCTACTAATGCACCATGCCTTATATTTTTCATGACTTCCTACACAAAATTATGGAAGACTATGTGGATGACATACTTGGAAAATCTAAACATCACCAGGATCACTTGGAAATTCTAAAAATCATATTCACTCATCTCCTCCAATATAATGTTTGACTAAACCTAAAGAAATGTGTCTTTTGGGTCCTTTCAAGTATGCTTCTAGACTTCATTGTCTCCCTCCATGGTATCGAGGTTAACCCTGCTAAGGTTTGGGAAATACTAGAAATGTCACCACCCACTAATCTCAAGTAGCTTCATAGCTTACAAGGTTAAATTTAGTCGATCCATCATTTTATCTCTTAGTTGTTAGATCGATGTCAGCATTTTCATCATCTACCTAAAAGGGATGTATCCTTCCATTAGAACATGGATTTTTAGAAAGCCTTTGACACACTTAAAGGGTATCTCCTTTCCCCACCAGTTATTATTCCCCCTAAAGAGGACCAGACTTTCTACCTCTACATTTCTGTAATAGACCATTCCTTGGGTGTTATGATTCCACATCAGGATGATCAATATAGAGAGAAAGTTGTTTACTACATAAGTTGTGTAGATTAAAAAATACTCTACGTTTCATATTTTATTTTTAGTTGCATGATCCAAATTTCTATTCATGAACACTTTGGTTCAAGATATCAAAGCTTTTGATTTAGAGCGTGGGCTCAAATTTCTTTTTGCTCAATTTTGTCTAAGTGTTAAAATCGCACAGAAGCTATCGAGTGTCATTTTTTGAGGCACTATTCATAATTTCAATAAGGCTGAAAAATGTGCCATGTGTCTCATAGCAACTCAGCATAACATGACAAGAGTCAGCATCTGTGTTTCATATCAGCATCCACATTTTAAATCTCTTTTTAGTAGAATGTTTCAACAAGCTAAGTATTAAGATTAGGTAGAAAGTGCCAAATGGAAATCATGGAAGGCTTCAATTTACTTTTCTAAAAGTGATGGAAGATGCCACATATCCCAGATGAAGAGAGTGGAAGCCACTATGTGTCAAGATCTAAATTATCTTCATTTTGCTTCATTGATATAGCAAAGACTGTGGTGGGTCTCAGATTTTTTTTTGAAGCAAGTAGAAGCCACCAGGTGTCACTGTCTATGTAAATATGAAATGAGGCCCAATTTTTTCTATAATATAAATAGGTAAAGAAAATACTAGCATGTGTCACATTTTATAGATGTCAAAAAAGGTAGCTAAAAGTAGTGAAGATCACCACATATCCCCAGTTAAGTGAAGTAGAGATTGCCACGTGTCTTTTGTTGAGGCAAGTGGAAATCACCACCTATCCCTATGCCTTTTTAAAAGTTGCTCAGGAGAGAAACACTAAGGGTTTTATTTTATTTGTTAAGTTGTTAAAGTTTTAAAGAAGTGGATTGCGACAAGTGTCGAAGGTGGAACACGCCTGAGTAAAGATATAGTAAGAGTATAAGTTAAGTGGAAAGTGTCATGTGTCTTAGGTAAGTTCTAAAAAACACACCAAGTGTCATTCTTCAGTGTCTCCTAAGTAATAAGAAGGTTTCAAGGAATTGGCCAAGTGTCCTCTTCTGTTTAATAGAAGGGAGCATCTTGTGATCTATTTCAACCAATGAACTACCAGAAGATGGAGCATTTTAGAATATAAGCAATATCTTTTGTTAGACACTTCTAGTTCAGTTAGATTTTAGTTGGGCCATTAGATTGGGAACACACAGACAATCTAGAGTGAATCCAAGTCTATAAATAAGGGTGCAGAGATCACCAGAAAGGATCATCATCAGATACCAGAGATAATTTTTTGAGAGAATTATTGTCAAGAGTTTAGAATTTCTAGAGTTGTGATTAGGAATATCATTTGAATTTATTCCATTTTCTTAAGTTGGAAAGTTTATGTAGCTATGCATGTTTATGTGCCTCTTATTTGACTAAAGAATTAATGAGAAGATTGAATCCTGTGCCTTTGTTGATATTTTCTATGTCATTGTAAAAGTAGTCTAGGCTATGTTGTCAAGAGTTTTAGACTCTCTAGAGTTGTGATTAGGAATATCATTTGCCTTTGTTCCATTTTCTTGAGTTGGAAGGTTTATGTAATTGTGTATGTTTCTATGTCTCTTATGTGACTAGAGAATTCAAATAAGAAGATTGAACCCTGTGCCTTTGTTGATATTTTCTGTATCACTGTAAAAGTAGTCTATGTTGTGAGCCTCTATTTTTATTGTTTTCATCTTTTACATTGATCATGCCTTGTTTTCCCTTAAATGTAATTGAATCTTACATATAGTCTCACTATGCTCAGGATTAAGGTCAAATTACATTCAGGTGCATCACCATAGTTATATTTTCTTTCTTGCATTTGTGTTTATATTAAAATTCCTATCCCTTTTCCAAATATACACTTAATATAAAGAAGATACCAGCTTCTTAAAAATCTGGAGGTTGTTTCAAGTTGCAAGTCCCACATCTTGAAACTTCCCATTATTGGTGTAAGAAACAAGCACAATTTTAACCATCAACAGTTTTTGGCACACCTGGTGGGACACTATATTGAAGTTTCTTTCAAGATCGTATGAACTAGAGAACTACAAGGAGTTAGAGTTGTGGACCAATAACTAGATCACAATCTGTTGTAAATCTAGGTATTCTTTTGCCACCATTGGTAACTAGGCCAAGAAGAATAATTAATCAATTTATACCAAGAGGAAATATGGGAGCCCCTATAACCCCAAGAAATTATGCAAGTTGGAATACTAGTAGTCCTTTGATTCTCCCAATACCACCAGCCACTTGGGACCCTATCCTAGTGAATGTCTTGAAATCTCTGCCCAAATTTAGTGGGCAAGACTTCAAAACACCTAAAGAACATCTGCATGATGTATCAGATGTCTGTGCTATACATGTTGTCACACAACAAAATGTGGCCATAAGATTATTAGTAGATTCTTTGAAAGGGAAGGATCTACAATAGTATTAGTATTTGACCCCAAATACCATATCTACATGGGATTAGCTTAGAGATCTTTTCTTTGAAATATTTAAAGAGAAGGGTGATAAGTCTTCTTTGTTACAACAATTGATTACCATCTAAAGGGTACCACAAGAAGTGATGACTGACTTCAATTCCAAATTTCAAAAGACTTGGGAAAGAATCCCTACTACATCTAGACCATTACCAGGTATGGTTATAGTTTTCTATCTTAAGGCTTTAAATTTAGACATATCTATTATGATTCAGTCACTTGGAGGTCAAACTCTGCTAGAGGCATATGACTATGCAGTCAGAGCTGAAAATAATCTGATAGATGTGGGAAAATTGTCTCCAAGGCCTTCCATGCCCATGTTCCCAAAAATTTCCTTGCCATTACCTCAAGAATCCCATAAATCCATAACCCCACCTATTTCTATGTACACATATCCTCAACCACCTACTAAAGAAATTGTCCCTGCCCAATCATCTAATCTGGATGATATCAAGAATATTTTAAGGACATTTTCTAATGAGGTGATTAATATGAAAAGATAGCAGAATACTTTCCCTAGGCCTCCATATCAAGGATATAAAGGAAATAGATTCTCATCATAGCCAAACCAATACCAGGGTCCTCAAAGGCAAAATAACCCTCAGCTAGCAAATCATTTAGCTGCAGTCCCTACACTTTCACAAACTATTCCCCGCAATTCAAATAGAGAGATTGTTCCAGAGAAAAATAATTATGTGGATAACACTAATGCCTAGTGTTTCCCTTGCAATAATGCTCATAGGCCTAGACATTTTCCTATGGGTAATCTACAACAAAAGATGGCAGAGCAAAGATGGATGGATTGACAGTTTCCAAGTTCTAGTGACAATCAAGCCTACCAGTCTTCTGGTATGCAAAATTTAGTCTTAATGGCTCAGATGCAAGGGATGTCTTTAAAACAAGAGGAATAAATAACCCTAGAACATGCTTTGTTATCATGGGTTGAAGATGAAGAATTAGTTTTATTGAATGAAACTTCCACTTCCAAGAAACCAGTGGTGCAATCCGATTATTATACTAGATCAAAGAGAAGGATGGTGGAACAACCTAAAGTTGTAAATAGTCAAGTCATGGAGAATCCTCTTTTTTAAGAACAAAGAAACACAACTGTCAGACAAGAAGTGCCTCAACTAGTGCAAAATCAAGTGATTCCTACATAAATTCAAGAAAAAACAAGATATCCTTATTCTCAAAGAACTCAAACTCTAGGACCAATAAATGTGGTGGATCAATTGAAGAAGACTCCAACACAAGTTTCAATATGGGATATATTGGCTATTCCTAAATAGAAGACACTACTACAAGAAGCTATACAAGGCCAAGCAATGCCCAAATGTACTGTTATCAAAGGACTTGCTGAAAAAGAAAAGCTCAAAGGCACAATTCATCTATAGACAATAGCCCTAGTGAATAATGCACCAGAGGTAAGCAAATCCAAATTGGATCCCTTATATTTAACTTTGATAGTGGGTAAGAAACTATTGCATAATCCAATGATTGATTTAAGGGCTAGTACTATAGTAATTCCTAAGCCGATAGCTGATGCTTTAGAAATTAAGTATGAACCACTCACTAAAGGAGTCATGCAGCTAGATGGTAAAGCAGTACAAATAATAGGGAAAATTAAACAACTCCAATTACAATTATATACTTTTCCCAATATAATTGTAAATCAAGATGCAATAGTCATAGATATACCTCCTATTTTTGGCTTATGTTTATCAAGAGACTTTACAGCCAAGATAGGAGGATATATGTCCCTTGATTGGTCTCACTGTAGACACCGAAATCGTGTCTACTCCTCTGGTCATCCTCCTCGACCTCTCTCCCCTTGGTCCCTTGCCACTTCGACTATCCCTAACCCACCTAAGTCTTATTAATTGGAAATAATCATCTATTTTTAATTAAATAAGTCCCTTAACCCCCTCCTTTGACACCTCACCCCTGACACCTTGCTTAGGACACCTCACCTTGGACCATTTCCCAACCTATGACTCACCCAAGACCTATTCTTCCTCCTCTCCAACCGCCTAACCAACTCTCGTGCGTCTTTATCCTTACCTTCGACCAATTCTCCAACCAACTATGCACTTGGTGGATGTAGAACGGGCTTGATGCCCTTTTACTCATTCTGAACCTGCCGACGTCGGTCATCTATCGACCGACACCAGTGGGATCGCCGACGTCAGTTTACTTAAACTGACTTCTAACCTCTTTCTGGGAGCCCGAATCACAAAAATCACATTTTCCTCGCCTAATCACAATCACAACTCTGAATCTGGGAGCCAATCATGAATCTGGGATCTGGAGTCTTCAGTCATCCCTCAATCTGCCAATCTCTTACCCAAGCCTCTCACTCTCTCCCTCAGGTGCAGCAACAAGTACTCTACATCAGACTTCTACATCAGCAGCAAGTTCTCCACACAGGCTACATCAATAGCAGGTATGGGGATCATCAACAACATTCCTTTGACAGGCACAGGTATGTATACTGTCTGTGTTTTCATTGTCTTTTGAGTTATAACTTTCAGGGAATATCTCCCCCCTTCAACACTTCCTATCCCCAGACCAGGCAGACCCAGATTCCTGACTCCCTATTGGCCTCCTTTACCCTTTTGTCCATTTGACTCCCCTACATCTTTGCACAGACCCTCTAACTACCTAAGACCAAACTCAGACCTTCAGACTACCTCAAAACTAGACTCTTAGCCCACAGACTCGACCACAGACCCGTCCACAGATCAAGCCTAGACCAAGCCCTGACCATACTTTGACCACAGGCCATTGCCCCGACCGACGCTGGTCATTACCCCAACCAACGTCGGCAGACTAACCGACGTCGACAGACACCGACAATCGATGCCAGTAGGACCACTGACACCGGTGACTATAACTAGGCCGACAACATCTTAGGTAAGCCTTTTGCTTCCATTCTTCTTTTCAGTCTTTATCATTTCAGTCTTTTTAGCATTCTGCCATTTTATCAGACATCTTTTATCGACTAGTGGGTTGACCTCCCTTAAGGAAGTTTTCATACTTCTAGGAACATGCTTTTGCTTGGCAACCCACCATCTATCCATCTAACACCTTTTTGTCCAAGTCTTATTCTTTGCAGGTGTCATTCCTCCACAGCCAAAGAGGATTACTCACAGCGTCTGGATTATGGTGCGCACGACTTTATCCAGGTACTTCTAGCCTTGACCATTTCCTTAAGTTTCTTATTTCTTCCTTTGAATCTGAAAGCAAATTTTGAATAGAAACATTGTGGCACGCCCGGTGGGACCTTAGGTTCTTCTTGGGTTCCTTTTCTTCCTTGTTCATTTAGGTGCATTAGGTTCTTACCTTTTCGCCTCTTCCTTCTTTTCTCAATGACATTATAAGCAGGAAATAAAAAGAACCTTTCTTTATTTTCTTGCATTTCTAGACTAGTCCAACATCATACTCTCGAACCCTTTCTCAAAATTGTCTTCATAAAAAACTTCATATTTTCGACATGGGCTTAAAACGTATTGCACTTCCATTTCTGCTTGTGCTTACATTAGTCCACACTTAGTAATAAACAATCCACATATTGAATTAATCTAGTCCACTCTATGTTACACTACCTAGACCACATGCACTAAAACAAACATAAAACTTACTTGAGACAAGGCCTGACTGGGATTTCATCCCCCAGCAGATACCTTACCCCATCCCGACGATCCTACTTGGATTTCATCACCAAGGGGAAAGCCCACTCCGTTCTCTGGCGGAGGATAATCTCTAGGTGAGGTATATCTTGGCTAAGCGAGACCAGTTAACCACTGGAATCGTGAAGTGAGGGGAGCTTGCTCCTTAGCACCAGGCCACGTACCGAACCTAACACAGACTTTTGAGTGCCTAAACAAGACCTAAAACCATCCATAGACCACCTTCTTTTAGGACCTATTCTACAGCCAACCTCCCCAAACATTCATCTAAGGCATAAGCCACAAGATTCTAAAATTTGATTCTAGGATTTAACACTTAGTGTCTGCCTGTCTTCTTCATCTTTTATGTTCCTATCTGGTTTTTTGAGCTAGTGAGGACACTTTCTTCATTGTTTTTCCAAGAATCTTCAAATCTTTTGGTTTCCTGGAAAACACAGTCACCGGCATCGGTTTTACCACTGATGTCGGTTTCCTATTCTTGCCGGCATCAGTTATCTGACCGACGTCGGCAATTTTTATCACCGACATCAGTTTTTCAACCGACGTCGGTCTCTGTCCAGACCTTTTTCTCAAAACAACAACCTAAACCTGACCCCTTTTCTACCAAAACCACATTATGAGTTTCTAAAACTGCAAAAACACAGTTTCTGGAACCTGACCTTTTCTTGCATCCCTAACTAGTCCTATCATGGAGTTCCACTCAGAGACTGAAAGAACTCTTACAAGACCGACCTCGACCCAGACTCTCATCATCCCTGATGGGGACCCAATCTTTGACCTCACAGCCCTCCATAACTATCTCACGAGAAACCCAATGCGAGACCTTTCGGGTAAAGTGGCAATGACATCGACATCATTCGCTACCCAACCTTTTATGACCCAGCCTTTTGCCTCAACCATTAACCCGACCATGGCCAATACACAAAGTTTGGCCTCCCCTTCTATTTTTAGACCAACCTCCATCGGGGTTTCATTACCCCCTCAACCACACGCAATTCAACCAAGTTCTACATCATACCTAAACTTGATTGTCTCGACCCCTCACACTCTTGCACCCACAAATGCAGGAGTGTCTACCTCCCCTTTTGCCAATGCCACCATGTAACCACCTTTGGTAGTACCTAGTCATCTTATGCCTTCCACTTTTATAACCCAACCACCCTTGGCCTCTACATCAATCCCTATGACTAGTCATCCGTACGTTGTACAACCAACTACGTCGCATGCCTCTTCTAACCTCTTTCAAGCACCTTACAACCTAGGGGGCGCTCAACCCACCAATCCATCAGTAGATCTCATTAAAATGCTGATGGATAAAATGTCCAGTCTCGAAGCCTCCACTTCTGGCTCAAGCAATGTCCTATCCTATGACCAGATTTACAACGAGCCCATTCATCCTTCTGTCCCTATTCGACCATACCCCAACCAATGGGAGCTTCCTAAATTATTTCACTTTCAAAGCAAGGAAGACCCACAACAACACTTACGGGCATTCAGACATGCCTGTTACCTTATCGCCCATGAGGATGCGTTGCTTTTACGCACGTTTCCTATGTCCCTTTCTGGCCCTGCCCTTGACTGGTATAGCTCTCTTACCAGACATTCTATCTTTTCATTCACCCAACTCGCCCAACTATTTCTCGACCATTTTTCTATCAACATCACCAAACAAGTCTCAATCACAGACCTCTACTCCATTAGGCAATTTGACGACGAATCAATAGTCAATTTTGTCACTCATTGGAGAGGTCTGATCAACTAGCTCTCCTTCTCCTTGCCTCAACCTGAGCTCATTGAGCTCTTTTCTCGAGCATGTGCCAAGCACATCTCATCCACCTTGTGGATTCAAACCTTCCACACTTTTGACGAAGCCTTCACCATGGCCCGAAAGATTGAACTCCACGCCCTTGAAGAAGATAAGGTCAAATTGCGTCATACCAACGCAAGAACCAATGACCATACTTCTTCCAGACCTTCTTCTACCAATTCCGAACCTAAAGGAGTGGCCAACACTGTGGTCATTAGATCACCATCCTTGACAACAACTAATTACTCTCAACCTTCAACATCTTCCAGCATCACCAAATAATTCCAACAATGGTACATCCAGCGTTCATACACTCCACTTGGAGAATCATACGCTTACATTTTGGAAAAACTTGTCAAGCAGGAGGTCCTCAATCTCCCTCCAATCTGACCACCTCAATTTGACCCTTCGAAAGCTCTCCCTACATGGTATAGGGAGGCCGACTTCTGCCACTTTCATCGTGTCTAAGGCCATGACATCAACAACTGCCGAACCTTCAAGAACATAGTCCAAGACATGATCGACAAGGGGGATCTTATTTTAGATAACCCGAATTCCCCTCCCAACCAACACATCAACATCTTCAAATAACCATTTCCAAATCATCCTCCAACTCAAAACAATGTCCAAACCATGACCAATGACCCCTAAGACCATAATATTCACACAATCAACACTATCTTGCCTCTTGTCCTTGACCAACCTCCTCCTTCACAGGTGGAAGACCCTTCTTCCCCTACTCCTCCATCACAGGATGAAGAACTTTCTTCTCCTATTAGTCCTCCATTGACCTCTCTCATACTGGAGGATGCCTTGACCATACCTATGTCCTTAGCCTCACATTCATTTTTCCTCCTACCAATGGGGGACCCTACCTTGCCCACTCCTCAAGCACAAGTAGAAGGCACAATCATCCCTGCCTCCTGCCCTCTTGAGGAGCCGCCCTCTCATATTTCTTCTCCACCAAGAGAAGACCCAGTCCCTTCACCCATTTCGACCGAGGAAGACCTAGTCACGGTTTCCTCTTGCCTTTTGCCTGAGATTGCCACATCTCACTCACCTTCGTCCACATCTAAACCCAAACCCATCTCTAACTTCACCTCGCACAATAGTGGCCCTCGACTCATACCAACAAAAGCCGCTAGACCACACCGAAGAACTCCTCCCCCACCTTCGTCATTACCTTCAATCTTGGGCCCGCATCTGTCCACTTTACTTGGAGTGCTTCCCACTCCCATACTTCATAGAGGCAATTCGCCTCCATTACTCTCTCAACCTACCAGACATATATCTCCTTCAAACCATTGACCAATGCCCCTTACACCTTTCAAACCAAAGTCATCAACCCCTACTGTAACAAAACATCTAGACCTGTTAGCAGGTTCTTATACCTTGTTGTTACGGCAATTATTGCAGTCTTCTCGCATCCACCTCCGGCCTCTTAGACCATATCAATCTCTCAGACCAAAACCACCCTGGTTCAATGACACTCAGATTTGTGCATACCATCGCATGCCTGGGCATGACACCGAGCATTGTTGTGCCCTCAAGGTCATCGTTCACCTTTGTTTGGAGAATGACACCCTTCTTCTCGACCACATTATCAACAAACCTTCAACACCACCCCACTCATCAACTCTCGAATCAAGACCTTCTTGGTTCGACAACTCTAAATTTTTCCACTATCATCACACTCTAGGACATGACACTGCGCATTGTTGTGCCCTCAAAGCTGTCACTCGTCAACATCGGACAAATGATACCCTTCTCATCAAGGATCCTCTTGACCACCTTTTTGACAAAACATCAACACTAACCCATGCTTCTCAAACTTCATCACCTAAATATGGATCTCCACGCCAGACTATGGTCCCTTTATCGCCTTTAACCCCCTTATTCGAAATCAACACAGTCAATCTGACCACCAAGCCTCAAATGGCCTTAACCAATTTGTCAAACATTCTTCCTAGCCACTAGGGGAATTCAACCCTCATCCAAGCCTCGACCAACCTTTCGATCCCATCTCGACCAAATATCAATCACTCTTTCAACCAGACCTCGACCAAACTAGCAATCAAACCTTCAATCCGACCTCAACCAAACATTCAACCCAACCATTGACTACATATCAAGTAACTAAATCTCAATTAAACATTGACCAATATTCGACCAAACATTCAACCAGTCTCGACCAATCAGTGACCATATCAACTGACTTCCCATCTAGCATCAGCCATCATCGTGACCAATCTCAAAGAGGCAAATGGGGCAAGTTTGGTCCTAATTGACTCGAACCACCTTCGTAATGCACAAGCATGGCCCAGGGACTTATCAGACCCTGAGCCCTTTTATGCCTTTCATTTGTGGCCATTCTACTGTTAGTCGAGTACTCGTCCACTTGGCACTTATCTTGAGCTCGTCCCTTGAGCAACCTTTGTCCTCTTAGTCCTCATTCCTTTTAACCCTACTCCCCTTAACAAATCCTCTTTAACCCTTTTAAACAATATGGATGCTTTGTCCTACTAAAAGGGAGCCCTTGACCTTCTTTAGTCTTGTCCATGACTCACATTTCTATCAAAAACATAATCAAGATGTCAACATATCCAGGTCCCTAAATCATCTCACATCAAAAAGGCAGCCTACTCCCTCGAAGGACAGCTGTACTATCACTGCTGTAGCTAATAGAATGCTCCCTCGAAGGACAGCTATTCAAAACCCTCTTATTAAGCAAAATATAGACCACTCCCTCGAAGGATGGCTATGACTAACTCTTTCTACAAACAACAATCTTTTTTAGAGGCTTCTCGCATTGATCAGCCTCACAAACGACCACCAAGCAAATGACATCTCTCCGTAGGCTTCCCGCATTGATCAGTTTGCGTAAAAAAAATGAGTCATGGACTTGGCTTATAGTTGTCTTAGGGTCTCCTATAAAAAGGGGCAAAGTTATCTCTGCTCTTAAAATGGGTTACCCTATCCTCCTCCTCCTATCACCTGCTCAAGGGACTTCGATCTCACTTTAATGTCAAAGTGATTCGATTACCACTCTAACACAGCCTTTGGTCAATGACATCATGCATAAAAGGGACTCTTGGTTCTCATACCCCCTATCTATGCTGTCCTCCTGGTCCTTGTCAATGAAAGAGCAATTATGCCTTTCACTCACCTTTTACACTTTTAGTCACACCCTTTTCTACCATAACCATGACTATGACCATAACTTTGACCTTGACCAGACCATCACCCACTTTGACTCTTCCTCCCTTTTGGGAGAACTACATAGGCCTGAGGCCCCTAACGACAGGGGATATGTAGGCAGCACTCAGTTGACATGGGGTCTTCTGGGGTTAGCTCAGCCATTCCTTCATCGCATTTCTTCCATCACATTTTATTTCATCACCTACCAATCACATCTCAAACAATCACCTATTTTCATAATCATTAACATTAATCATTTACATCCATATCATTAATCATTAAATCTTAATCATACATTCATCATCATATCAACACAACAACATCAGCATCATAATCATAAACATCATATGACAACATGCATCAAATCAAAATAACATCCAAACACATCCATAACATTTTCCATAACACATCAATGATCAAAATCACATCATATATATGTATCAATGTTTTACAATGGCATAATATGTGCCTCTATCTCTCTCTAAATTTTTTTTTATACATCTCACATCATCGGCTCGCAGGCTGATATATGCATAATATCAAAATCTACTCTCAAGGTTGTGGCTGTGGTGGTGGTGGCAGTGGCTGAGAAGATGTTGTATCCTCTCCCCCCTCTGATCTGCTCTGTCTGTGCGAATCGGTAGCATTCACCCGTGACATAGACCGCTGCCGACTCAATTCTGCCCTCATCTCAGAGTATCGCTGTATCTGAGGGAACCCCCTGATGGCCCTCTCGTAATAAGTGATCTCATCCATCACATCATTGTATCTAACTATAGATATAGTCTACGGTGGACCCATCAGACCTGCTGTCGTGCCCTGCATTGAACCCTGCGGCTGTGACAACTCTGGCTGTACTAATGCTGACTGCATAGGCTGTTGAATTGGCTATTGAGGAGGATGCTGCATCAGGCCTTGTCCTCTCAAATCTTGTCCTGCCAATACCTATGCCTGGGCTGAGGCCAACTACCCCTGCAAAATGGTAACCTGTCCTCGTGCTACATCTGGCAGCATCTCTCTCTTGTCGGGCCACATCTCACTCTCTGATCACTGTCTATAAATCAAGCTGTGGTCCCACCTGCACCCCTGTATATTGACCTACCCACCATGTTGAGTAAGCCTCTATGCATCCTGGATCTACTATCCCAAGACCTGCCGGTAACTCCTCAAAATCAGGCCCCTCTCTCTCCTCTGGTAGTGGAAGTGGTGCCTCTATATCATCCCGTCTATACAGTGGGAAGGCAGGCGGCACATCCTGAAGAAGCCCATACTGGCGCCACACTCTCTCCACTGGCACCCTCTCGAGCTTGCCGACTCGTCTGCCCCTAACCCATCGCATGCTCTGGGTCCTGACCAGCTACTCTCCCTAATCTTTGAACATTGGATAAACCAAGTACGGTCTCCAAATGATATCTAAAGGAATCAGGGCCTCCAGTACCCCTCTATAGTGGTCAATATCTCTGACCACTTTGTCGACCTGTGTCTGTGCCATCACCTCATGCCACCACCTAAATCTGACCCTGAAGCCAGCCAGAATCACCACTGGGAGGCCGAGAGGTCGTGTGACCATGATGTGCTCGTAAGCCCAGCAATGTAGGAGGTGGCCGACACACAAGCTATATCATTGCCGCCGCCTAATACCCCACAGCTCCCTGTAGACCTGAGCTAAAAATACCGGCACCTAGGCAAACACCATCTGCTGCTCTACCATCTCTATCAAAACTCTGGTCATGGTGACCAGAAACCTGCCTCCCTCCACATCCAGAAATGCATATACAGTGATGCTGATCATCATCAACACCGCCAGTCGATGTGCCTCCTCATCCGCTATATATAGCGGCTCATAAGCAAAACTCACTGAATGGTAGCTCGTCTCAGCAACGTGCTCCCCAAATAGTGTGACCATGTGTATGTCATGCGCCTCTCTCAAGCACGCATAAATGTCTGCTTCGTGTACCGGCAGCCGCAAAATCTTGTACACATCCTCGACAGTGACCGTCAGCTCCCCTATGGGTAGGTGGAAGGTGTTGGTAGCATGGTCCCACCACTCGATCAATGCCACCATGAGACTCACGTCTCGCGCCACTCTACAGTAGCATCGCACCCTACCGAGAGCAACTGCGCTCATCTACGCCCACTCCTCCCCTGTAACCACTCCACGTATCCATGTCAGCAATGTCAGGAGGTGATCCCGCAGCATCAGCGTCTGCCTCGCCTGTAACCACAATACCAAGTCAATTTTATCTTGACCCATTTAACTATCTATACCTGACCCAAAACCTAGGAAGCCATTGCCGTAACTGGTTAGTGACCGATGCCAGTTGCTGGTCGGCCGACGTCGGTGCATCCACCGACATCGGTGACTGGTTTGGCCCTAGGGCCGAATGGGGCGAGCCCTAAATTTAGGGCTTCCCCATTTTTTCCCCCCATAGCTACCCTTTCTCCCCCAAAACCCTCCTAAATCTCCCTAGCATCACCTACCTACCCTTTTCACCCCACCTAGCTACCCCTCCCCCTCATTTCCTCGCTCAAAAATACCCAAATTGCAAAAACAAAACCACAATTAAAAACAACCAAACAATGTTCATTGGACCTCCTACCTCATCCCGTCGACACCGGCGTGGTGGCACGATAGGAGCTGCTGGTGGAAGACCTCCCGCTGGTCCTCTACTACCCTCTGCCATCTCCTCCATCTCGATTTCTACTCGAACTCCTGCTGGCCCACAACCGCCTCTTCACCCTCCAATCCCACTCCCACTCACTCCCTTTCTCCACCTATCACACTCTGACACCTCACACCGCTAATCCGGTCAATTTAGAGTCACTTTCACCCAATCACTCTAGAGCACTTTTTTCTTTCTTAGTCAACAATTGCAAATGACTTTTGGTGGGTAGCCAATCCGCTTTTGTCGGACTTGGCATGCCACCGACGTCAGCATAGGTGTGCCCTAATCTGCCGACGTCGGCTGACTTCTACTGACATCAGCCATTTTTTGGATACCGACGTCATTTTTATCACCGACGTCGGCAGCCTTCCGACCATCCATTTTTCATCACATTGCCCCCAATCATGCCCTCAATCAGTCAGCTCTCTAGTACAAGTCATCTTGACCTCCTGGGGCACACTCGAGATCATTTTTTGCCTGTGCCCTCATCGACCACCCGACCTTGGAGATCATGACCATCTCCTCTGACCGCGACCACCTCCAAAGCGATTTTGCCTTGGTTATTTTTGCATGTATGCTACCTCATGACTGGTTAGCAAAATTATGCGCATATTTTTGGACACTCACAAGTATAGGATCGCATGTCGGTTGATCTGCACTACTTGTGACCTTTTTTCGTGTTTCTGGGAGCACTTCCTGAGCCTGAGATACCTGGAACACAATGACCATTTGGAGCTTCAGCTTAGATTGAGTGACCTGATCAGTAGACGACTAAATGCTGGGGCCCAATTACTTTAATTTTGGCACTCCTTAACCCTTGACCTGCGACAATTGACCCGACCATCACGTGCAGTGGTATACGCACAATCACGACTTTTGTAGCGTTCACCCTCACCCCTCTTTTTCATCCACTCTTTGTCAAATCAGCACCCGACATCAGGTTCTCTTCTCTCGACTCCTACTTTGAGGGGGAATACCTCATCCATACCTCGGGGCAATCCACATCATCTCACACTTGGGGCAACCACCTCCTATTTTTGTCTTGCAGTTTGTCCAGAACAACCAACAAGACAAAAAGGGGCAAATGTAGACACCGAAATCATGTCTACTCCTCTGGTCATCCTCCTCGACCTCTCTCCCCTTGGTCCCTTACCACTTCGACTATCCCTAACCCACCTAAGTCTTATTAATTGGAAATAATCATCTATTTTTAATTAAATAAGTCCCTTACCCCCCTCCTTTGACACCTCACCCCTGACACCTCGCCTAAGACACCTCACCTTGGACCATTTCCCAACCTATGACTCACCCAGGACCTATTCTTCCTCCTCTCCAACCACCTAACCAACTCTCATGCATCTTTATCCTTACCTTTGACCAATTCTCCAACCAACTATGCACTTGGCAGATGCAGAACGGGCTTGATGCCCTTTTACTCGTTCTGAACCCACCGATGTCGATCATCTGTCGGCTGACGCCGGTGGGATCACCGACATCGGTTTACTTAAACCGACGTCTAACCTCTTTCTGGGAGCCCGAATCACAAAAATCACATTTTCCTCGCCTAATCACAATCACAACTCTGAATCTGGGAGCCAATCATGAATCTGGGATCTAGAGTCTTCAATCATCCGTCAATCTGCCAATCTCTCAGCCAAGCCTCTCACTCTCTCCCTCAGGTGCATCAATAGGTACTCTGCATCAGACTTCTACATCAGCAGTAGGTTCTCCACACAGGCTACATCAACAGTAGGTACAGGGATCATCAACAACATTCCTCCGACAGGCACAGGTATGTATACTGTCTATGTTTTCATTGTCTTTTGAGTTATAGCTTTCAGGGAATATCTCCCCCCTTCAACACTTCCTATCCCCAGACCAGGCAGACCCAGATTCCTGACTCCCTATTGGCCTCCTCTACCCTTCTGTCCATTTGACTCCCCTGCATCTCTGCACAGACCCTCTAACTACCTAAGACCAGACTCAGACCTTCAGACTACCTCAAAACTAGACTCTCAGCCCACAGACTTGATCACAGACCCATCCACAGATCAAGCCTGGACCAAGCCCTGACCAGACTTCGACCACAGGCCATTGCCCCGACCGACGCTAGTCATTACCCCAACCGACGTCGACAGACTAACCGACGTCGGCAGACCCCGACAACTGACACCGGTAGGACCACCGACGCTGGCGACTGTAACTAGGCCAACAACATCTCAGGTAAGCCTTTTGCTTCCATTCTTCTTTTCAGTCTTTATCATTTCAGTCTTTTTAGCATTCTGCCATTTTATCAGACATCTTTTATCGACTAGTGGGTTGACCTCCCTTAAGGAAGTTTTCATACTTTTGGGAATAGGCTTTTGCTTGGCAACCCACCATCTATCCATCTAACACCTTTTTGTCCAAGTCTTCTTCTTTGCAGGTGTCATTCCTCCACAGCCAAAGAGGAGTACTCACAGCGTCTAGATTACGATGTGCATGACTTTATCTAGGTACTTCTAGCCTTGACCATTTCCTTAAGTTTCTTATTTCTTCCTTTGAATCTGAAAGCAAATTTTGAATAGAAACATTCACCTCATCCTAAGAAACAAATACGGTTCAAAGATGAAGATATTTGTAGACACCGAAATCGTGTCGAATCCCCTGGTCCTTCCCCGTCTTATTCTTCTTCGCCTATTGAACCCTTGTCGATCACTTGTTTCACCAACCTTGACTCTGGCAGCATGTAAAGATGAACACAGAGCTAAAACTAGACTCTATACCCATTATGCATCTGCCGACGTCGGTCTTTACCCGACCGATGTCACCGACGTCGGTCACCTATCGGCCGACGTCGGCAATCCTGCCGACGCCGGTCACCTTCCCCTGGTCTATTTTCAGTTACCATTCGGTTTCCCGAAACGGTTGACGAATCGTTTCTGGAACCGTCCCCGTCCCCCACCTTCATCAACCTCTGCCAGCCATTTGAACGACGATCCCCGAACGCTATTCAGAAACGCTGAGCAATCAACCTGTGAACTCTGAGCAATCATCAACACAAATGACATCAACTAATCTGCACACCATGGCTTTCATCGCGTCTTCTACCAGGTAAGTATTATTATGTTTATTTCATTTCTTTCTCAATTATTATTTATCAGTTCTGTTATCTTTGCCTCTGTCTTGACTCTGTCCAAAACCCTACCCTGACCTTATCAGACCCTGTCCTGACTCCCCCAGACTCTCTCAGGCCCTGTCCCGACTCTGTTCAGCCCTGTCCTGACTCTGTTCAGCCCTGTCCCGAACCTGTCCAGACTTTCCCAGACCCCTGTTCAGAACCTGCCCTTACCGACGCCGGTCACTACCCCGACCGACGACGGCACCTTGACCGACGTCGGCACCTTCCTTGACCGACGCCGGCACCACAGAGACCGACGCCGGTGACTGTGCAGAACAGTGCCGCTTATCAGGTACGCCTTTTATTTTTCTGTCATTTATTTCTGTCATTATCATCTACTTTCGTCCAATTTTCTACTCTTTTTTATCAGTGGGTTGATATCCTTCTAGGGAGTCTTCATACTTCTGGGATCGGGCGTTCGCCTGACAACCCACCATATCTTTGACTAACATTTTTCCTCCAGTCTCTTTTTCTTCACAGGTGTCATTCCTCCACAGCCAAAGAGGAGAATCTTTCAACGTCTGATTTCAGTGCGCATGACTTTATCAGGTACTTCTAGCCTTAACCATCTTTCAGTTTCTTATTTCTTCTTTGAATGTAGAAAGCAATTTTGCATAGAAACATTCTGGTACGCCCGGTGGGACCCTAGGTCCTCCTTGGGTTCTTTCTTTCTTTCGTTCATTTAGGCGCATTAGGTTTCTTGCTTTTCGCCTCCTTTCGTCTCTTCTTAAACGACATCATAAGCAGAACTAAAATGAACATTTCTTTCTTTCTTACACTTCTAGACTAGCTAAACTCATATTCTTCGACTCTTTCTCCATTCGTCTTCATACGAACAAACATTTCGACTTGGACATTAAAACACTCTGCATTCATCTTTGTTTGCCTACATCTCTTAGACCACACATAGTAATTAAATCGCATATTGAATTAATCTAGATCACTTGATGTTACACGACCAAACCACCTGCACAAAACAAACATTTTAACTTACCTGAGACAAGGCCCGACTGGGATTTCATCCCCCAGCGGATACCTTACCCGTCCCGGTGACCCTACTTGGATTTCATCACCAAGAGGGAAGCCCACTCCGTTCTCTGGCAGAGTATAATCTCTAGGCGAGGTATATCTTGGCTAAGCGAAACCAGCTAACCACTGGAATCGTGAAGTGAGGGGAGCTTGCTCCTTAGCACCAGGCCATGTACTAGACCCTAACACAGACTTCTTGAGCACCATAACAAAACTCGAAACCATCCATAGACTGCTTCTTCTAGAACCCATTTTTCAGCCAATCTTCCTCTACACACACATTCTAAGGCATAAGCCACTATAATCCTAATAATTTACTTCTAGGGTTTTAGGATCTGCTTGTGTCTTCATCTTTTTGGTTCTTATCTGCTTGTTTGAGCTTGTGAGGACGTTCTCCCTTGCCTTGAATGGTTCTGACTCGTAGCCAAGCCAAGGCTCTAGTCGATCACGCGAGGCATCATCCTCTTCCGTCTACCCTGCCTACAACCAACCCTACAATGGAGTTCAACTCAGAAACTGAAAGAACTCCTACCAGACCATCTCCGCCCCAAACGCCTATTATTCCAGAAGGGGACCAAGACTTCGCACAATTCTTGGACCTCAATACTAAAGCCCTGCAACACTATCTCGCGAATAGCCAAACGCGAGACCCCTTTGGCAATCCAATTTATGGAATGCCAACTTCTCTCCTCGCAACTGCGGTCGTATCAACAACCTCCGTAGTCCAACCCTTAGACACCCAGGCTGTTGCCTCAACCAATGACCAACCTTTCACCAACCATCCAAGTGTGGCCTCTCCTTCCGTTGTTGGGCCCACTTTCACCGGGGCTTCGGCCCCCAATCAATCTCAGTCTACTCAACCACTTTCTACCCCCTTTCAAAACCTGGTCGTCTCTATTCCGCCCACTCTTACTCCTATCAACACTAGGGTGGCTACCCATCCGTTAGCCCATGTTACCTCTAACCAACCTCCCATGACAACATCAAACCTAGCCATATCTTCCATCCAACCATCTTTAGTCACTTCTTCCGTCCCTACGACTAGTCATCCGTACGTTGCGCCCTTATTGGTACAACCGACTACGTCGTATACCTCTTCCAGCCTCTTTCAAGCGCCTCACAACCTAGGAGGTGCTCCATCCGCCAATCCGTCAGTAGATATTATCAAGATGCTGATGGATAAAATGTCCAACCTAGAGACCTCTATTACCGGCTCACGCAACACTCTCTCGTACGAACAAATCTGTAACGAGCCCATCCATCCTTCCGTCCCCATCAGACCATATCCCAACCAGTGGGAACTTCCTAAGTTTTCTCGTTTCCAGAGTAAGGAAGACCCACAACAACATTTACGAGCATTCAGACATGCCTGTTACCTTATCGCCCACGACGATGCGTTACTCTTACGCATGTTTCCCATGTCTCTCTCGGGTGCTGCACTTGACTGGTACAGCTCTCTTCCCAGCCATTCCATCCTTACATTCACTCAGTTGGCCCAGCTCTTCCTCGATCATTTCTCCATCAATATCGCCAAGAAGGTCTCTATCACAGACCTCTATTCTATTCGCCAGTTCAAGGATGAATCTATTGCTGATTTTGTCGCTCGGTGGAGGAGCCTTATCAATCAACTTTCATTTTCTTTACCTTAGCCTGAGCTTATTGAACTTTTCTCTCAAGCCTGTGCTAAACATATTTCTTCTACCTTGAGGGTTCAAACCTTCCGTACTTTTGACGAGGCCTTCACGATGGCTCGTAAACTTGAATTACGTGCCGTTGAGGAGAATAAAGTCAAGTTGCGGAGTAAGAATCCCAACTCCAAAACCAATGACCCTTCTTCTAAGCCTTCCTCGTCCAATCCTAAATCTAAAGCTTCAGCAAATGCTGTGGTTGTTAGATCTTCCTCTTCTTCGCCTTCAACTAATCAACCTGAACCATCCACGTCCATGAGCGCCACTCGTCAATTTCAGTAGAGATACATATAGCGACAGTTTACTCCACTTGGAGAATCATACGCGTTTGTGCTGGAAAAACTCGTCAAACAAGGGGCCATCAATCTCCCTCAGATCCGACCTCCACCACAATTTGATCCCTCACGCGCCATCCCTGCGTGGTATAGGGAGACTGACTTCTGCCACTACCACCGTGTTAAAGGTCATGACACGGGCAACTGTAAAACCCTTAAAAACATAGTTCAAGACATGTTGGAAAAGGGTGACCTCATCCTCGACAATCCTAACGCCCCTCCTAATTAGGGTATCGATATCTTCAAACAACCATTCCCTAATCATCCACCAACCCAAAACAACGTCCAGACCTTGACTGACAATACCCATGAACATAATATTTGAACAGTCAATACAGTCTCGCCCCTCATTTCTAACCAACCCCAAGAGGTGAGTTCATCCATCAGTCCATCACATGTGGACGAACCTCTTTCTCCGGCTAGTTCTCCCTCAACTTCTCTCATTTTGGAGGACGCCTCGACCTTACCAGCACCGCCAGTTTCACCATCTTCCTTCTTGCTGCCCATCGAGGACCCAACCTTTCCTACTCCTCAGCCACAAGTGGAGGGCACTATCATCCCTGCTCTTTACCTGCTTGAGGAGCTTCATTCATCAATTTCTTCTCCGCCCAGAGAAGAACCTATCTCTCCTTCATCTCCAACCAAACATGAACCTGTCACAACTTCATCTTGCTTTGAGCCCGAGACTACTACATCCGTCTCACCTTCAGTCTCACAACCATTGGCATCTTCTCAAGAGCCTAAACCTCATCCCGCATCTTCTCAGCCATTTTCCCGACTAGTGAAAAGACTCAAACTTCTCCCTTCTAGGAAAGTGGAACATCAGGGATTGTGGGACCGTCTCATAGCTCTTCAACAAGCCCGGGCCCTCTCATCTCATGCTGCTAATCCTCCCATGGCAGAACCTTCTAAGACTATCAACAAAAATCCAATCTCCACTTCCAAACCGTCTACATCTTCATCAACTTCATCAAAACCAAAACCCTCATCTACTCCGCCTAAACCTATCAAATCACTTGGCGTTCGCCCCGTCTCCAACCTTACTCATCCACAAGTGAAGGTGGACTTAACCCAAACTTCAACTAATAGTAGTCTTCAATCTAAATCTCAAAAGACTGCCAAACCACAGAGGCGAACGCCTCCTCTTCCATCACTATTACCCTCCATTTTGGGCCCGCATCCTTCAACCTTAACCAGAGTCCTTCCCGCTTCAACCTCTAACCAAAACCGGTTGCCTCCTTTGCTTCCTTTACCTACCGCTAGCCTACCCTCTCCCAAAAGGGTGATACCTCTCATGAAGAGTGTACCGTCTCCACCTGTCATCGCACCATCAACCCAGAAGGTGGTACGAAAACCTCCTCCCATTTCGCCCAAGCAAAAGTCACCGACATCGCATACATCGATGAACATGGACCCTTTAGTGGGCTCATACTCTTTGATCTTGCAACGACTTTTGCAAACTTCTAGCATAACTCTTCCACCCATCAAGCCCTTTCAACCTCTCGGGTCTAAACATTCCTGGTTTGACGACACGAAGATTTGTTTATATCATCGTACACCAGGACATGCCACTGAGACTTGCTGTGCCCTCAAGGCTGTCATTCGCCGTTATTTGGAGAAAGACGCTCTTCTCTTTGAGGACACTTTCGACCGCCCCTCGACTCCTTCTCACAACCCTTCAACCTCTTCAAACCCATCCACATCTCATCAACCGGTTACAACCCCTACATCATCTTCACCTTCCATCTTTGAAATCAATGCCATTCACATCACCACTAGGTCACAAAAGGATAAGGCGAAAGAAAAAGCCGCCATTCCTTGGACCTACCCTTTTGTCAATCCACCTCAACCGCCTAAGCCTAAGATTTCTATCCTTGGCGCGCCTCAACCCTCCTCTTCTTCTTCTTCTGGACCAATCCACGACTCCATGTTGAAACAGCTTCACCAGACGCCTGTGAAGATGTCCCTCTACGATCTCGTCCAAACCTCACCTCAACATCGTCAGGCCCTCATCCAAGCCCTACAGGCAGCGGAGGTCCAACCCGAGGATCCTCAGCCACTTGCTGCCCTTGTCCACTCCTTAGCCCCTGTTGCCTCCATAACATTCAGTGATTCTGAGATTCCTACATCCAACACGGAAGATCAGGACGCCGCTCTCTTCATCACTGCCTACATCGATCGGACACGCATTAAACGCGTTATGATCAACGGGGGCACTAGCATCAACATCATATCCACTCATGCCTTTGATCAGTTGGCTCTTCCCAAGAATTGCGTCTCCAAAATTGACGCGATCTTGCGCTCTTTCAACGACACTACTGCCACGACCATTGGCACAGTTATCCTTCATATCCGCGTTGGTCCATGCACAGTCCTGGAGCTCTTCTACATCATCGAAGGAGAGTTCTAATACAACATCTTGCTGGGCCGACCCTGGATCCGCACCATGGCCTGTGTCCCCTCCACCCTGCACCGTTGTGTGAAGTTTGAGCATGACGGACAAGTCCACACCATTCCCGCTGACCCTTCGCCTTTCAAAACCTGCAATACCACCTATCGTCCAAACGATGTCCTCATTCCTATCAAGCCATCAACCTCGGCACCGCCTCCATCCGCGAAAGCTTCAACCAGTTCGCAACAGGCGGTCGCCCTTACACCTCCCCTTCAAGCGATAACCACAGATCCCATGGAAGACGTCTTTCAAAGACTTTCATTGGGAGAGTATCGCTTGTTGGCTTTAGACATGTTCCAAACTCCGCAAGAGTATGGACGCCTTCATCACAGCCCCAGCTACGACCATCGGATTGGGATGATCATACCTTATGGTCCCCTTCACCTCCGCACCAACCTCGTCTATGGAGGGCTTAATCAAGCTCCTACTGACGGTAATCCTCTTTCTTCACCCCAACCTTTCACATCAGATTTCTCATTTCTTGGCAACCCCACCTTTGCACATACTTACCTTTACAGGTGTGCATGGAAGGGTTTTGGTTTCGGACGCTATGAGCAGGGCTCCCATCAGCCTATCCAACCGCTCAATGATGACGACGCCAAGAAACGGTATGGTCTGGGATATCACGACCCCACTCAAGACCCTGTAGACCTTTATCCTGAACCAATCCTTGACCAATCTCCTCCCCACTCGCCTATTTCGCCACCTTCACCTACAGAGTCAGTGGTTTCCATTCCTCCTAGTTTTATTTTTCCATAAACACCATTCGCCTGGACCCCTTGACTTATCAGCTCAATGGGGTATCCAAGTCTCTCCCTCTCATTCTTCCCACCATGATCGAAGATGAGTCGGCAACCATTCACACTGTTCACTGCGTTGACGATGACGCCATTCTTTCCTACATGGGCGCTGATGATTCTTTCATCCAGCGCTCCCTCCCTTCTGAGACCCAGGTTATGTTAAATGAATCAACCATTGACATCAACCTTCCTTCTTCTGATGTTCCTCATGTCTTAAAGATCGGCCAATCTTTAGACTCTCAGGAGCAGCTTGACTATACCCAGTTCCTCTCCGACCATAGCAAGGCCTTTGCCTGGACTTACAGTGATATGCCTGGCATCGACCCCACCATCGTTACCCATAACATTGTCACCAAACCAGAGGCTAAGCCTGTCAGGCAAAAGCTTCGAAAGATGCATCCTCGTGTTGCCCTCCTTGTCAAGGAGGAGCTTCAGCGTCTCCTTTCTATCTCCTTCATCCAGCCTATCGATTATCCACAGTGGGTCTCTAACATCGTCCCAGTCACCAAGGCAACTGGGGGGATTCGGATCTGCACTGACTATCGTGACCTTAATCTAGCCTGTCCTAAAGACGACTTTCCTCTTCCTAACATCGACCAGCTTGTTGATCTTACGGCCGGCCATGAGATGCTATCTCTTATGGACGGGTTTTCAGGATACAATCAAATTCTGATTGCTCCAGAAGATCAACACAAGACTACTTTTATCACCCCATGGGGGACTTTTTGCTATCGAGTCATGCCTTTCGGCTTGAAGAACGCAGGCACCACTTATCAGCGTGCCATGACCTACATTTTCCATGATCTCCTCCACAAAATCATGGAGGACTATGTGGATGACCTTCTCGGCAAATCCAAATTTCGCCGCGACCATCTGACCATTCTCAACATCATCTTTTCTCGTCTTCTTCAGTACAATGTCTGTCTTAACCCCAAGAAATGTATCTTTGGGGTCCTCTCTGGCAAGCTTCTCGGCTTCATCGTTTCCTTCCGTGGCATCGAGATAGATCCCGCCAAGATTCGCGCTATCCTCGAAATGCCTCCCCCGACCAATCTCAAGCAGCTTCGCAGTTTGCAAGGCAAGCTCCAGTCCATTCGCCGTTTCATCTCGCAGCTTTCTGACCACTGCCAACCTTTTCATCATCTCCTTAAGAAGGACATCATTTTTACATGGGATAAGGACTGTCAAGAGGCTTTTGAAGCCTTAAAACGCTATCTAGTCTCTCCACCAATTCTCATTCCACCTAAAGACGACCAACCCTTCTACCTTTATATCTCAACCACTCACCATTCGTTAGGTGCCATGATCGCGCACCGAGACGAACATCACCGTGAGTAAGCCGTTTATTATATCAGCCGCACACTGGTCAACTATGAAACTCGGTATACCCATATCGAGAAACTCTGTTTGGCGTTAGTCTTTGCTACTACTAAGCTTCGCCACTATCTTCTCAGTCACAAAACCTTTGTCATCACCCACACCGACCCTCTCAAATATATGCACTCCAAGCCATATCAGAATCAACGTATGGCTCGGTGGCTCATGCTGCTTGCTGAGTTCGATCTCGAATTCATCCAGCAGAAATCTATCAAGGGGCAAACCATCGCTGATCAACTAGCTGATGCCCCTCTTCCTGACACTCAACCTTCGCAGTGTGAATTCCCTGACGAGTCTATCGCTGCGCTTTCCTCCGACGACACCACCTATCAGATGACTATGTTCTTTGACGGGTCCAAATGTCAACTAGGTGGAGGTGCTGGGGTCATTCTCATCCCACTCGAAGGGGAGCCCATGCCTCTATCTTTTAAGCTCGACTTTGATTGTACCAATAATATGGCCGAATATGAGGCCTTAATTTTGGGACTTCAGACCACCCTCTCTCTCAGCATCAAGTCCATCAACATCTTCGGCGACTCGCAGCTCGTCGTCAATCAAGTCAACGGTTCATACCTCTATAAAAATGAAATTTTGCAAAGGTATAAAAATCGTGCTGACATTCTCCTTGCATCTTTCGACCATTTCCTCTTGCAGACTGTTCCTCGATCCATGAACAAGTTTGCTGACACTATGGCTTCTCTTGCTTCCCATATCCCATCTTCCTCATCTACATCCAGACTTTTTGTCACGGTGCGTCGTGTGCCGTTACCTTCATATATCTCTCCTCACATTCATCATGTCAACACTATAGACCCAAGCCCACAAGATGCTTGGTATAAGCAACTTGTGGACTTCTTATCTCTCTCTATCATTCCTCCCAACCTCTCTAGTAATGCACGATGAGCTTTTATCAAGCGTACTGCTCGCTATACCATGCTAGGGGGTCTTCTCTATAAGCGAGGCTTCGACGGCCTCCTTCTTCGCTGTCTCACCTCCACTGAAGCATCTCAAGCCATTCAACAAGTCCATGACAGAATTTGTGGTGGACATTTCAGTGGAAATTCGGTTGCCAAGCGCATCCTTCGTCTGGGCTATTATTGGCCTACCCTTCATCAAGACTGTAGCGATTATGTTCGGTGTTGCATCAAGTGTCAGCAGCACTCTAACTTGCTTCATCTCCCCAGTCACGCCTTACAAGTTGCTCAGGATTTTTGGCCTTTTTCTCAATGGGGTTTAGATCTCATCGGTGAGATTAATCCTCATTCATCTCTTCGTCATCAATCCATCATCACAGCCACTGAATATTTCACCAAGTGGGTGGAAGCCATTCCTCTCGTCTCCACAAAAGCCGCCAAGATCATCGACTTCATCAACACCCACATCATCTATCATTTCGGTGTCCCTCATAAAATCATCACCGATAATGGCAAGTCCTTTAAAAACAAAACTGTCCAAAAGCTATGCGACTCCTTCGGCATCAAACTCAGTTTCTCTTCGCCTTACTACCCACAAGCAAATGGGCAGGCCGAGGCTTCCAACAAAATTCTCATCAAAATTCTCATGAAAGTGGTTAGTGACATAGGCAAGGATTGGCACATTCACATTCCCTTCGCTTTGTGGGCTTACCGCACTAGCATCCGAACCTCTACGGGTGCTACCCCTTTTTCTCTTGTGTACGGAATAGAGGCTGTCTTACCTCTCGAAGTACAGATCCCGTCTCTCCGCATTTCTCTACATGATATCCTTTCCAACGATGACTTTCGTCAAGATCGCTTAGCTCAACTTGAGTTACTTGACGAACACCATCTTGCTGCCCTTAATCATCTCCATGTCTATCAACGTCGCATCAAACACACCTATGACAAAAATCTGCGAGAACGAGATTTCAACATCGGAGACCTCGTCCTCAAAGAGAATCAACACGTGACCAATATGGAGCGTAGTAAACGAGGCAAGTTTGCTCCTAATTAGCTCGGACCTTTTATTATCATGCACAAGTATGGATCAGGGACTTACCGTCTGTCTTCTCTTGATGGACGCCCAGAACCTGAGCCTCTTAATGCGTTGCATCTGCGACCGTTCTACTGCTAGTCGAGTATTCGTCCACTTGACACTTAACTTGAGCTCATCCCTTGAGCAATCCCCATCCTCTTAGTCCTACTTCCTTTCAGCCCTATTCCTCTTAACAATTCCTATAACCCTTTTATGCGGTATGGATGCTTTGTCCTCATAAAAGGGAGTCCTTGACCTTCTACAGTCTTGTCCATGACTCACATTTCTGTCAAAACAAATCAAGATGTCAAAACATATCCATGGTCACTATATCTATATCTATATCAAAATCAAAAAAAAAAACAGACTGCTCCTTCGAAGGACAGCTGTACTATCATTGCTGTAATAAATAGACTGCTCCCTCGAAGGACAGCTATTCGAAAGCCCTTTTATTAAACAAAAATCTAGACCACTCCCTCAAAGGATGGCTATGACTACTCTGGCAATAAACAGCATTATTTTAGAAGCTTCCCGCATCGATCAGCTTCACAACCTAACCACCAAACAAATGACATCTCTCTGCAGGCTTCCCGCATTGATCAGTCTGCGCCCAAAAAAAAAAAAAAAAAAAAAAAAAACGAGTCACGGACTTGACTTGTAGTTGTCTCAGGGTCTCCTATAAAAAGGGGCAAAGTTATCTCTGCTCTTAAAATGGGTTACCCTCCTTCCTCCTCCTATCACCTGCTCAAGGGACTTCGAGCTCACTTTAATGTCTAAGTGATTCGATTACCGCTCTAACATAACCACGGTCAACGACGTCACGCATGAATGGGGCTCTTGGTTCTCATAACCCCCTATCTATGCTTCCTTTTTGGTCCTTGTCAATGAAAGAGCAATATGCTCTTCACTTCTTCTGCACTTTGGTCACATTCACCTTCATCACTTGTCAATCGACTCAACTCAACTCTCTTTTCAGACTATCAACCTGACTTAGCCTATTCACCCTAGTTTCTATGGACACCAATACACATGGAAACTATCGACTCGACCCAATTTATGTTAAGCATAAACCAATACTTGCTGAAGCATAAATAGACCTCAATTCATTTTTAGCATACATCCATCACGAATATGGAATATTGCTAGGGATGAAAAACCCGTCAACCAATGTTGCAGAATACACCATTTGGAAAAGGCTGCAACATCTTTTTTTTTTCTCATCATTTCATCCAATCATCGACCAACCTATCAACCATTTTAACCACCTGTCTACCACTCAGACCCTTTGTCTGAACTACATTGGTCTGAGGCCCTATCACCAGGGCTATGTAGGCAGCACTCAGTTGACATGGGGTCTTCTGAGATTAGCTCGACCATTCTCTTTTGTCCGTCTCTCTGATGGACAAACCTTCTTTCCTTCTTTTAACCATAATCTTGTCCTTGACCACGACCCATTTTATCCCTTTAACCCTTCCTCCCTTCTAGGGAGAACTACATCGGCCTGAGGCCCTATCACTAGGGCTATGTAGGCAGCACTCAGTTGACATGGGGTCTTCTGGGGTTAGCTCGGCCACATCCTTTCGTCCATTCCTCCCCTCGACCACCAACCATTGGAGATCATACCTATCTCCTCCGACCTCGACCACTTCCAAGACGTTGTTGCCTTGGTTATTTTTGCATGTATGCTACCTCATGACTGGTTAGCAGAATTGTGCGCAGACCTTTTTGGACCCTCACAAGTATAAGATCACACACCGGTTGATCCGCACTACTTGTGACTTTTTCGCATTTTTAGGAGCACTTCCTGAGCCCGGGATACCTGGAACGCGACGACCTATTTGGAGCTTTAGCTTAGATTGAGTGACCCGATCAGCAGATGACTAAATGCTGGGGCCCGGTTACTTCAATTTTGGCACTCCTCGACCCTTGACCTGCGACACTTTGACCTGACCATCTCGTGCAGTGGTATGCACGCAATCACGACCTTTGCAGCGTTCACCCTCACCCCTTTTTCATCCGCTCTTTATCAAATCAGCACCCGATTCCCAGTTCCCTTCCCTCGACTCCTGCTTTGAGGGGGAATACCTCATCCTTACTCGGGGCATTTTGCTTCCCATTTTGTCTTGCAGTTCATTCGAACAACCAACAAGATGAAATCAACCTTATCCCTCACCTGGGGCACTCACTCCTATTTTTGTCTTGCAGTTCGTCCAGAACAACCAACAAGACAAAAAGGGGCAAATGTAGACACCAAAATCATGTCGAATCCCCTGGTCCTTCCCCGTCTTATTCTTCTTCGCCTATTGAACCCTTGTCGATCACTTGTTTCACCAACCTTGACCCTGGCAGCATGTAAAGATGAACACAGAGCTAAAACTAGACTCTATACCCATTATGCATCTGTCGACGTCGGTCTTTACCCGACCGATGTCGCCAACATCGGTCACCTATCGGCTGACGTCGGTAATCCTGTCGACGCCGGTCACCTTCCCCTGGTCCATTTTCAGTTACCATTCGGTTTCTCGAAACGGTTGATGAACCGTTTCTAGAACCGTCCCCGTCCCCCACCTTCATCAACCTCTGCCAGCCATTTGAACGACGATCCCCGAACGCTATTCAGAAACGCTGAGCAATCAACCTGCGAACTCCGAGCAATCATCAACACAAATGACATCAACTAATCTGCACACCATGGCTTTCATCGCGTCTTCTACCAGGTAAGTATTATTCTATTTATTTCATTTCTTTCTCAGTTATTATTTATCAGTTCTGTTATCTTTGCCTCTGTCCTGACTCTGTCCAAAACCCTACCCTGACCTTATCAGACCCTGTCCTAACTCCCCCAGACTCTCTCAGGCCCTGTCCCGACTCTGTTCAGCCCTGTCCCGACTCTGTTCAGCCCTGTCCCAAACCTGTCCAGACTTTCCCAGACCCCTGTTCAGAACCTGCCCTTACCGACGCCGGTCACTACCCCGATCGACGACGGCACCTTGACCGACGTCGGCACCTTCCTTGACCGATGCCGGCACCACAGAGACCGATGCTGGCGACTGTGCAGAACAGTACCGCTTATCAGGTATGCCTTTTATTTTTCTGTCATTTATTTCTGTCATTATCATCTACTTTCGTCCAATTTTCTACTCTTTTTTATCAGTGGGTTGATATCCTTCTAGGGAGTCTTCATACTTCCGGGATCGGGCGTTCGCCTGACAACCCACCATATCTTTGACTAACGTTTTTTGTCCAGTCTCTTTTTCTTCACAGGTGTCATTCCTCCACAGCCAAAGAGGAGAATCTTTCAACGTCTGATTTCGGTGCGCATGACTTTATCAGGTACTTCTAGCCTTAACCATCTTTTAGTTTCTTATTTCTTCTTTGAATGTAGAAAGCAATTTTGCATAGAAACAATATTATCTAAGCCATTATATAAGGATCACATCACTAATGAGCCAATTGTAAAGTTAGAGGCAACTCATGTTATGATGAATAAAGAAGAAAGGGTTTTTGTTGAGGAGTTAGCTGAATGGACTAAACATGACCAAGAGGAGGAAAATGATCATTTATTAGCTATGACGCAAAGTGACCCATATGGAAATTATGAATCCATGGGTCTGGGTACTTACATCATATTTGAGGAAGATCATAAAATCCCAAATATTTTAAGGAAAAAAAAGTTAAAAGATACCTCTTCTATCAATCCTTGGGTCTCTCAACATGAATTCAACATTTCAAGTGAGAAGTCACAAGCATATGCCTTAATCTCTAATGAAGAAGAGATAATTTATGACTTTCTTCTTACTTTGAAAGATGATGTGGAAGAGCATGGACATTTCCTTGATCATGATTTGAACAATTTGTTTGAAATCATTAGGTCAGGTTATACTATTTTTCAAGGAAGCTATGAGCCAATTGCAGATGAACAAGATATCATTGAGACTCAATTACATATGCAAAATTATTGCAAACTTTCATAATTATCTTTTCAAGAAGTTGATAATTTTAAAGTCATTAAAGAGGATGATCATGCAATAAAACTTGAGTTTGAGGCAGAAGGAGATAAGTCAATAAATGATATATATCAAAGGGCTTCTGTTCATAAGTAAATAGTCATTAATTTCTTGATAAGACATGCCAGTATCAAGAACCAACATTCGACAAGCTTCCAAGGACAAAAAGAGTTTATATATGTTGGAAGCATGTTCGACTCAGACTCACTCAAATGTAGGCAAATCAATGTGGCATACATAGAGAACAAGTCACCAGAGCTATATCTAATTCAACCACTTGTCCAGCAATATAAGCTGGTTTGTCATGAAGGAGACTTTAGAAATTCTTCTTTTGATCCAAGAGGGAGATAAAGATACTTGGTTAATATAGTTAGATAGTTTCCCCTTTCCATATTTCTTTGTTTTCCCATTTTTGTTTTCCTACTTTTCTTTTAAATAAGTGTTCTTTGAACATGTAGTCGACAACTCATAGAGTTTTTTCAAAATATTCAAAATTTCTCAATGCATTGAATGTCTCCCAAATATTATAGAAATCCCCAAGGTACCTTGCACTGCCACTTGCATAACATGTCTATCTCACTATCCCATGAAGATTGAGTAGGATTTGCTAATAGTTATTTGAGTTTAATGCCATTTTAAGACTTGATGGGTTAATAAATACCTCCTAGCAAGAGTTAAAACTTACAATTTTCTCAAATGTTCTTACATCTATGAAAAATATCCTTCTACTTGTATTTTTAGTTCCTGGTAAACTAGCTTTAGTGAAAGTGTTTATGTTTTGAGAAAGTTCATACTAGTTATCACATAAAAGATATAGAGATGGAGGGAGCATAGTCTTCACAATAAGGAGCTGGGATGTATGAGCCCTTGATAAGTTTCTTGCGAGCAAGTCATATGCTTCAGCTCCTACACAACCATTGAAGACTTATCCATGGACCAAAATCCCTGAAGTTGGTCAAGCAAGTGACCTAGTGAAGATAAAAGATTATGCAGATGGAGTCATGGACCCAATCCTTCAAAGAGCTAGTAGCAAGACTCTTAGAGAAGGGGCACATCAAAGGTGTCTATAGAGGTCTAGAGTGGGGCAATATGAGACATTTACCATGAGGATATGGTATTCAAAATTGGCACAATTTATTGTCCCAGCTATACATCCATGCCCTAACTTGGTCAAACTATATGCAAACTTATTCCATGCACCCTCAAACACCATTCAACAGGGTCCATTCACGGTGAAAATCACACTATAGGCTATCAGGGACATGTTATCCCTATATCATGATAAGACAACTACATTTCCCACTATTGCTAACATGTAAAGAATGTGGGCAAACATCAATACCCAGTTGAGGTTCTTAATATCTGAATTGCAAATGGGTGATGATGACACTACTGTGCCTACACTCCCTACAGTAAGAGCCCAATTCACACAAGCTAGCCAAGATGCCCTATTTATGATGGCTTTCATATTTGGCATGAAAGATGATATGGTAGTTTATGGAGAACAAATGGATATCCTCTTCAGGCTGAAGACCGTTGACAAAACTCAAGAGTATAAGCTTGACTTTTTTGAACAAATTACTTTCTCAATGGTGGAACAACTAGCCCAGTTCAAATCAAAAGGGGTTTTCAGGTATTCTTCTTATTTTTTTCACCTCATGCTATATCATAATTTTGACCTCTTTTCCCAACATATGCATCTTGATATGTATGACCCAATTTTTGATCTCCAAAGGACCACTCCTGTGTCTGCATGGACACATATTTTGTCAAAAACTAGTGATCCATATGAATTTTGAGAATTATTTGTAATCCCTACTTTTTGTCACCTCAGCCCCAAACCATTTATGAATAGACTCTTCCCAAGTGTTTCAAACCTTTTGGCCAGTTGCCCAATTCCTTATGATTTCTATTTTGGATCTCACCATACAATTATAAGAGTCCATGGTTTTTGTGGGAAGCCAATGTTGCTACCTAAGATTTTGACTCTTAGGGTAGCATTCTTAGAGGTAACTAGGTAGGTATCTATAGTTGACAATGAATATGGCTCTGAGAAGAGGAAAAAGAAAATGTATGACCTCCCATGGATGACAACCAGCATGGTTTTGGAAACCAGAGACGCTAAAGTTGTGTTGCTTAGAAAGCTAGCATTTTTGGGTTTCCTTCTAATAGAAGATAAATGGGTATATGACCCAAATGGTTTCATGGCTTCTTGGATAAGGACTAATAGGGTTGCAACTAGAATTTCATATGAGGGCTACCATTTTTGGGAAACCAGGAAAAATCCTAGAGAAGATGCTCCTAGATTTTATGTTGAGTTAACAGACTTATCCCTTCCACGAAATAGACCCTGGAAAACATTCTATGTTAAGCAGAGGGATTATTATCCTAAAGTCAGAATGACTTCTGGCTTAAGGACACTAAAGAATAAAGATTGGGATGCTGAGAAAATAAAAGCCTATTGGAAATATAGGCAAGAAATTTTTCAAACAACCCATTCTTTTAGGAACGTAGACACAGATGAGAGATGGGAAGAACTATGGGATGAGTGTCATCTCTCCCTTGTATCTAGCCTAAAGACAAGTAATTTTACAATAATGGGTGTAGAGCAAGAAGTTAGAGTAAGGTCCAACCAAGAGTCACAGGCCTCAGGGAAAACTACAACTATAGTAACTGTATCATTTTGGCCCCAATCTCTCAGTGTTATGGAAAATCAAAAGAGTGTGGTGTCTTCACCACCAAAATATTCCCCATCGACATTGGTTATTGAAATTCCTATTTCTCCACAAGCATCATCGATGGTAGTAGTAGATGTGAAAGGAAAAGAAACATAGCCAGAAGAAGAGACACCCAAGAAGTGAAAGAGGGTGCAGTTTTAGTTTGATTCAGAAGAAGAGGTAGACACCCCACAATGCCAATTAAAAAGTACTGTAATTGCTCCTTAGGTAATTATTATTCCTCCTTCTCCTTCTCAATATATTTCTTCTCCTATTGGTATAATGATTCCATCTAGCTAGATGACATCCCCTACCACCTTTGTCATTCCCATTTCTCACTTTGCCCCTTCTATACCACCTCAAACTTTAACATTACCTCACTTTTCCCCTTCTGTTCTCAAGAAACTTTCCCCTCAAATTGCCCATAGCCAACAATTGGCTATTCAATATGGTTTACCATAGGGACATCCTTTTGTGGGTGGACACATTGCCTCTCCTTATACCTTCCAGACCCAAGCAAATACTGCTAGGAAGGCAAGGGAAGCCTGAAGAGAGAAAAAGAAGATCAAGGAAAATAAAGCCTTGGCTATACCCCATCTATGGTCACAATTTGACCCCATTCAATAGTAATTTATGGTGACTCATTTGTCACTAAATGTAATCAATCCAATTGAGCAGATGTAGCTAGAGGACTACACGATGAATTCAATGGCTATCGACATGTCCCTCTTTAGGCCACAAGACAAAATTGATCTACTAACCGAATCCACTTTTGTAGTTGCTAAAGACTACTTGAAGACATCAAGGAGGCTACAGAAGATGGAGGTTGATTTAGCCAAGGAGAAGGTAAACTCTAAAAATTTGACCACATAGATCAATAGAAAAGATAATGAAATAGAGAATTTGAATAAATAGTTGTAAGATATTGTTTCTCTTCAGACTCACCAGGCAGTCTAGGCCCAAAATGATTCCTTAAAAGAAGGGCTAATGCAGGTAAAAGATGTAGTGACAACCCTAAGGCAAGAAAAGGTAGCATTGCAAGGAAAATGCGAGGAACACCTGCTATAGGTTACTCAATTGCAACAAAAGTTTCTAAGTGAATATAATAATATTGTGGCTATGCAAGCCCAATTTCAAGCTGACCAATAGAGAGAAACACAATTGACACTGGAGCTGGCCAATAGGCCAAAGAATGTTAGAGTGTTAAGTCTGGTGAAGGAGCTCTATGAATCCATGTGGAAAAGAATCTCCTTAGAGGTTATTCAGCTCAGGGCTTTTCTCACCTTCATACTAAATGCATAGAAATTGTGTGAAAAGGTGGAGGATTCAGTTGTAAACACTCTGGCTACAATTTCTGAGAGAGTAATGGAATCTGAAACATTGGTACAAAAGCTTTATGATGCAATAGATGCAATGTTGTCAGTAGTAGGAATTGAGAATAGAATGACCACTACTAACCGAGTGAATGAGGTTCTTAGTTGCAATTTTATAGCCATTAGTTGGAGAGAGCTCATAGATGTCATGAAAGAAGGAATCAGTGAAATCAAACAACATATTGAAGATCTAGTGAAATTAGGTCTTCCTTCTCCATTTATTGATGACAATATGGTGCTAATGGTTGATGAAATTAAACATTTGTTGTTGGCCAAATAGAATGATCAGATATTTTTATAGGATCTAAGGGATGATTCATCAGTCCCTGAAGTAGAAGCTATCTTGGTTCCTGTTTCCCAACTCGAATTAAAATTGAAGGCTATAGTTTAGATTTTGTAGAATTTTTCACACAAGGATATTATTAACCTTGATTTACCCTTCAATGAATTTTAGAATAAGTAGGGGTTTTCTGACAATGAGTGGTCTGCCTACCAAACAACATTGCTGAAGCTGTAATTTTGAAATTTTGATCTAGTGGGAGTTGTGGTTTCTTTTTTGAGAAGGCTCAAAAGTCCTTAGGGTTGCCAATAATTGTAGAGTAAAAAATACTCTACATTTCATATTTGATTTTCAGTCACATTATCCAAATTTATATTCATGAACACTTTGGTTCAAGACATCAAAGATTTTGACTCAGAGCACGGGCTCAAATTTCTTTTTGCTCAATTTTTTCTAAGTGTTAAAATCATGTGGAAGCTATCAAGTGTCATTTTTCGAGGCACTATTCATAATTTCAATAGGGCTACAAAATGTGCCATGTGTCTCATAACAACTCAGCAAAATGTGACAAGTGTCAGCATCCACATTTCATATCATCACCTGCATTTCAAATCTCTTTTCATCGAAAGGTTTCAACAAGCTAAGTATTAAGATCAGGCAAAAAGCACCAAGTGGCGATCATGGAAGGTTTCAATTTGCTTTTATAAAAGTGATGAAAGATGCCATGTATCCCAATTGAAGAGATCAGAAGCCACCACATGTTGATATCCAAATTATCTTCATTTTTCTTCATCGATATAACAAAGACTGTGGTGGGTCTCAAGTTTTGTTTTTGAAGCAAGTGAAAGCTGCCAAGTATTGTTGTCCATGTAAATATGAAATGAGGCCCTATTGTTTCTATAATATAAATAGGTAAAGTAGAGACCAACACATGTCACCTTCCATGGATGTCTCAAAAGGTAGCTAAAAGTAGTGGAGATCACCACATATCCCTAGTTAAGTGAAGCGGAGATTGCCATGTGTCTTTTGTTTAGGCAAGTGGAAATCGCCACTTGTCCCTATGCCTTTTAAAAGTTGCTTAGGCGAGAAATTCTATGGGTTTTATTTTCTTTTTTAAGTTGTTAAAGTTTTTAAGAAGTGGATTGTGACAAGTGTCAAAGGTGGAACACTCCTGAGTAAAGATATAATAAGAGTATAAGTTAAGTAGAAAGTACCGTGTGTCTTAGGTAAGTGTTGAAAAACACACCAAGTGTCATTCTCTAGTGTCTCCTAAGTAATAACAAGGTTTCAAGTAATTGGCCAAGTGTCCTCTTCCATTTAATAGAAGGGAGTGTCTTGTGATCTATTTCATCCAATGAACTATTGGAAGACAAAGCGTTTCAAAATCTAAGCAATATCTTCTGTTAGACACTTCTAGTTTGATTAGATTTCAGTTGGGCCATTAGATTGGGAACATATAGACAATCTAGAGTGAATCCAAGGCTATAAATAAGGGTGCATAGATCACTAAAAATGATCATCATCAGATACCAAAGAGAATTTTTTGAGAGAATTATTGTCAAGAGTTTAGAATTTCTAGAGCTGTGATTAGGAATATCATTTGCCATTGTTCCATTTTCTTAATTTGGAAAGTTTATGTAACTATGCATGTTTCTATGCCTCTTATGTGACTGAAGAATTAATGAGAAGATTGAATCCTGTGCCTTTGTTGATATTTTTTGTGTCATTGCAAATTTAGTCTAGGCTATGTTGTCAAGGGTTTTAGACTTTCTAGAGCTGTGATTAGGAATATCATTTGTCTTTGTTCCATTTTCTTGAGTTGGAAGGTTTATGTAACTGTGCATGTTTATGTGCCTCTTATGTGACTAGAGAATTCAAATAAGAATATTGAACCCTATACCTTTGTTGATATTTTCTATATCACTACAAAAGCAGTCTATGTTGTGAGCCTTTATTTCTATTGTTTTCATCTTTTACATTGATCATGCCTTGTTTGCTCTTAAATGTAATTGAATCTTACATATAGTCTCACTGTGCTCAGATTGAGGTCAAATTACATTCAGGTGCATCATCATAGTTAGATTTTCTTTCTTGCATTTGTGTTTCTGTTAAAATTCCTATCCCTTTTCCTAGTATACACTTGATATAAAGAAGAGACCAACTTCTTAAAAATTTGGAGGTTGTTTCAAATCGTAAGTCCCACATCTTGAAACTTCCCATTGTTAGTGTTAGAAACAAGCACAATTTTAACCATCAACAAGTTGAATGCTTATTGATTATAAAACTTAGTATACTCATATCGAAAAGCTTTACCTTGTATTGGTCTTTGTAGCTTCCCAACTCCACCACTACATCTTAAATCACAAAGCCTACATTGTCACCCATAATGACCCCCTCAAATACATGCATTCCAAGTCATAATAAAAATAGAGTATGGATCATTGGCTCATCCTCCTTACTGAGTTTGACTTGGAATTCATCCAACAAAAGACTATCAAGGGGCAAACAATTGCTGACCATTTAATCAATGCCCCTTTACTTGACAACCAACCTTCTAACCTCAAATTCCTTGATGATTCTATTGTAATGTTATCCACTAATGACATCTCCTATCAAATGATGATGTTATTTGATGGGTCTAAATATCAACTTAATGGGGGTATGGGGGTTATCCTCATCCCCATTTATGGTGAACCTATGCCTCTATCATTTAAACTAGATTTCAAATGTATAAACAATATGGCAAAATATGAAGCTTTGGTCTTAGAGCTTCAAACTGCCATTTTCTTGGGTGTTAAATTAATAAGCATCTTTGGTGATTCCTAGATAGTGATAAATCAAGTTAATGGTTCCTACCTCTACAAAATTGAAATTTTGAAATGATATAAGCATTGTGTATATGTGTTATTAGAATCATTTGACCACTACCTCTTACAGACCACTCTTCAATCTACAAAAAAGTTGTATGACATGATGGCTTCCCTTGCCTCACACATTCCACCCTTGCCCTCTTCTTTGAAAATATACGTCATCATGCATCACCTCACATTGCCCTCTTATGTGTCAACTAACATCCTATTTTTGGGCAATGTTGACTCTAATCCACATGACATATGGTAGAAATAGATTTTTGACTATCTCACTTATGCTATCATTCCATCAAACATTTCAAATAATGGGAGATGTGATTTCATTAAAAGTACTACTTGCTACACTATGCTAGGGGCCTTATCTATAAACAAGGATTTGATGGTCTCTTGCTTACATGCCTCACTCATCCTGAAATCCCCTTCACGATTAAAGAAGTCCATAATTGGATTTTTGGTAGACATTTCAGTGTGAACTCAGTTACTAAATGCATCCTTTGACTTGGCTATTATTGGCTGACACTCAACCAAGATTATCAAAATTACATTTGGTGTTGTGTCAAATGTCAACAACAGACCAACCTCCTTCACACTCCAAGCCATGCCTTACAAGTCACCATAGACATTTGTCCCTTTTCATAATGGGGTTTGGATATAATTGGTGATATTAACCCTCATTAATCTCTTTAGCATCATTTTATCATTTCTGTTACTGAATACTTCACCAAGTCGGTCGAGGCTATTCCTCTCATTTTTACTAAGGTTGACAAAATTATCAAATTTATCAACCATCACATCATCTACCATTTTGGTGTCCCCCATAAGATTATTATGAATAATAAATCTTTCAATAACAAGACTATCCAAAAACTCTATGATACTTTTGGCATCAAATTAAGCTTTTAATCATCATACTATCCATAAGCAAATGGACAGGCAAAATCTTCTAACAAAACCTTAACCAAAATCCTCATGAAGGTAGTCAATGATGCTGGTAGGGATTGGCATACAAACATTCCCTTTGCCTTATGAGCTTACCACCTACACCTTTTTCACTGGTCTATGGGATGGAAGAAATCTTGCTTCTTGAGGTCTAGATTCCTTCTCTTTGCATCTCTCTACAAGACATACTTACTAATGATGATTTCCACCAAGAATGTTTGACCCCATTTGAGCTACTCGATGAATTCCATCTAGCAACCCTCAATCACCTCCAAATCTATCAAGAGCATATCAAATGTGCTTATAACAAAAACCTCAAGGAGCAAGATTTCAATATTGGAGATGTCATCTTAAAGTAAAATCAAAATGTGATGAACATGGAGAAAATAAAATGGGGCAAGTTTGCTCCTAATTAATTTGGACCCTAAATCATAACTTAGAAGTATGGTTCATGAAGTTATCGCTTGTCTTCTCTTGAAGGTAAGCTAGAAACTAAGCCTTTAAATGCTTTGCACCTGTGAATATCATTTTTTTAATCAAGTGATGCTTCACTTCATGTCTAACTTGAGCTCATCCCTTGAGAAACCCTATTACATTCACCTCCCTTCCTCTTACCCCTTGTTCCTGCACACTTAGTTAACCTTCTAAGTGTTATGGTTTTGCCCTCAAAAAGGAAAACCTCTAAGCCTCTATAATCCTATCCATGACTAAAGTCATATGTAAAATATATATATATATATATATATATATATATATATATATAATAACACAAATTAGGATATATACAAAAAATATTATCTCTCAGGTCATGATTCTCAAAATAGACTACTCCCTTGAAGGATAGCAACGCAACTTCTCATTGCTAGTATATATGGACTACTCCCTAGAAGGATAGCTTAAAAAAATCCTTAAACCACTCCCTTGAAAGATGGCTAAGTCAAGATTTATTATCAAATAAATACTAACTTAGAATATTCTTACATTGATCAGCTTTGCATGACCTTGAGGCACCAACAACATCCTGATGAAGGCTTCCCACATTGATCAACCTACAAAAAAAAAACTTTAATCATGGACTTGCCTATGGTAGATCTCAGGACATGTACAAAAGGGGCATACCATCCCCACTAAGAAGGTTACGCTACCCCACACCTTGATTCATTTTACCTTTTTTCCCCTATTACTCCCTCATAATCAAGGGACTTTGAACTCACTTGACACAAGGTCATCGTGACATTTATCTACCAATTGAATGGTCAATACTGCAATGCATAAATAAGGTTCATAATCCCATGCCTATTCATATGGTGTTTATGGTCATTATGGTCCTGACTAATGCAAAATTATCACGTCCCTTTCTTTTCTATCACATGACGATTTCTCTTTTAAGATGACATCTCATAATAAGATTTTCTTAACTTCTCACCTACCTTTCAATATTTTATTTTACATCTTAAAGTTATGTGTTTAGGAATACTATTACTTACATATCCATTTCAAGAAATGATGCTAAACAATATCAACAAACATCAGGGTGAATTAATAATACACTCTTCAATCATCACACTCTACTAATACTATAAACCATTTCCCAACTAATTTATTTCATACAACCTCATGTGAAATGCAACCAATGTAGCTTCTCTAAACAATAGTAAATCAATAAACTATAAAATCAAATAGCTCATTTTTAGTATACACCATCACATATATGGAAAATGATAAAATGAAACCAACTGTTCAATTATACATGTACCATCACGAATATGGGAAATTCTAGTATAACACACTAAATATCACTAACATAACCATAAATAACATCATACATAGTATACCATCATCATTAATAACATCATCATAACATCTCACAAATACCAAAATCTCATAGTATACCATCATAATCAATAACATCAAACCTATTGTAGGACCATGTGGTAATGCCTATAGTAGATCCTATACTAGTCCTTATGGTGGAGGAGGGGGGTAGCCTATCTTTCTACTCTCAAACCATCTTTCTACTAGCAGTATAGTAACGTATCCCTATAGTGTTGTCACCTATCCCTATAGAACCAAAACATGTGCTTGTGTTGCAGTTAGTTGGGTCTATAGTGTCATCACCTATCCTTGTAGGACCAAAACCTATGCCTACATTGTATCCCATGCCTGCATAGCTGCATCCCTCTCTCTCTCTCTCAACTCCCTATAAATTTGGTCATGGTCTCCTCAAAATAATAGGGTGAAAACCTACCCACCACACTCAATAAGCTATTATACACCCTAAATCTATCACACCTAAGCTTGTTAGTAGCTCCTCAAAATCTAGCCCATCTATCTCCTAGGGCAATGGTAGGGTTGCCTCTATATCATCCCTCCTATATCGAGGAAAAGAAGGAGGTACATCCTATAATAACCTAAACTATCTCATAACCTTGACCATAGATATCATCTCCAACTCTATGGCTTGCCTCCCCCTCACCCATATCATACTCTATAAGCCTATAATCTACTCTTCCTATCCTATAAATACATAATATGTCATGTAGGGCCTCCAAAAAATATCTGAAGAAATCAATCCATCTATCAACTACCTATAATAATCAATATCCCACACAATACCATATACTCATGTATGTTCCATGTTATCTATCCATCATCTAAAACCAACCTTGAAACCAATCAAAATTGTGACTGGTAGCACCATTAGACATGTCACCATAATGTGGTCATATGCCTAAGAATGAAGTAAATGCCTAACATAAAGACTATATCATCATCAAAACCTCACACCCCATAACTCCCTATATAGCTATGCAAGAAAAGTTGGTCCCCATGAAAAGATTGTCTACTACTCAAACCTCTATGCCAAAACTTTGGTCATCACAATAAGGAATTTCCCTCCATCTGTGTTAGGTAGTGCATACACTATAATGCATATCATCATTAAGATAATCATAAGATGTTTCTCCTTATTGATAGTGTACAATGGCTCATATGCAAAGCTCACTGAATGATAGGTCACCTTGCTAACATGTTCCTAAAACAATGTGGACATATGAATATCATGATCCTCCCTCAAACATGAGAAGAGATCCTCACCCTAGAGTGGTAGTCATAAAATCCTATATGTATCCTCATATGTCACTGTCAACTCTCTGGTAGGTATATGGAAGGTGTTGGTGGTGTGATCCCACCTCTCTATCAAGGCTACCATAAATCTAACATCTCATGTAACTCTAAAATATCATTTCACTCCTCATAACCCTATAGCTTCTATGTGCTCCCACTCATCTATGGTGAAATCCCTCCTCATCCTCATCAGTAATATAGGTAGTCGATCTTGTAAGTTAAACTCCTACCTAGCCTACATCCACACACATAAAATCTCTCTACCAAGCCATATACCTTTGTTAATAAACCTCATATTTTAATCCCTTTCCCTTTGGGAGAACTACATTAGCCTAAGGCCCTAATCTAGGATATGTAGGTAGCATTCAATCAATACAAGGTATTATAAGGCTAGCTTAGCCATCTACCCACCTAACTATCTAGCCCATTCACCCACTTAAACCCTAGGACAACTAACCTATTCTAAACCTCTAGGCCCCACAACCTATATTTTAAACCCTAGACCAACTATCTTATTCTAAATCTATAGGCCCAACTGCCTATATCTTTAACACTAGGGCAACCAACCTATTCTTATACTCTAGGCCCCATGATGTATATCTTAAACCCTAGGATAACACACCTATTCTTAAAATCTAGGCCCCATAACCTATATCTTAAACCTTAGGCCAATTGGCCTATTCTAAACCTCTAAGACCCACAACCAATATCTTACACCCTAGGCCTAAAGGCTTATTTTTCACCCTAGGTCCCATAGCCTATTTTAACCTACTTTTTCCTAACCACTTACCTTAACAACTTTGACCCATATCTAACCCCTTTTTCCCTTCCTTTTGGGAGAACTACATTGGCTTGAAGCCCTCATCTAGGCTATTTAGGTAGGACTTAGTTGACAAGGGGTCTTCTGAGGCTAGCTCAGCTATTAGGATATTCCACTAATGCACCTATACGAATTTAACTAGACATGCACAATTGGCACTAACTACTCCTAAACTTTCCACTTTAGGTTTTCCAGTGATTGAAATCAGTTATATTTTGACTATCAATCTTATATTCTAACATCAGTGTCAATTATTAGCTGGCATCAACATCGATTGTCAGTCAATGTCGATATACCTAGTCGATGTCAGCAACTAGTTCAACCCTAGGGCCGAACAACCTGTACCTAAAATTTAGGTTTTTTCCTAAAAACTACCCCTAAACCCTAAAAAAATCCACCCAAACCTACCCTTACCCCATCCACTACTCCCTTAAATACCCTCTATCCCCCCACACACTCACATTACACCTAACTAATAAATTATTATCAAAACCTAAATTAAATAACAACCGACTCAATCTAATTAAACAAATCATACCTCATCTCTCCATCTCCTTCAGGTTGGAATGGATGGTACCTATTATTGAGAACCTCTACTAGATCCCCTCATCCCTCTACTATCTCCATCCATACCAACACTCCCTTAGTCAAACCATGGCCCACCAAGAGCTAAATCACACCCTTAATCTCACACACTCTTCTCAACCAATCACCTCTTACCACCTCATCATAATAGGATAAGATCTAGATGTTTTACACCACATGAAATTTAGAGATCTAGTTTTCTCTAATCCAATGTCATAAATGAATTTTGGTGGGCTGACAAACCCCTTTTGTTAGGTTTGGTCACCCATCAACATCATAAGTCCTACACTAAGCCATCAATGTTGTCATATTTCCTACCAACATTGGTGACATAACTGATGTTGATTAAATTAAAATTAGGGTTTATAACCCTAATCACCACCCTTTACAAAATCAACCTAATTAGGTTCCTTTAGTGGTTCATATGGACTCCTTTGCGGCAACTTAGAGATCATGTATATCTCCCCAACCATGACAACCAACCTTGGAAATCACTTAAATCTCCACCCATGATGACTCTGACTAGAGATCAAAAATATCTCATTGACCAATGACCCTTTTTCACCAACCTTACCTTGATCATTCTGACCCCATGACAACCAGCCTTGGAAATCACTTAAATTTCCACCCACGATGACTTTGACTAGAGATCAAAAATATCTCCTTGACCAATGACCCTTTTTCACCAACCTTACCTTGATCATTTTGACCCCTTATGCTACCATTCTATAGTTGTCTATTATATTCACACGTGTATATCAAGTGTTTTTAGATCATGACCTTGAAAATTCTATCACCTACAACTATTTTTGTTTTCCATGAGAACCTCCTACCTCAGATAACTAGAGCACATGGACCATTAGAGCTACAACTTTGATCATTTAAACCTTATTAGCTATCACTAACAAGCTATAGTTTGGTTATTTCTATCTAATTCCTCCTTGCCTTTACCCATTATTGATTATGTCAACTATAACTAGTATTAGTATCCATATAATCAATAATGTTCCCATGTTCATACTCAACATCCACCCATCCATTAACTCCCTATCCAACTGATACCTAATTACAGATTATCTTCTATTGGTTCCCATTTTGAGGGGGGAATATCTCATCCCATACATGGAGCATCCAACTCCTATTTTTGTCTCACAACTTGTTAATACAAGTTACACAACAAAAATGGGTAAATGTAGACACCAAAATTATGTCACACACTTGGATGACTCCCTATGTCAAAACCCCCCTTGATCCCCTTTTAATAACTAACCTTCGTAACCCATGTTTTCACCCTAAAATATTTTATTAAGTTAATTAAAACCCACTTATGCCACCTCATCCTAAGACTAATTCTTATCCTCTAAGTCACCTTGAGACTTGGTTTCCTAATCTTAACTACCTATGACTTGTTCTCACCCATAATATAAATTCCTAACTAAATATGTTCTTTATAGCCTCACATTTTTACCATTTTCTAATGGACACCACACTTGGTAAGAGAGTGCATAGAAAATGGGCTAAAAATATCCCTTTTACCTATTCCCATGCTATCAATGTTATTCAAACCTCAATCTCAATTGATGTTAGTGAGATTGTCGACATTGATTACTTAAGAAAAACTCCAAGTTAGTATTCAAGTCACAAAAATCAATAATTCATGCATAGGATTTTGGAAATTAGAGCATCCTACATTCACCTTCAACATCCAAGATTAATGTCACCATGCACAAATTGATCTAGATCAAGAATTGATGCACTGCATAGAGCTTGAACTCTTAAAGACTAGAAGCACATGATTTTCTTGTCTGTTCACCCATCGGTTCACCAAGCTACATCAGAGTCATCTATTTGGCAGTCACAGTTCACCCATTTCACTAGCTAAGTATATCTCAATATTTTGTAAGTCTTTAAATAGTAATTTCATAATTGCTTTACATTATACTATTTATTGTTTCATGAACTTTGACTCCTTATGTAGAAGAGTTGTAAATCTCCCCACCCACTTCTCTCTACCCTAGAATACCAACCCTTTATATAGAATCACCTAAGTCTTATCCACCTCCTTATGACTCTTCACAACCTCACAACCTAACCATACTCCCATTTTACCTCCTAGAAAATCCTTCTCTAACTCATTCTAATATTATTTCCCCAACTGACATCGGTGACCCCAAACCAATATCAGTGATCCCAACCGATATCGGTGACCCTAACTGACATCAATTACTATGTTTTTGAACCAACAACCTCAAAATAAACTAATAACCTTCCTAAAACATAGACTTGACTTATCAGCCTGCACTATATTATCTTCTGCTACACTCAAACTTGTAGCATGATAAATATAACTCTCTCTCTCTCTCTCTCTCTCTCTCTCTCTCTCTCTCTCTCTCTACTTACATTTATTTTAAAGTTTGTTTTAAAATAGCAGACTATCATCCCAAGGAAGTTTCATGCTTCTTAAAACAAGCACGTAGCTTGGTAGTCTGTACATATCTCCACTAATAACTATTTTGTGTAGTGTTTTCTTATATATAGGTGTATTTCTCCATAGACAAAGAGGGGAATATACAAATTTTGGAATGGTGTGAACTTATCTAGGATTTAATCACTTATCCCTAACTCTCTTTATTTTCTATTTCTCTCTCTCTCTTTAAATGTCAAATAAGATTAAAATGTAGTGAAACATTCTGGCATGCATGGTGGGACCCTAGAGTTTTATTGGGTTCGTTACTTGTCTAGATATTCATATAGGTGAACCATAGTGAAATTTTCATTCCTTGCACTTTCTCTCTTTATCTTTCTCAAAAATGAAAATTTGAACTTTTTATTTTTTGTTTAAGGAAAGAACTAAAATTGTCCTTCCCTATCTTTCTCCTCTTCTTTTACCTCTAAAAGAAATTCATTATTTTATTGTAAGCTAAAAATAATACTTTTTTTGTTTGTCTCTTTTGAGCATTAGGATAGTGAAATGCATCCTCTTCTCCTATTCATCATTATTTTCATCTAAATTTAAACACTTTTGATTTGGGTTTAAAACTCACTGCATGTCATTATTTTATTTGTTGAATTTAGCTCACCTAGTTAAATAAAGCATCATGAATAAATCATAGAACACAATGTTACACAACCAGATCACTCTCAAAAAACTAAACATCTAAACTCACTTAAGATTAATCCCATTAAGATTTCATCACCTAGTGGATCACCTTACCCTACCCGGTGATCTCACTTGGATTTCACCACCAAGGGGAGGACCCACTCCATTCTCTGACACAGTATAAATTCTAGATAGGAGGTATATTTTGGCCTAGCGGCCTAGCTCAACTTCTAGACCATGAAATATGGGGAGTAAGCTCCTATAATAAGCCATATACCTAGCCTAATATAGATTTCTATTGAGCTTTAAAACTAACCTAGAACCATCCTTAGACTGCTCATATAGTACCTATTTCACAAACCAATTTTACTCTCACACTTTTTAAGGCATAATCCATCAAGAGAATAAAATTAATTCCTAGGAGATAACATTTAGTGGCTTCATGTTCTTTTTCTACTTCCTTTTATCTTATACATTTTTGAGTTAGTGAGGATGTTTCCTTTATCAATTTATAGAATCTAGGCATTTCTACCTCTTAGATTATATTAACCTCTAGTTTCAAGTTTTCTATGTGTCCTTTATCCTTACATAGACCTGTTGTATCCTTTGTTTTACCCAAATTTCACCCTTGGGTTGCCAAAACCTTGTATTTTTCATCTTTCTAGATTCCACAGTAACCAACATTGGTAAGACTATTGACGTTGGTGTTATTATTACCTACCGACATCAGTTAGATAACTTTTCCTAAACCTTTCTCATTATTGATTAAAAATCTAGACTTTCTTGACTCTAAGAAGCTAGACCACTTGGCATTTTAGGACTGACGTAAATTTCCCTATCTTAAGTAACAAATGTCATCCTCTACCACCAATCCTTTTGCTACCATTTATCCTAAAGTTTTTGACAAAGATATAACTTTTTTTCTTGGATGATAAAAAATGTGGCCCTCTACATTAGAACCATCACCATCACATGCATTTGCTACACTAAATCAAATCAGATCTTTGGGTGTTCACATAGTATCTAATCTAGTTCATCCATAGGTAATGTTAGATTTTAATCCTCAACCATGAGTTGAAGCTCCATGGCTTAAATGAAGAAATAATGTTAAGCTTACTAGTCCACACCATTCCACTCCTCCTCTACCCTCAACTTTGCCTTCGATCTTAGGACCCCATCCTTCTACTTTAGTTAGAGTTATCTCTTTCTAAGAAAGATAAAAGGCAAAGCTACCTCCTCTTTTACCTCTACCACTTAGTGGCCCTTACACATCTAGAACTTTGACACCTATGACTAAAAATATGTCAATAAAACTAGTGGTTACGTCTTCACCCAAAAGGGTGCCACATAAAACCACATTCATGCCTCCTAAATCAAAGAAGGTGTCTACCCCTATTATAGCAAGTAATAGCCCACTGTTAGACTCTCAAGCCTCTCTACAAAGCCAGATATTGCAATCCTTCACTATAACCCTTCCTCTGATCAAGCCTTATCAGACTCTTAGACCAAAACCATCTTGGTTTGATGACACACAAGTTTATTTATATCATTGCTCACTTGGACATGATATGGAAAGCTATAAAGCTCTCACAATTTTTCTCTAACAACACTTTGATATGAACAAACTTTTCATTAAGGATCCTCTTTCTAACCTCATATTTATTCCACCAGTTGCATCCTAAACTATACCTACTACCTCACCTGAGTCTAATACCAATGATGAGGTTGTGCCTCCTCCACCACCTTCTCCACCTATGCTCTAGATCAACATAGTTAATGTTTTCACATAGTCTCAAAATCAAAAGGATAAAGGTAAGGAAAAGGCCACCACCCCTTGGAATCATCCATTCTCAAAAGATGCTCCTCCACCAAATCCCAAGATCTCTATTCTTGGTGCCCCCCAACCCACATCTTCACAATTCATTCAAGACTTAATGGTGAAATAACTTTCCCAAACCCCTGTACAGATGTCTTTATATGAGTTAATCCAAAACTCATCCCAACATCATCAAGACTTGATCAAGGTTTTACAATTTATCTAGGTACAACTTAGTGATCCTCAACCTCTTGCAGCTTTGGTGGATTCTCTTAATATTATTTCCCTAGTTAACTTCAATGATTCAAAAATTCTAGCTCTTCACCCTCAAGACCAAGACCCTACACTTTTTATCACTACATATATCGATCAAACTCATGTTAAGAGAGTCATGATCGATGGAGGTTCTAGTATTAATATTATCTCCACTCATTCCTACAAATAACTATCACTTATGAATAATTGTGTGTAACAGTCCAATGCGATACTCTATTCCTTCAATGATACTAAATGACTAGTATGGGTACTAAAGTATTGCATATCTATGTGGGTCCTCACACAATCCCCAACCTCTTCTATGTTTTCTAAGAAGAGTATCGATACAACATATTTCTTAGATGGCCATGAATATGTGTCATGTCATGTGTACCCTAAACGTTACATCATTGTGTCAAATTTGAGCATGGTGGGCAAGTGCATGTTATTCTCACTGACCTGCCTCCTTTCAAAACATGTAACATGACTTGTCATCCTAACGATGTCCTCATTCTATTAAAAACATCTTCCTCTTTACATTTTACTATTAAATCCTCAATAATCTCCACTACCCCAGTTACTCAGATACCAGTGACATAAATTCCTAACAAGGACCCCATGGAAGACACTTTCAAATGCCTTTCACTCGAAGAAGATCACTTCTTGACACTTGACATGTTCCATACTCCATAAGAGTATGGAAAACTTCATATGAACCCTAATTATGATCCTCGTATTGGGATGGTCATCTCGTATGCTCCCCCTAACCTTTGAACTAATCTCACATATGGGGGAATCGATCAGGATCCTACTATAAAAAATCCATCCACTTCACCATAACCTTTTACCTGTGACTTCTCCTTCCTAGGCAAACCTAATTTTTATCACACCTATATTTATAGGTATACTTGAAAAGGATTCTAGTTGGGTCAATATGAATATGGTGCTCATATACCTATTGAATACCCCACCAACAAGACCATCAAAGACACCAAAAAGAGGTATGGTGTGGGTTTTGACAAACAAACAAAACCCTCCAAGGTCTCTGATATCAAGGAACCACTCTCTCCTTCTCCATCCTCTCCTCTTCTCCTGACATCACCTATAAAATCAAAGGTATCCATACCTCCTAAATTATTTTTCAATAAATGACATTTATTTAGAACCCCTGACCTATCATCTGGGTGAGGAAACAAGGTCCCTTCCTCTCATTCATCTCGAAATGATTGACAAATACTCTCCCACTATTAACACAATCCAATGTCAAGATGATGATTTTATTCTCACCTACATGGGTGCAAGAGATTCCTATATCCAACAATCACTCCCTTCTAAAATGCAAACTATGTTAAATGAATCAACCATTGACACTAATTTACCCTCTCTAGATAACCCCCAAATCCTCAAGATTGGCCAATCTTTAGATTCCCTTGAACAAATAAATTATGTTACTTTCCTCTATGATCTTAGTAAAGCATTTTTTTTGTCTTATCATTACATGCATGGCATTATCCCCTCTATCATCACCCAAAATATTCTAACTAACCATGATGTTAATCCTGTTAAGTAGAAGCAACATAAGATAAACCCTCGTATTGCTCTCTTTATCAAAAAAAAGATCCTATACCTTCTCTCTGTTAATTTTATTCAATCCACTGACTATCCACAATGGGTTTCCAATATCATCCTTTTCATAAAATTGATAGGTAGAATCCACATCTACACTGAATACTATGATCTAAACCTTGCTTGTTCAAAGGATGACTTCCCTTTACCAAGCATTGACAAACTTGTTAATTTGACAGTTAGCCATGATATGTTATCTCTTATGGACGGGTTCTCGAGCTACAATTAAATCTTAATTGCACTTGAAAATCAACACAAGACCTCCTTCATCACCCCATGGGGGAATTTATATTACTAGGTCATGCCTTTTAGCCTTAAAAATGTTGGTGCTACCTACCAACACACCATGACTTACATTTTTCATGACCTCTTACACAAAATTATTGAAGACTATGTGGATGACTTACTTGGAATGTCTAAACATCACCAAGATCACTTGGAAATTCTCAAAATCATATTCAATCATCTCCTCCAATATAATGTTCAACTAAACCCAAAGGAATACATCTTTGGGGTCTTTTTAGGTAAGCTTATAGGCTTCATTATCTCCCTCCATGGTATCAAAGTCAACCTTGCTAAGGTTTGGGCAATACTAGAAATGCCTCCACCCACTAATCTCAAGTAGCTTCATAGCTTATAAGGCAAACTTTAGTTGATCCACCATTTCATATCTCAGTTGTTAGATCGATGTCAACCTTTTCATCAGCTACTTAAAAAGGATATCTCCTTCTATTGGAACATGGATTGTCAAAAATCCTTTGATACAATTAAATGGTATCTCCTATCCCCACTAGTTCTTATTCCCCGTAAAGAGGACAAGCATTTCTACCTGTACATTTCTATAATAGACCATTCATTGGGTGCTATGATTGCACGTCAAGATGATCAACATAGAGAACAAGTTGTTTACTATATTAGCTAAACACTTATTGATTATGAAAATTGATATACTCATATCAAAAATCTTTGCCTCACATTAGTCTTCATAGCTTATAAACTCCACCACTACCTCTTAAATCACAAAACATACATTGTCACCCATATTGACCCCCTTAAATACATGCATTCTAATCCATACCAAAACTAGTGTATGGATCATTGGCTCATGTTCCTTACTAAATTTGACTTGGAATTTGTCCAACAAAAATATATCAAGGGGCAAACAACTGCCAACCAGGTAACTGATGCCCCTTTACCCAAAAACTAACCTTTTAACCTTTAATTCCCTGATGAGTATATTGCAATGATATTTACCTATGACATCTACTATCAAATGATGATGTTATTTTATGGGTCTAAATGTCAACTCAATGGGGTACAGGGGTCATCCTCATCCCTCTTGATGATGAACCTATGCCTCTATTATTTAAACTAGATTTTGAATGTATTAACAATAAGGTCAAATATGAAGCTTTGGTCTAAGGGCTTCAAAGTACCATTTTCTTGGGTATCAAATCAATCAACATCTTTGGTAATTCCCATCTAGTGATTAATCAGGTTAATGGTTCTTACCTCAACAAAAATGAAATTTTGTAATGATATAAACATCGTGTAGATGTGTTATTGGAATCATTCGACTACTACCTCTTGTAGAGCATTCCTTAATCTACAAATAAGTTTTTCAACATGATGGCTTCCCTTGCCTCACAAATTCCATCCTTTCCCTCCTCTTCAAAAATATACATCATCATGCACTGCCTCATATTAACCTTTTATATGTCAACTAACATCCTATTTGTGGGCAATGTTAACTCTAATCTACATAACATCTAGTAAAAACAACTTGTTGACTATCTCACTTATGTTATCATTCCATCAGACCTTTCCAATAATGAGAGATGTGATTTCATTAAAAGTACTACTCATTACACTATGATGGGGGGCCTTCTCTACAAATGAGGTTTTGATGGTCTCCTACTTAGATGACTCATTCATCCTAAAATCCCCTTCACCATTAAGGAAGTCCACCATGGGATTTATGGTGGACATTTTAGTGAGAACTCAGTTGCTAAATGGATCTTTTCACTTGGATACTATTAGTTGAAACTCAACCAAGACTTTAAAAATTACATTCGGTGTTGTGTCAAATGTAAACAACACCTTAACCTCCTTCACACTCCAAACCATGCCTTACAAATAGCTAGATAATTTTGGCCCTTTCACAATGAGGTTTGGATCTAATCAGTGAGATTAACCCTCATTCATCTCTTCAACATCATCTTATCATTACAGCTACTAAATACTTCACCAAGTGGGTTGAGGTTATTCCTCTCATTTTTAATAAGTCTAAAAAAATGTTGAATTTATCAACCATCACATCATCTTCCATTTCGGTGTCCCCCATAAGATTATTATGAACAATGGTAAATCTTTCAAGAACAAGACTATCCAAAAACTTTGTGATGCTTTTGGCATTAAATTGAGCTTCTCATGACTATACTATCCATAAGAAAATGGATAAATAGAAGCTTCTTACAAAACCTTAACCAAAATCCTCATGAAGGTAGTCAAATATGTTGGTAGGGATTGGCATACACACATTCCCTTCACCTTATGGGCTTATCTCTTTAGCATTTGAAACCCCTATAGGCTATGCCTTTTTCATTGGTCTATGGGATAGAAGTAGTCTTGCCTTTTGAGGTCCAAATTCCTTCTCTTAGCATCTCTCTACAAGACATACTTACTAATGATGACTTTTGCCAAGAATGTTTGGCCCAACTTGAGTTACTCGATGAATGCCATCTAGCAGCCCTCAATCACCTCCAAATCTATCAAGAGTGTATCAAATGTGTGTACAAAAAAAAACTTAAGGAGTGAGATTTTAATAGCATATATCTCATCTTAAAGGATATTCAACATGTGACAAAAATAGAGAAAATCAAATGGGGCAATTTTTCTCCTAATTGGCTTGGACTCTACATGATAACTCACAAGTATGGCTCAAAAACTCATCGCTTGTCTTCTCTTAAAGGCAAGCTAGAACCTGAGCCTTTGAATGATTTGCATATAAGACCATTTTTTTGTTAATCAAGTGACACATCACTTAATGTATAACCTAAGCTCATCCCTTTATAAACCCTATTAGATTCACCTCCCTTCTTCTTAACCCTTATTCCAGCACACTTAGTTAACCTTCCAAGTGTTATGATTTTGCCCTCATAAAGGAAAACCTCTAAGCCTCTATAGTCTTATCCATGAATAAATTCATATATAAACAAAAATATATATAATAACACAAATTGGGATATATATAAAAATTAGTATCTCTCAGGTCATGATTCTCAACATAGACTGCTCCCTTGAATGATAGCTACATAAATTATCATTGCTACTATAAATAGATTGTTCCTTAAAAGGATAGCTAAAAAAATTTGAGACCACTCCCTTGAAGGATGGTTAAGTCAAGCTTTGTTATTAATGAAATAATGACTTATAAGCTTCCCACATTGATCATCTTTGTTTCTACTCATTTTTGCTAATTACATTCAAAAGAAGGAAGAAACTAAAGATAATGGTCAGGGGTTTGTACGTTACCTGGATTAAGTTGCGCACCATATCTAAGCATTGTAGGAGCTCCTCTTTGGCTGTGGAGGAAACACCTATTAAGAGAAAGAAACTCAAACAAAGAAAGTGTTAGACAAAGATATGGTGGACTGCCAAGCACATGCTCAGTCTCAGAAGCATAAAATCTTCCTTAAGGGATGATAGTCCACTATTTGATAAAAAGATTATTGTATAAAGAGAAATGATGAAAGACTAAGAAAGAGAAATAGAGATAATGCATACCTATATTCTTCTGTCAGTCTGTCATAGTCATCAATGTTGGTAGTCCTACTGGTGTTAGTTGGTAAATATGTCGATGTCAATTATGTTATCGATGTCGGTAGGGGCAATGGGCCTTTAACAGGTTTTGGAATATGTCTGTGGTCGATAGAGGAGTCTGGGAGTTTAAAGGTCTATGCAAGGTTGTAGGGAGATGAATAAGGTTCGTATAAGGGCAAAGGTAGAGGATAAGTTGTCAAAAAGGGTAAGTGTAAGAAGAAGGCTTTTCAGCCTCTCTAAAAAGAAGTGAGGTCAGGTCTGGTTGATAGTATTTATAAATAATAAATAGAAAATAATTACTAATGTATTCTAAATTAATAAAATGAGACAAAAGAATACTTAGCTCTGTTAAATGTAGAACCAGAGGTGTTGAATGCTTATTCCTATTATGGTTGATGTCGAGGTCCTCGTACAATGTCCCAGTCCAATCTGGAGTGGCTTACATAGAGTTTCTATAGCCAAGGGAGCGTTAGTCAAATTATGTTGATTGGTCTTAGAGAGTCTCATCGATGTCCAAGAGTCCAGTAGGAAGAGAGAGAGAGAGTTTAGGGTCATGACCTAGAGGGGGTTAACTCAACATTAGACGTCAGTTTATGTAACTGACGTCAGTGATCCTGCCAGTGTCGACTGATAGTTGACCAATGTCAGCGGATAGAAAATGGGTAAAAGGGCTAACAGCCCATTCTCCATCCACCAAGTGCATTTGCCATTGGATAACGGTCAAAAGGTAGGCTTATTATGCATGAGAGTTAGTTAGGAGGTTAGGAGGGAGTAAGAATAGGTCATGGGTGACTCATAGGGTGAGAAATGATCTAAGGGTGAGGTGTCCAAGGTGAGGTGTCTAGGGTGATGTCATTAATTTAAAATAAGTAATTTATTTTAAATTAATAAAGTGTGTAAGTGACCAAGGGGAGTCGACACAATTTTGGTGTCTACATTTGCCCCTTTTTGTCTTGTTAGTTGTTCTTGATGAACTGTAAGACAAAAATAGGAGTAATTTGCCCTAGGTATGGGATGAGGTATTCCCCCTCAAAGTGGGAGTCGAGGGAAGGTAACCTGATATCGAGTGTCGATTTGATAGGTAGTGGATGAGTATGGTGAAGTTGGAGTGTGAACGCTATAATAGTTGAGATTGCATGTATACCACTTCACATGATAGGTAGGTCAAATTGTCATAGGCAAGGTTGAGGAGTGCTAAAATTGAAGTAACTGGTCCCCAGCTTTTAGTCATAGCTGATTGGGTTAAATGATCAAAGTTATAGCTCCAATGGTCATCATGTTCCAAGTATCCTGGGCTTGGGAAGTGCTCCTAAAAAACATGAAAATGTCACAAATATTGTAGATCAACTTGGGCGTGATCTGACAATATGTGTGAGGGTTGTAATGTGAGGTGCATACAATTTGATAACTATCTTTGAGGCAGCATATATGCAATTAAAACAACCAAGGAAAAGTTGTCTCAAAAGTGGTCATGGTCTGAGGAGATAGTCACGATCTCCAAGGTTGTTGGTCAGGTCAAGTTGAGATATAAGTGATCTCAAGTGTTATTTGTTGTAGTCAGGGAGATGTATGTGATCTCCACTATGCCCCATGAGAAGTTGAAGGTGACTTCTACAGTGTCAAGGCTGGTTGTTTGGTCATGATTTTGGACTAGGTTGTTTGGTCATGTTTAAATGTTATATGGTTGGTCCATCAGGTAGATGAACAAATGAATGGCTGACGTCATTAGGGAGACAAATGGGTGAATGGTTGAGCTAACCCCAAAAGACTCCATGTCAACTGAGTGCTGCCTACATAGCCCCTATTTTAAGGGCCTCAGGCCAATGTAGTTCTCCCCAAAAGGGAAGAAGAGGGTAGGTTATGGATTGGTTTTGACTAGGTTAAGTCATGGTTAAAAGGTATATGGTTGGTCCATTAGGTAGATGGACAAATGAATGGCCGAGCTAACCCTAGAAGACTCTGCGTCAACTGAGTGCTGCCTACATAGCCCCTATTTTAAGGGCCTTAGGCCAATGTAGTTCTCCCCAAAAGGGAAGAAGAGTCAAAGTGGTTGATAGTTATATTTGTTAGGTTAATGTTTCTAGCATTTCCATATGTGTGATGGTACATGCTTGAAATGATGAGTGTATGATGATGTTACAGCCTTTTCCATATTATGTGATGGTGTATTCTGTAACATTGGTTATATGGTTTTTCATCCCTAGCAATTTGCCATATTGGTGATGGTGTATGATAAAAATGAAATGAGTATGATGATGAAATGAGTATGATGATGTTACAGCCTTTTCCATATTGTGTGATGGTGTATTCTGTAACATTGGTTATATGGTTTTTCATCCCTAGTAATTTTCCATATTGGTGCTGGTGTATGCCAAAAATGAAATGAGTATATTTATGCTTCAGCAAGTTTCCATATTGGTGATGGTATATGCTTGACATAAATTGTGTTTGGTTGATGGTTTCTATGTGTATTGTTTTCCATAGAAACTTGTGTGAATGGGCTTATGATAATTCATATAACATAAATTGGTTTTTGCATTTGAATAAATCATGATGTCATGTTAGTGGTCAAAAAATGTTTGGTTTGGTTTGGTGTAGATTGGTTATAAAATGTTTTGGTTTGGTTGTATGTGATGAAGATGTGTAAGAAGTGAAAGGCGTGTTGCTCTTTCATTGACAAAGACCATAATGATAGCATAGATAAAGCTTGTTGTAAACAAACGCCCCATTCATGTGTTACATCATTGACCATTGGTTTATGTTAGAGAAGTATGTTAATCACTTGACATTAAGTGAGCTCAAAATCCCTTGAGTATGTTGGGTTAATAGGTTTGATTATGTGATATGTGAGGAAAGTGTAACCCTTTTTAGTAGGGATAACTTTTCCCCTTTTATAGGTAACCCTGAGAATGACTATAGGCAAGTCCATGACTTTATTGTTTGTCAGTTAATTTTTTTATTTTTATTTTATTTTTTATTTTTTATTTTTTTTATGGTAGACTGATCAATGCGGGAAGTCTACTTGGGGATGTTGTTGTGTTTTATGGTCATATTGAAACTGATCGATGCGAGAAGCTTCTGAGAGGTTGCTATGTATGTAGCAAAATTTAGGCATAGCCATCCTTCAAGGGAGTGGTCTATATTCTAATTTGTATGTTTTGATGTCTAGCTATCCTTCAAGGGAGCAGTCTAGTAATTATAGCAATTATGCAGCTGTCCTTCAAGGGAGCAGTCTACATTGATAGTTTATGACCTTGGAATGGGCATCCCAGTTTTATTTTTTTGTTTTTGACTAAACTTGTAGTCATGGACTTGACTATAGAGGTTTAAGGATTTCCCTTTTATTAGGAAAAAGCATTCATGCTTTACCAAAGGTTTGAAAGGAATAAGAATGAGGATGATGAGGGTTGCTCAAGGGACGAGCTCAAGTTAAACATCAAGTGAATGATTACTTGATTAACAGTATAATAGTTGCAGATGTAAGGCATCAAGGGGCTCAGGTTCTGGCTGGCCTTTGAGAGAAGACAAATGATAAGTGGTTGATCCATACTTGTGCATCATTATGATATAAGGTCTGAGTCAATTGGGAGCAAACTTGCCTCATTTGCTTCTTTCTATATTGGTCACATGTTGGTTTTCTTTAAGGATGAGATCTTTGATTTTGAAAACTCACTCTTTCAGATTTTTGTTGTAGGCATGTTTTGGTCAATGTTGGATGTGAGGTTGGTTAGTATGTTCTTGGCATTTGATGTAATTGTGAACATAGTCATTGTAGTCTTGGTTAAGAGTGGGCCAATAATAGCCCAGGCGAAGGATGCACTTGGCAACCACATTACTATTGAAATGTCCCCCCATAAATCCCATCATGGACTTGTTTGATGATATGAGATGTTTCATTGGTGGTTGGGCATCAGAGAAGGAGGCCATCTAAGCCTCATTTGTAGATAAGTCCCCCTAGCATGGTGTATCGAGCAGTTCTCTTGATAAAAGCCTGCCGTCCATTGCTAGAGAGATTAGGAGGGATGATAGAATATGTCAAGTAGTCAACAAGTCATTTATACCAAACGTCATGTGGATTAGAGAGGTTAGGAGGAAATTCCCCTAGAGATGTGGGTTGATATGTGCCCAAGATAGAAATCTTGGGTTTTGGTGGTTGAAAGGGCTTGATGAATGGACATGTTGAAGGTGTAAAAGCCTTCTCTTTTCCTTTATCCATTAGGGTATGGGCCCTGGTGGCCACATTAATAGTGTTGATTTTGAATAAAGGGGTGGAAGGTGGTAGAGGGACCATAGTCTGATGATGAGATCTTGATTTAGGTGAAGAGTTTTGAGAGGCAGGGGATGGTGTCAAATGTTTTTCAAAAGAGTGGTCAATAGGATCCGCAATGGGAAGGGTGTCCTTTTCTAAGTGTTGGTGAATGGCAAAATTAAGGGCATAGCAATGCTCAGTATCATGTCTAGGTGTGTGATGATATTAGCAAATTTGAGTGTCATCAAACCAAGATGGTTTTGATTCGAGAGGTTGATATGGTTTAATGGGTGGGAGAGTGATGCTAGAAGACTGCAACAATCGACATAACATTGAAGCATAAGAACCCTTTAATGGGTTTGTGCTCTGTGTTGCAGTAGGTGTTGACAAATTCTGTTTAGGATTTGTAGGGGGAGTTTGTCATACCATCTTTTTGCTTGGTGGTGTGGCCACATGTGTAGATGGCATTGTCTTGGTGAGAGGTGTTGGATTAGGGAGCACTCCTATTAAAGTAGAAGGATGTGGACCCAAAATAGATGTAAATGGTGAAGGTGGGGGAGGAGTTCTCTGACATGATTTAGTAGGCTTCTTTAGTTTAGTGTGAGGACTACTATTACATGGGGTGAGGTTCAAATCTACCTTCACAAGATTTTCTTCAGCCAAAGTGGGTGAGGTGGCTAGTTCTTCATTCAGCGGAGAAGGGATTGGAGAATTGGCTCTTCAAGTGGATAGAGTGTAGGGATGATCATGCTTTCGATGTGTGGTCTAGGAGTGGGGTAAATATGATCCCCCATTGATGATAAGAAGGATGAAGGTGAGGCCACTGGCATTGGTGCCATCAAAACATCCTCCAATATGGGAGAGGTCAAAGTAGCCTCTCCTACATGTAAAAGGGGGATGGATGGAGGACTGTCCTCCATCGGTGGAGGACAAATAGGAGAAGAAGGCTCTTCTACCTATGGTGGACAAATAAGAGATGAAGGCTCTTCTACCTATGGTGGAGAAATGGGCTGATTAACCTCTTCAGACTGTGGGAGAGGTTGGTTAGAAATCATGTCGATCGTGCGTATATTGCGCTCTTAAAGGTCATCGACTATGGTCTGAATGTTATTCTGACTAGGGGGATGGTTAGGGAATGGTTGCCTAAATATGTCTATGTTTTAGTTAGCCAGTGCATTTGGGTTATCCAAAACAAGATCCCCCTTGTCTAACATGTCTTGAATAACATTTTTGAATGTTTTGCAATTGTCTATGTCATGACCTTTGACACGATGATAGCTACAGAAGTCATGTTCCCTATACCATGTAGGGATGGATTTTGAGGGGTCAAATTAGGGTGGTTGAATTTGAGGGAGGTTGAGGACCCCCTACTTGACTAGTTTATCCAACACAGAAGTGTATGATTCTCTTATTGGAGTGTATTGACGCTGTACATACCATTGTTGGAATTGTCTTGTGATGTAGTCTGATGTGGAAGGCTGAGATTGGTTGGTTGTGGTAGAGGATGATGATCTAAGTACCACAATGTTTGCCAATCCTTTAGACTTGGAGTGGGAAGAAGAAGGTTTGGAAGAAGGGTCATTGGATATTGCATTGGTGTTTTTACTATGCAATGTGACCTTGTCTTCTTCGACTACGCAAAGTTCAAGCTTTTGAGCCATGGTGAAAGCTTCATCAAATGTGCAGAAAGTTTAAACCCATAAAGTGGATGAGATGTGCTTGGCACATGATCTTGAAAAGAGCTCAATGAGCTCAGTTTGATGTAGTGAAAAGGAGAGCTGGTTAATCAAACCTCTCCAACGGGCAATGAAGTCAGTGATTGACTCATCGTTGAATTGTTTAATAGAATATAGGTCTGTGATGGAGACCTTCTTGGTGATGTTGATTGAGAAGTGGTTAAGGAATAGTTGGGTGAGTTTAGTGAAAGAAAAGAGAGAATGACTGGTAATAGAGCTATACAAATCAAGGGCAGTGCCAAAAAGTGACATGGGGAATGTGTGAAGTAGTAACGCATCATCATGTGCTATAAGGTAGCAAGCATGTCTAAATGCTCACAAATGTTGTTGTGGGTCCTCTTTACTCTGAAAGTGAGTAAATTTAGGGAGTTCCCATTGGTTAGGGTATGGTCGAATGGGAACTGAAGGGTGGATGGGTTCATTGCATATTTGTTCATATGAAAGAACATTGCTTGAACCAAAAATGGATGTCTCAAGGTTAGACATCTTATCCATCATCATCTTAATTAGATTAGCTAACGGATTGGTAGGAGGGGCACCCCCTAAGTTATAAGGTACCTGGAAGGTGTTATGAGGGGGGTATGATGTACATGGTTGCATTTGTGTAGGTGCAACATATTGGTAGTTCATCATAGGTGGTTGAATGGTGGTAATACTAGTAAAAGGATAGCTAGTCACTCTTGTATTTGTAGGCACATGAGTGGGTGGGATGGAGACAATCAAGTTTTGAAAAGGTGTCAAACTTGGTTGAATTGTTTGTGGTTGAGGGGGTACAAAAACCCTGATGGAGGTAGGTCCATAAATAAAAGGAGAGGCCAAATCTTGAGTATTGGCCATGGTTAGGTTACTGGTTGAGGCAATAGCTTGAGTGACTATGGGTTGGGTAGCAGATGTTGTTATCATTACCGCTTCAACAAGAGAAGTTGGCATCCCATAAGTTGGGTTACCTGAAGGATCTCACATTTGGTTTCTTACGAGATAGTGTTGGAGAGCCTTGACGTTGTGGTCAAAGAATCTCTCAAAATTTTGATCCCCTTTGGGAACAATTGGTGGTTGATTAGGGGTTGGTTGAATAGGAGTATGTTCAATATCTAAAGTATGCTCCATTTGGGGACTTGATATGAAAGGTGAAGGTGAAAGTGGTTGTTGCCTTGCATGGTCAACAAGAGATTTGACTTGACTACATGTCAAAACCATCCAAGGCAAAAGGGTTCAGGTTCCAAAAACTGTATGTTTTAGTTTTAGAAAATCAAAAGTTGTGTTTAGCAGCAAAAAGGTTAGTTTTTAAGCTTGTTGTTTGGAAAGAAAATTTGTTGACAGTGACTGACATCGGTGGAAAAACTGATGTCGGTGGGGATATGTTGCCCATGTCAGTGGAAAAACTGATGTCAGTGAGGAAAAGTTGCCGACATTGGTTAAAAACTGATGTCGATTTTTGTGTATTTCGAGAAACTTAGAAAACTAAAAGTTTTTGGAAGAAAAAGAAATTCTGAGTTATTTTAGACCTCAGAATAATGCATCCTTACTAGCTTAAAAAACTAGATAAAAACATTAAAATAGATGATGGCAAGCAACCTCTAAATGTTAAATTCCTAAGAATAAATTTTAGAGTCGTGGTGACTTATGCCTTAGAAGAATATGTTTGGGAATTGGGATTTTAGAACAGGTCCTAAAGAGGAAGTCTATGGCTAGTTTCAGGTTATGTTTTGGTGTTCAAAAATCTATGTTAGGTTTTGTACGTGGCCTGGTGCTGGGGCTTGCTCCCTTCACTTCATGAACCCAGAGCTGAGCTGGGCCGCTTAGCCAATATATACTTCACCTATAGTTTATACTCTACCAAAGAACAGAGTGGGTCCTCCTCTTGGTTGTGAAGTCCAAGTAGGATCACCAGGAAGGGTAAGGTATCCACTAGGTGATGAAATCCTAGACGGGCCTTGTCTCAGGTAAGTTTAGATGTTTGATTGTGAATGTGGTCTGGTTGTGTAACATATGTGCACTACGATTTATTCATAATGTGTTTTAATTACTAGATGAGCTAAATATGCATTCAAGCAGGAATGAAATGCAATTATTTTTAACCCAAAGTGAATATGTTTGTTTAGATGCAAACAGGTGAGAATAAGTTAAGAGTATGAATTTTCACTACTCTATGCAAGAAATAACAAGAAAAAGAAAGATGTTCTTTTTAACTTGTGCTTATGGTTTCTTTTCAAATTAAAGAGATAGAAGAAGGATGCAAGAAGAGAATATTATCCTAATGCATCTATATGAAAGTTTGATTTTTAGAAGAATGAACACAAGGAAAACTCTAGGGGTCCCACCAGACGTGCCAAAATGTTTCTACTCATTTTTGCTAATTACATTCAGAAGAAGGAAGAAACTAAAGATAATGGTCAGGGGTTTGTACATTACCCAGATTAAGTTGCGCACCATATCCAAGTGTTGTAGGAGCTCCTCTTTGGCTATGGAGGAAACACCTGTTAAGAGAAATAAACTCAAACAAAGAAAGTGTTAGACAAAGATATGGTGGACTACCAAGCACACGCTCGGTCCCAGAAGAGTAAAAGCTTCCTTAAGGGATGACAGTCCACTATTTGATAAAAAGATTATTGTATAAAGAGAAATGGTGAAATACTAAGAAAGAGAAATAGAGATAATGCGTACCTATATTCTATTATCATTCTATCATAGTCACCAATGTTGATAGTCCTACCGACATCAGTTGGTAAATATGCTGATGTCGGTTATGTTATCGATGTCGGTGGGGGCAATGGGCCTTGGACAAGTTTTGGAATATGTCTATGGTCGATAGAGGATTTTGGGAGTTTAAAGGTCTGTGTAGGCTTGCAGGGAAATGAATAAGGTCCACAGAAGGACAAAGGTAGAGGATAGGTTGTCAAAAAGGGTAAGTGTAAGAAGAAGGCTTTTCAGCCTCTCCAAGAAGAAGTCAGGTCGGGTCTAGTTGATAGTATTTAGAAATAGTAAATAGAAACTAATTACTAATGTATTCTAAATTACTGAAATGAGATAGAAGAATACTTAGCTCTATTAAATGTAGAACTAGAGGTGTTAAACACTTATTCCTATTGTGGCTATTTTCGAGGTCCTTATACAATGTCCCAATCCAATCTAGAGTGGCTTGCATAGTGTTTCTATAGCCAAGGGAGCGTTAGTCAAATTCTAATGATTGGTCTCAGAGAGTCTCATTAATGTCCAAGAGTTTGGTGGGAAGAGAGAGAGAGAGAGATTCTAGTGTCCCGACCTAGAGGGGGATAACTCAATGTTAGACGTTGGTTTATGTAACTGACGTCAGTGATCTCATTGGCATCGGTCGATAGTTGACCGATGTCAATGGATAGAGAATGGATAAAAGGGCTAACAACCTGTTCTCCATCTACCAAGTACATTTTCCATTGGAGAACGGTCAAAAGGTGGGCTTATTATGCATGAGAGTTAGTTAGGAGGTTAGGAGGGAGTAAGAATAGGTCATGGGTGACTCATAGGGTGAGAAATGGTCTAAGGGTGAGGTGTCCAAGGGGAGGTGTCCAAGGTGAGGTGTCTAGGGTGATGTCATTAATTTAAAATAAGTAATTTATTTTAAATTAATAAAGTGTGTAAGTGACCAAGGGGAGTCGACACAATTTTGGTGTCTACAAGCTTCACATGACCTTAAGGCACCAACAACATCCCAATGAAGGCTTCCCACATTGATCAGCCTACACACAAAAAAACTTTAGTCATGGACTTTCCTATGGTAGGTCTTAGGTCACCTATAGAAGGGGTATACCATCCCCACTAACAAGTTTATGCTACCCACACACCCTAATTATTTTTACCTTTTTAACCCTATTACTCCCTCATAATCAAGGGACTTTTAACTCACTTGACACAAGGTGATCACGACATTTCTCTACTAAATGAATGATCGATACTACAATGCATGAATAAGGCTCATACTCCCATTCCTATTCATATGGTCTTTATGGTCATTATAGTCCTCACCAATGTAAAATCATCATGTCCCTTTCTTTTTTATCACATGTTGATTTATCTTTTAAGGTGGTATCTCACAACAAGATTCTCTTAACTTATCACCTACCTATCAATCTCTATTCTTACATCTTAAAGTTATGTGTTTAAGAATAATATTACTTACACATATATTTAAAGAAATGATGTTAAACAATATCAAAAAATCTATGCTTGTCCCTATAGAAACAAAACCTATGCCTATGCTATAGTCAGTTAGGCCTATAGTGTCATCACCTATCCCTGTAGGACCAAAACCTATGCCTAAAATGTAACTTGTGCCTACACAGTTGCATCCATCTCTCTTTTAACTCCTTATAAATTTGGTCATAGTCTCCTCATAATCATAGGGTGTAAAATAACCACCACACTTGATAAGCTATTATACATGCTAGATCTATCACACTTAGGCCTGTTGGTAGCTCCTCAAAATTTGGCCCATTTTCTCCTAGGGCAATGGTAGGGGTGCCTCTATATCATCCCTCCTATATTGAGGAAAAGTAGGAGTTATGACCTATAATAACCCAAACTATCTCCTAACCTGTACCATATGTATCATCTCCAACTCTCTAGCTCACCTCCCCCTCACCCATATCATACTCTCTAAGCCTACAAGCTACTCTGCCTGTCCTCTAAATATAGGATATATCAAGTAGGTCCTCTAAAAAATATTTGAAGGAATCAATACATCTATCAACCACCTGTAATAATCAATATCTTGCATAATGCCATCTACTCATGTATGTGCTATGTTATATCTCCATCATCTAAAACCAACCCTAGAACTGATCAAAATCATGATTGGTAGCCCTAGTGTCCATGTCACCATAATGTGCTCATATGCCCAACAATGAAGTATATGCCTGATACAAAGACTATATCACCATCACAACCTCACACCCCATAACTCCATGTATAGCTATGTAAGAAAAGATAGTCCCTATGTAAATATTTTCTATTATTCAAACATATCAGCCAAAAACTCTAGTCATAATGATAGGGAATCTCCCTTTATCCATGTCAGGAGGTACATACACTATAATGAATATCATCATCAAGATAACCAGATAATACTTCTCCTCATTAATAATTATAAACCTCCAATTATAAACCTCTCTATCAAGCCATATACCTTCATTTATAAACCTCCTCTTTTAATCCTTTTCCCTTTAGGAAAACTGCATTATCCTGAGGCCCTAATATAGGCTATGTAATTAGTGCTCAATCGACATGGGGTCTTCTATTTCTAGCTCAGTCATGTTGTCCCCAAAAATGTCAGCTCATTTTTGAGACAACATATGAACTTTTCTGATTCAAAAGACCAAAATCCTCTTCCTTTTTTTAAAAATTGTTTTGAGCATTCAAATTCTCCATTTTTCAAGCTTTTTCAAGTTCTACAGACTCTACAGGCTTAAATCTATGAACTCTACATATATGTTTCTAGGTTCAACATGCTTGAAATTAGCAAGTTCAATAGGTTCAAAGGCTTCTACAGGTGAGTTCAATCAAAAGAACAAGTTTCCAACACTTAGTCATTTTTAGGATTGGCTCAATGCCTTGGTTCAACCAAAAGAGTTAATCGGCAAGCTTCTATGCAGTGTTTGAACCATTGAACCATTGAACCATTGAAATTTGAACCAAAAAGGTTCAAGGGTTCAATGGGTTCAAAGGTTCAACATCATCAGCAAGAGTTAAACACATTTGTCAAAGTTCAAAGTTTAACCACTTCTAGGTTCAACAGCTTCAAAACACTTATCAAAGAGAAGAAGGCTTGAACCATTGAACCACTTTGGTTCAAAGGTTCAATGGGTTCAATGGTTCAAAAGGTTTAACGCCATTTGGTTTAAAGCATATGGCTCAATGTGGTTTGGTTCAAAGCATTTAGTTCAAGCGGATAAATGAATAAGTGGAACGCAAGATTAAACCATTGAACCATTGAACCAAAGTTGGTTTAATCAATCAGTTTAATCAGTAGGTTCAAGGGGCTGCCCCAAAGCCAAAATAAAAAGTGCCCTTGCAGAGGGTAGCGAACCAAGCCGAGTGACCTTGTGGAGGGTAATGAGCAAAGGTGAACACAAGGAATTCCTTTAAAAAATTTCCTACGGCAAAGTTGTTAAGGACCATTTCCTTCAGACAAAATGTTCAAAGAAATTCACTTGAGAAGAAAGCCTGAAAACAAGAACCCGGTGGAAAATTGACTAAGGCAAAGCGAAGGAAAAGAAGTGAAGATTTCTTTTGGACATTTTGTCTGAAATAATTCCTTCAAACTTTTTGTTCAAAAGAAAAACTCGACAGAAAAAGTCTGAAATCCAAAACCTACCGAAGAAGCAAGAACCCTCTGAGAAAGATCAAACCTCAAAGTGCAGTAGAAGCTACCACATGTCCCTTATAAAGTCGAAGTGGAAGCTACCAAGTGTCATCTATTGGGACACAGTTTCTAGTAACTTTCAAAGTAGTAGAATGTGGCACATGTCATCTACAAAGCTCCATGGAGGCTGTCAAGTGGTAACATCCACAACTTCTTCCTTTTATTGAGTAAGGACTGTGGTGGGTCCTAGGTGAGTGGCTAAACTCAAGAGAAATGCACCATGTGTCATCATCCATGTGAATCCAAAAAAGTCCTAAATGTTTCTACAGTGTTTTTAGGAACTCGATGGAAGTCACCATGTGTCATCTTCTGTAGGACTCTTAAAAGACATCCAAAGCCTCTATAAATTAAGCAAATGCTGCCACGTGTCCTTACCTATTTCATATTGGAACACGATGCATGTCACTTGTTAATATTGGTGGAAAGCATCCAGAGCAAGTAGGAAAGACATGAAGGGATTATTAAGGATGATGACGGACCTACAACCATAAAATTTAGGGAAACCAAATAGATGTTCGCTTTCAAATGATGACGAACCTGAAGACATCAAATTTGTAGTAATGAAATAATTCTTGATCTTTATAGACTTAAGCACAAACCCCATGAACAAATTTAGTGATCGGCCAAAGAGATAGCCTGAGAGCTCAGAGCACATAGAAAAGGGAAAAATATAGCTAGGAAAGGGGGAATGATGAAGAAAGATCAAAAATATCTATGCATGGGAGATGTTTCTAGAAGGTAAATCATTCCACCAGGTGGACATCATAAAGTGCAAATATTCAATGGCATGACCTATTTTTTTGCATTGAGCAAAGCGAATAGCTAAAAATACGTCAGGTGGCCCATATTAAAAATTGACACTTGATTCCGGCATAGCCCATGAATAGAATTTAAAATACATTGAATGCATCATAAGCCATCATTTTTGTGAAACAAAGCACCCAAATCTTTCTTGGAGCACTATATATAAGACTCTCTCTTATTATTTTAGGCAGATCTCTCTATTATCAAAAACAAAACTCTGCCCAAATTGAAAGGCATTACGTAGACTTTGAGCTTAGATTGTTGATCATATTTCATTATTTGAATAAGAAAATAAGTGACTTTTTAGACTTTGTGCTAGAATAGCTTGGTTGTTAGGGAAATTGTTCTTATGTCTATTTCCTTAATAAATATTTTTGTCCATTTAATTAAATAAGCAAAATTAGTGAAAGTAATCAGGAAGGTGTCTTGAAGCTAGTTGTGGAGAGACGTTGTGCTACCATAATTATCTTTAGTTTGTCTATTTTCTATTTCTATGTAAAGGATCTTGGGATGAATTTATGCCCTCATTATCCTTTGTATTTCACTCTTTGGTAGTTGAGGTGGAGACTTTGTGCTACATTTCATCCTACTGTGTTACTACACCCTATTATAGTTACTTGTCACTACTTGAAAGGTTTTTCTTGTTTTTGAATAGTACTTCTAAAAGAAGAGGATTGCCTTCTGTCATTTCATCAAGATTTCCCCTTTGATTTGTAAACATCATATTTTAAAAAAGAGAGATGGATGGTGTTATCCTACCCCTGAGTGTTATTTTTAGCTTATTTATAGAAGATTAGCATATATATATATATATATATATATATATATATATATATATATATATATATATATATATATAACCCCTTCATACTTATAGGGAACCTCCCCTTGATGAGAGGAGAGATTTGTCCCATTTTGATGTGGTAAACCCACACATTTGGCTGACCAATCTTCCTTGTTGTGGTTGATCAGACCTATTTTGCTCATCAGTACGTTGGTGAAAAAATATTCACCCAACAGTTTTTGGTGACTTCACTGGGGATACAGTAATTTTGTGCAATTTAGAGCCTCAAGCTTCAGATTGAAACATCACTTGTGTCTTACCCATTATCATTATAGCCTTATCTATTTATCCCACAATGAAATAATGCATAGTTTGAAACCTCAAGCTTTAAGCTGAAGCAATACCAATTCTTTTCCATTTTTATTTTACACCCTGGTAGATCCATTGTATATGCAAAGCCAAAGGACTAAAGGTATTGTTGACCCTGTATTTGAGTTGGTACAACAAAGTAATTTTGATCTATTTCCTTCACCATCTCACCTCTAGTGAGCTAGGAGTTTTCCTCCTACTAAACTCAAGTCTCCATTACCAGATAAAGCATCCATTTCTACTATTAATAAAACTTTGCCAATACTTACCCTCTAAGATTTGTTATTCCACATTTTCATAGTCATACAATGGCAATTTAAGGTCCCTAGGGTAACTCTTTCGGCCCACTTAATCTAACTCCACCCCTACATGAGCTCCCACACAGTTCAAGAAAAAAATTCTCCAAGTTCTAAGGTGATGGGTTTATCCTAATGAACATATTGCAGCCTTCAACATAGCTTGTGGCATAATAGGCATGGAATTTGAAGATGTGGTAGCCAGAATATTCATGGAAACATTGTAAGGTACTACTATAGACTGGTTCTACCACCTACAAGCTCGGTCAGTGACTAACTGGAACACTCTCAAAGCCAAATTTGAAGCTAGACTCAAGCCTATAGAAGATGCACATGCCCTACTAGCTCAACTCACACAAATGAAGAAGGAGCCTCATGAACTAATAAGGGATTTCATAGCCAAGTTTGACAAGCTAAGGAATAGGATTCCTATAATTGCTCAGCCTATAGCTGAGAATCTCAAATGTTTCTTCATCAATTCTCAGCTACCTGAAGTGAGTTTTTTGCTGAGACATGCTGGCTAAATAGACCTTGCTATAGCTAAATATTTGGCCACTAAGGTGGATGATGACCTTATCTTGGTAAGATAAGGAGAGATCCTAACATAGGTAAATCTTCTTCATCTTCTAAATATCCATCTACAAGTACCACTGATCCAATGGTACAAAAACTGGTAAATGAGTTGCTAGATCTCAAGAGACAAATGGCCCAAAGTATGTCTACTCCTCCTTATTGAGATATGCAAGGAGGAAATTTTAGAACTAGCCATATCAAGGCAATTCCACTAGAAGTCAAAGACAACCAAATCATCTTCCTCCCCCATAGGGGAAACTTGCCATTAAAGCACCCCTAACTAATTTAGCAGTTGGATATCTCAAAATAGAATCTAATTTCTCTTTCCAGCCTAAATTGAACCAAGAAAATGATGTTGATCTCCTTGTAGAAGACCAAGAAGAATTAGCTGGTGACTCCAACATTAGTTTCTTGAATTACTAGGATGAACCCAGAAGTGAAGGTGAAGCAACTGCGGGATCATATGCTATGTTTACATGATCCAAGAATTAGTCAGCCCAGCAAGCTGGTAAGGAAAGAATAAAAGAGTGAGCTCAGCTTGAAATTTCAATTTCTAAGCGGGAAACCACTCTACCCTTCCAACCAAAGAACCTGGTGACTGCTAAAAAGGTGAATACCTCAATTGCACCTTCATCCCCAACTTTAACTTCACAGACCAATCCTCCCCCTTCCAAAAACTAGAAAGATGAACTACCTTCCTCTGTTCTTAGTCCATTTCAGTCATTTGACATAATCGATCATGTCAAGAAGACTAAAATTCAAATGTCTAAATTTGAATTCTTGCAATCCAATCTTGAGCAGTTGGATAGGTTAGTTGAGTGTGTGAAGAATAGAGCCATCCCTATAAGATAATATGTTAAGAAGGTAACTCATTATCCCCTAAGGAACGTGTCCATCCCAAACAATCTTGTCATTACTCCTCCTACTACCTCTGGGAAAATAGAGCCTTTCTATGTTTCCCTGTTGATAAATGGTCACAATCTGAGCAATTGCATCATAAACTTAGGTGCATCTACTAATGTCATGCCTACCAAAGTGGTAGAATCTATTCATCTCACACTAACCAATACATTTAGGAGATGATTCTCCATGGAGAACAAATAAGTACCTCTGTTATGACAAATCAAAGATGCCCAATTTTCATTTGCAACATTCCCAAACAAAAGAATCAAGATGACAGTCCTGGTGGCTGATGTTCTAGGCTCATACGACATTCTTCTAGGGTGAAATTTCTACAAAGATGTTGGTGGAGAATTGAGCATGGACTTGTCTGAAGCAAGGATCCCTGTCAAAGGCATCATGCAGAGGTTGCTTCCTGAAAAAGAAGCAAAATATGTTGTCACTCAGACATCAACCCCTAAATCCCAAATTCTATTCGAGTCTTCAGGTATGGGTAATTATTTTTTGACCACAGAAGATACTCATGTTTCAAATAATGAACCCCTAAAAATGATAGTCTAAAAATTAGTTTAGACAAAACAATAGGAGACATGATATAGTGTAATGCAAATGCAAAAGAATTCCCCCTTTCAAACAAAGAGAAATCTAAGAAAGGTTTAGTTTCAAATAAGGTATGGATGCTGGAATTTGACGGCAGCTCTTCCTCTACTAGTTCAAGAGCTAGAATTGTGTTGATATCTCCTCAAAGAGATATTTTTCCTTCTTCATACAAGTTACAATTCAACAATACTAACAATATTGCTGAATATAAATCTCTTTTTCTTGGATTGAAAGTCGCTAAAGATAAAGACATCAAACTCCTTTATGCCAAAGGGGATGCTGAGTTGGTGGTTTGTCAGGTGAAAAACATGTATCAAACCAAAAATGAGAGATTTCACCACTACCATAATCTAGTCTGGGATCAAATTGAAAGCTTTGATGCTTTCAACATCTCTGCCATACCCAAGGAATCCAATAATAGAGCTGATGCACTAGCAGTTTCAAAAACTCTCTTAGTCCCTCACTCAGATTTCATAAAAGACAAGTACACCATCAAACTGGTCTTCTAACCAAGCATACCTAATAATGCCAATCATTGGTAGGTGTTTAATAATGATAACCAAATCATTACTTTCTTGGAACAAAAATATATCTTCAAACAGTTACACTTTGAAGGCAATGATCCTCAAAAGCTTGAATCAGCTCCTAAAATGAACTCAGATGTAGATGAAGAATTCTTGCAACTCAAAGGGAATAAAATTCCCAAACGCCTAGTTTTCCTCAAGAAGCTATTTGACAAACAGGACAGATTCATAAAATGGAAACAAATGGATTTAAGTTCCTCCCAAGGGTTTGATCAGATAAATTTGGGTACCAAGGAAAACCCCAAGATGGTGAACATTGGGAAGTGTTGCACTCCTGAGGAGAGATTCAAGTTCACTACTCTACTCTGCCAATACATGGATGTCCTAGCATACTCCTATGATGATTTAAAGTCACTCAAACCTAAGGAAATTCACCATGAAATTCCTCTCAAGGATGATTCGGTGCCTTACAAATAGAAATCTCAGTAGTATAATCTAAAGATATGAGGTACTATTCTGTTTGAGATACAAAAAATGTTGAATGCTAGGATAATTTTCCCAATCCATCATTCCACATGGATTGCCAACATAGTACCTATGAGGAAGAATAATGGAAAAATTCAAATCTATGTGGATTTTAGGAATCTGAATCAGTCATCTTTAAAGGATAACTATCCTTTGCCCATCATGGACCAAGTACTTCAGACAGTGACCGGCTTAAAAATGTTATCAATGCTAGACAGCTTCTCAAGATACAATCAAGTTGAAGTTAGTGAAGTAGACCAACACAAGACTACCTTCACCACACCTTGGGGCACGTTTGCATATAGAAAGATGCCTTTTGGCTTAATAAATTCTAGTGCCACCTTTCAGAGAGCAATGGACCTTACTTTCAAGGATGAGATGGGTAAGTTCATTATAGTTTATCTTGATGACTTGATCATCTTTTCTAAGCATTGCTTAGATCATATACGCCACTTGCAATAAGTACGAGAGTGTTGATGCCAGAATGGTATTTCCTTGAACCCCAAAAAGTCAGTTTTTAGAGTGATAGAGGGAAAACTTCTCAGACACATTATGTCTAAAGGAGGCATAAAGATTGACTCAGACAGAGTCAAGTCTATCCAAGAGATTATCTTGCCTACAAATAAGACTGTTGTTCATTATTTCTTTAAAAATGTGAATTTTTTACGAAGATTCATTCTTGAGTTTGCTAAGAAGACTCATCATATTGTGAACATGATGAAGGGAAAGGCCACCTTCAGTTGGACTAAAAAAGGCAAGTCAGCATTTGAGTATATCAAGACTTCCACTATCCATGCCCCAATTCTGGTTTGTCTAGACTTCAACAAAGAGTTCATCATATACAATTATGCTTTTAAACACACGCTTTCAATAATTCTAGTTTAACAGAATAAAGAAGGTATGGAATCTCCCATTTATTTCATGAGTTGCCCTCTCAAAGCTCATGAGCTAAAGTACTCAAACATGGAGAAACATGCTTATGCAGTGGTGAAGGTAGTCAAGCATTTCCACTTCTACATCTAGAATTCTCACACTACTGCTTTAGTTCCTGATACCATGGTCAAATCCATACTAACTCAACAAGAGTTTGGGACAAAAAGAGGTAGTTGGATTTCAAAGATCTAGGAGTTTGATCTAGTCATCAAGCCAGCAACATTGGTATGAGGAAAACGCCTATGCCAATTAATTTCTGATAATAAGCTAGAAGGAACAGAGCATGAAGAATCAGAAGAAGACACATCAATAGTCCTCTTTGTCTCCACCACGAATGATTGGTATTCAGGTATTGATCATTTCCTTACTTATGGTGAATGTCTTGCTCACCTATCTTATAAATAAAAGAGGACTATCAAGTTGAAAGCTACCAATTTCATCCTTTGGGACAATGGCCTATATAAGAGGAGCCTTGATGGAGTGTTCCTTCACTACATGGATAAATTATAGCAGAGCAAAATTCTAGAATCCTTCTACAATCTAGCTTGTGGAGGACATTTTTTGCTCCTATAGCTACCCATAATATTATTAGAGCTAGATATTATTGGCCAACTTTTTTTCAAGATGCATACAAATGGGTTAGGAAATGTGAACTATGCCAGCAGTTTGTCAGAAGACCCAAGTTAGCCACCCTACCTCTTAAGCTAGTGGTCATAGAAGAACCATTCCAGCAATGGGGAGTTGATTTTATTAGAGCTGTAAACCCGTCTTCAAGTGCTAGACATGATTATGTCCTTACAACAATAGACTACTTCACCAAGTGGGTGGAAGCAATTCCAACCAAGCATGCTACTTCAGAAGTAGTGTGCAATTTTCTCAAGGAAAATATCATTTCTAGGTTTGGGGTCCCAACCAAGATTGTCACCAATAATGTAGCTTGTTTCACTTCCCAGGAAATCACTCAATTCTATTTCTACTATGGGATTACACTCTCCCACCCTTCTGATTACTTTCCACAAGGGAATGGACAAGCTAAATCAAATAATAAGACCTTGGTGACTATCATCAAGAAGCCGGTAGATGACAACTAAAGGACATGTCATAAAGCATTGGTTGATGCTTTGTGGGTAGATAGAATTACACCAAAAAGGGAAATTGGTATGTTTCCTTTCCAACTTCTTTATGGGCTCAATGCTGAGATACCAATCACCTTAGAATTACCAACATTGAAACTGGCTAAGGCAATTGAGGATCTAACTTATGAAAGCTCCATTGATAAGAGAATCATGTGCTTAATTGAGCTGGAAGAGTAGAGAACTGCTTTGGTAGACTGAATTACTACCCATCAAATTCTAGTGAAGAAGCTCTTCGACTAGAGAGCAAAGAACTATGATTTTCAAATTAGATATCAAGTCTTGATGTGGGACAAGAGAAGAGAACCAAAGGAGATGCATGGAAAATTTGATTCCCTATGGAGAGGCCCATTCACTATCCATGAGCTCAATGGTGAGAACATTTTCTTGTTAAAGTACCAAGATGGCACACTCTTTTCTTTGCCTCACAATGGGTAGCATTTGAAGCACTTCAATCTGTGAAGTATCAGATAAGATTAGCTTATACATATGTATATTTGTATAGTATTTAGTTCTATATTTGTGCTTTCATTTTTGTTTTTATCACCTTTCTTTTTGGGTATCATGAATCCATATCCCAATGGCATACTTCAAGGCACTAGAGATTCTAGTTTCTACTCTCCTCAACTATTCTAAGTTTTCAACTGGAGGAAGTTCCCCAACTGGAGCTAGCTATTATCCCAAAAAATGTTAGCTCATTTTTGAGACAACATATGAACTTTTCTAGTTCAAAAGACCAAAATCATCTCTTCCTTTTTAAAAAAAATTGTTTTGAGCATTCAAATTCTCCATTTTTCAATCTTTTTCAAGTTCTACAGACTATGTAGGCTTAAATCTACAAAATCTATAGATATGTTTCTAGGTTCAACATGCTTGAAATTAGCAAGTTCAATAGGTTCAAAGGCTTCTACAGGTGAGTTCAATCAAAAGAACAAGTTTCCAACACTTAGTCATTTTCAGGATTGGTTCAATGCCTTGGTTCAACGAAAAGAGTTCATCGGCAAGCTTATATGCAGTGTTTGAACCATTAAACCATTGTAATTTGAATAAAAAAAGTTCAAGGGTTCAATGGGTTCAAAGGTTCAATGTCATCAACAAGAGTTAAGTGTATTTGTCAAGGTTCAAAGTTCAATCACTTCTAAGTTCAATGGCTTCAAAACACTTACCAAAGAGAAGAAGGCTTGAAATGTTGAACCATTAAACCACTTTGGTTCAAAGGTTCAATAGGTTCAATGGTTCAAAAGGTTCAACATCATTAGGTTCAAAGTGTATGGTTCAATGTGGTTTGGTTCAAATCATTTGGTTCAAGCAAATAAATGAATGAGTGGAATGCAATATTGAACCATTGAACTATTGAACCAAAGTTGGTTCAATCGGTCAGTTCAATCGGTAGGTTCAAGGGGTTGTCCCAAAGCCAAAAGAAAAAGTGCCCTTGTGGAGGGTAGCGAACCAATCTGAGTGCCCTTATAGAGGGCAATGAGCAAAGGTAAACACAAGGAATTCCTTTAGAAAATTTCCCTTGGTAAAGTTGTTAAGGACCATTTCCTTCAGACAAAATGTCTGAAGAAATTCACCTAGGAAGAAAGCCCAAAAACAAGAACCCGATTGAAAAGAAGTGAAGCTTTCCTTCAGAAATTTTGTCTAAAGGAAAAGCATGATGAAAAAATCCTAAAAGCCAAAACCCACTGAAGAAGCAAGAACCCTCTGATAAAGATCAAACCTCAAAGTGCAATAGACGCTGCCATGTGTCCCTTATAAAGTCAAAGTAGAAGCTGCCAAGTGTCATCTATTGGGACATAATTTCTAGTAACTTTCAAAGCAGTAGAATGTGCCACATGTCATCTACAAAGCTCAGTGGAGGCCACCAAGTGGAAAAATCCACAACTTCTTCCTTTTATTGAGTAAGGACTATGGTGGGTCCTAGGTGAGTGGCTAAACTTGAGTGGAATGCACCACATGTCATTGTCTGTGTGAATCCAAAAAAGTCCTGAATGTTTCTATAGTGTTTTTAGGAGCTCGATAAAATTCACCATGTGTCATCTTCTGTAGGACTCTTAAAAGGCATCCAAATCCTCTATAAGTTAAGCAAATGCTACCACATGTCCTCACCTATTTCACAGTGGAACACGATGTGTGTCACTTGTTAAGATTAGTGGAAAGTAGCCAGAGCAAGTAGGAAAGACACAAAGGGATTACTAAGGAGGATGATAGGCCTGTAACCATCAAATTTAGGGCAACCAAGTAGCTATTGGCTTTCAAATGATGACAGACCTAAAGACATCAAATTTGTGGCAATGAAATAACTGTTGATCTTTATAGACTTACACATAGACCTCATGAATAAATTTAGTGACCAGCCAAAGAGATAGCCTGAGAGCTCAGAGCACACAAAAAAGGGAAAAATACAGCCAAGAAAGGGGGAATGATGAAGAAAGATCAAAAATATCCACGCATAAGAGATGTTTTTAGAAGGTAAAGCAGTCTACAGGTAGACATCAAAAAGTGCAAATATTTAATGGTGCAGCTTAGTTTTCTACATTGAGCAAAGTGAACAGCTAGAAACACATTAGGGAAACACATCAGGCAGCCCATATTAAAAATTGATGCTCGATTCCAGCATAGCCCATGGATAGAATTTAAAATACATTAAATGAATCATAATCCATCATTTTTGTGAAACAAAGCACCCAAGTCTTTCTTAGAGCACTATATATAGGACTCTCTCTTATTATTTTAGCAGGATCTCTTTGTTATCAAAAAAAAAACTTTGCCCAAATTGAAAGGCATTAATGAGACTTTGAGCTCAGATTGTTGATCATATTTCATTATTTGAATAAGAAAACAAGTGACTTTTCAGACTTTGTGCTGGAATAGCTTAGTTTTTGGGGAAATTGTTCTTATGTCTATTTCCTTAATACATTTTTTTGTCCATTTAATTAAATAAGCAAAATTAGTGAAAGTAATTAGGAAGGTGTCCTAAAGCTAGCTGTGGAGAGACTTTGTGCTACCATAATTGTCTTTAGTTTTTCTATTTTCTATTTCTATGTGAAGGATCTTGGGATGACTTTATGCCTTCATTATCCTTTGTATTTCACTCTTTGGCAGTTGAGGTGGAGACTTTGTGCTACATTTCATCTTGTTGTGTTATTGCACCCTATTATAGTTACTTGTCACTACCTAAAAGGTTCTTGTTGTCTGTTGAATAGTACTTCTAAAAGAAGATGAGTGCCTTCTGTCATTTCATCAAGATTTCCCCTTTGATTTGTAAACATCATCTCTGAAAAAAGAGATATGGATGGTGTTATCCTACCCTTGAGTGTTATTTTCAGCTTATTTATAGAAGATTAGCATATATATATCACCCCTTCATACTTATAGGGAACCTCCCCTTGATGAGAGGAGAGATGTGTCCCTTACACATTTGATTTGGTAAACCTACACATTTGGCTGACCAATCTTCTTTGTTGTTGTTGATCAAACCTATTTCGCTCATCAGTACGTTGGTGACAAAATATTCACCCAACAATTTTTGGTGAATCCATTGGGGATACAGTAATTTTGTGAAATTTGGAGCCTCAAGATTCAGATTGAAACATCACATGTGTCTTACCCATTATCATTATAGCCTTATCCATTTATCCCACTATGGAAGAATGTGCAGTTTGAAACCTCAAGCTTCAAGCTGAAGTAGTATCAGTTCTTTTCCATTTTTATTTTACACCTTGGTAGATCCATGGTATACACAAATCCAAAGGGCTAAAGGTATTGTTGACCCTGTATTTGAGTCGGTACAACAAAGTAATTTTGATTTTTTTCCTTCACCATCTCACCTCCAATGAACCAGGAGTTTTTCTCCTACTAATAATTTCTTAGGAAGACATCCCTAGGCCATAAATGCCACAAATATCATGATTATGGGTCATCCATGCCTAGTTAATGCCTCCCATACCTCTTCAATGCCCCTTCTTCCAAGGTCATGATGAAGATAATTATAGATTTAATTCTAAATATTAGGATTATCGATGGCCACACATCTCAATCTTGGGATGGATGGTTATGGTTAATCCTGACTAATCTCAAAAATCTATAAATGGAGAGGACATGGATATGAATTTTAAGCTATTTTTGTCCAAAGTTATTATGCTAAATATCTTCAAAAAGATTGAATATTGAAAAGTTATAATGTTAAATTATTTACATAAGGCTTTGTATTTGATCATGCTTAAAGTTGTGTGGATACTTATGAATGTTATGGTTATGGTTATGATCGGTATGGTTATGGTTGTTATAATCTTTCTTAATTTAAAAAGAATGATTATTGTTGGTACAACATTGGATGGTAAAAGTCATGATAAAAACATCAACCAAGCACATTAAGATTAGATAGGGCATGATGCTTTGTTTTTGATGAGGACTAAAAACAAACCGAAAGTGGGATTATATTAATGAATATAATCCTTTCAAACATTGCACATGAGTAGTTTTTAATTGATAAAAAAGGTTTCTTGATCACAGGGTGTTAAGTAAGCTCTAAATCCCTTGATTTATAGATAGTCTAATGGGAAGATGGTTGATAGTGTTAAGCATGGGATATATATTTTACTTAATCAAATTCCTTTTTCTTTAACCACTTAATAATACATTCAAGATATGAAATAAAACTAAAATCAATAACATGCACCACATAAGAGAGAGAGAGAGAGACTAGATTTTATGTGGAAACCCAAGGTGGGAAAAACCATGGAGAACAATCTCAAGTATATAAATGATCACCAAATCAAGTTACAAATTTTTTAAGCACCAAATTATAGGAACAATAACCTCTTTGTTGATCACCAACATAGCAATGATTCATGAGCACCCACCCATAGGAGTATGAACCCCTCTTGTATATAAAACACCAACTATCTCTTAATGTTACTTTCTCAATAAATGATATCACACTACTATATCTCTTCTCTTTTCTCTACTTTCCTTTGCCCTTCTTAGCTAGATAAAATCATTCACTTCCAATATCCAATGGCTTCTTGATTCTCATTTTATAGATTTCCAAATTACCTTTGGCATTCACCCTTCATGACCTTTTGAATTATTTCTTTGTCTTTACCTGATGACTCTTCAAATTCCTCAAGGTGAACCTTCATGGAGAAATGCATCCTTTTCCTCTTTTGTCTTTAGTGATGACTCTTCAAATTCCTCAAGGTGACCCTTCATGGAGAAATGCATCCTTTTCTTCTTTTGTCTTTAGTGATGACTCTTCGACTTCATCATGGGCCCTCTTTTGTCTTTATGCAACCAAAAATATATTCATTAATATTTAATTAATATTAACACAATTTTAGCCAAGATATAAACATTAAAAATACCTTTAGACATTAAATGCTAATTTGACATCAATGAAAATATTTCCAATAATCTCCCCATTTGTCTTTGATGGCAACCTAGAACTGTCACCAATTTTGAAAACTTATACTACACATGCTGACATAAAATTAAGACCTGTAAACTAAACCAACTAAAAATATATAATAACTCCCCCTTACTGTAGCATCATATTTTATAAACCTATTCTTGTACCTATTCCCTATAACTATTTTTTCACCTATTCCTTATAACTATTCCTATACATATTTCCTATATTTCTCCCCCTTTAACATCAATGGCAAAGGATCTATCCTAGAGATAACACCTAGATCCCCCTCAACTGATATAAAAATTAATCTGTCAACTCACCTTCTTGTCATGCAACATAGCCAAGACCCAACAATATCCACCATGCTTCAATTTTTCTTACTAGTATCTCTTTGAAGCCTAGAAGAGACATTGCACACAAAGGGTCCTAGAAAAAAATATCAAGAGATTCCCACATCTCCTATGTTACTTCCTTGATCTTCTTGTGTCTTTCTCTTAGAATCCGCTTAAGTATTTCTATCTTATTTGATTTACTAACCTCAAAATTCATGATGTTTTACATCTTCTCAACTCTTGCAACTATATTATCTTCATAAGGCTCATGCTTAAATGTAGCAAGAGATTCTTCATAATCCTTCCTATCAGATTCTTTATCCACTATAGCAATTAATTTATTCTCACTTTTAAACTCAACTTGATCAACCTTTACTATCTTATGTCTCCAAACCTAAATTTGGATCTTCTCATATCTTATAGGGGATCTGTATCCTTCGACATACCTTGAAGATATTTTTACTCTATTTGGACATAATTTAGCAATATAGCCAAGCTTTTGACAATAAAATCAAACAAAATTTCTCATACCTTCTACTTGAATGTGATTGAGATCTCCCTTCGACTAATTTCTTCTCCTCATACAGTCTCTTGCCCTATGACCAACATGATGAAAAATAAAATAATGGCCATGAAAAGAATTTAAAAACCTGAAAACATTGGGATACCTAATTGGATTCTTTAATTTGCCTTAAAAACTTTCATCCTTCTTACCTTGGATTGATATTTCATGATCTTTCTCAACCTAGATTATGAGCCTATCATGATTATCCTTCAAAGACCCTAACTCAACCTTTAACTGGTTACACTCTTCTTCTCTTGATTTCAAACTTGAATTGGAAACTTCCAACTAATTCTTAATATCTTGAATAAACATCTTATCTTTTTTTACTTCTATATCCAACTTAGAACCCAGGATACACACCTATTCCTTAAGAGCTTAGACCACATATTTCAACTCTTGATTCTCCTTTAGCTGCTTGGCCATCATACTTTCCCTGATCTACCTTAAAGCTATTATACTCTTTCAAAAGGAACTTGATTTGATACTAATTGTTAAGCATAGGATATATCTTTTACTTAATCAGATTCCTTTTTCTTTAATAACTTAATCATACATTCAAGATATGCAGTAAAACTAAGAGTAATAACATGCACCACATAAGAGAGAGACACCAGATTTTACGTGGAAACCCAAAGTGGGAAAAACCATAGAGAAAAAACTCAAGTATATAAATGAGCACCAACTCAAGTTATAAAGTTTTCAAGCACCAACTTACAGGAGCACCAACTCCTTTGCTAAGAACCAACATAGCAATGATTCATGAGCACCCACCCATAGGAGCATCAACCCATCTTGTGTATAAAACACCAACTATCTCACAATGTTTTTTTTTAACAAATGATAACACACTATTATATCTCTTCTCCTTTCTTTGCTTTCCTCTACTCTTCTTAGCTAGATAAAATCATTCACTTCCATTATCCAAATGGCTTCCCAATTTTAATTTTATAGCTTTCCAAATGACCTTTGGCATTCACCCTTACATGACCCTTTGAATTCTTTCTTTGTCTTTACCTGGTGACTCTTCAAATTCATCAAGGTGATCCTTCATGTAGAAATGCATCCTTTTCCTCTTTTGTATTTAGTGATGACTCTTCAGATTCCTCAAGGTGAACCATCATGGAGAAATTCATCCTTTTCTTCTTTTGTCTTTAGTGATGACTCTTCAACTTCCTCATGTGCCCTCTTTTGTCTTTATGCAACCAAAAATATATTCATTAATATTTAATTAATATTAACACACTTTTAGCAAATATATAAACATTAAAAACACATTAAATGTTAATTTGACATCAATGACAATATTTTCAACATATAGGTGGTGTGAAGGGTAATGGGTGATATGTATGATAACCTCATGTGAATTAGTTTTCCCCTTATATAGGTGACCTAATAATGGTAATATATAATTCCATATCATATGCTATATGTAGGTTGATCAATGTAGAAAGTCTACATGTGAAATCCAATTGTGGCTTCCAACTTATTATGCTTCTTGAGAGCTGATTACGACTTTAGATTTTGTTGTGATAGTGGGTATTTTACTTTATTGTTGTATGTGAAAAGTTGATCAATGTGGGAAGCTTTCAATAAATTGATCTAATTTTGACAAAGTTAACTTAGCCATCCTTCAAAGGAGTGGTCTAAGCTTATTGGCTTTGTTTAATGCTCTTGATAGTGGTCCTTCAAGAGAGCATTCTACCTTATATTTGATGATTTTTATTTTGTTTTTGGGTAGCTATCCTTTGAGAGAATAGTCTGTAATTCTTAAGATATTGACCCAAGTAGTATTTTTGTATCCAAATTGTTTCAAGATGTAATGTTTTTAGACATGGATAGGTCTCAAAGGTTTGGAGGTTTACGTTTATGAGGGTAAAATTTTAACACAAGAAGATTAAGGATATGAAAATGTATAGTTTTTGAGAGATAATGACCATGGGATTCTATCTTGTTAGAGATGAAAAGTATCCATGAGAACCATGCCATGGGTAGAGTTATGGTACCCACATTTAGGGTTAGGATATCATTGTGATGGTTATTCACATGGTTCTATGTTTTAATCAATTGTCCTAAAAAATAGAGGATAAATATGGGTTAAAATCTCATAATCAAGGGATGAGCTTAAGTTAGATAAAAGGAGTGAGCTTGATCTTTATTTAATATAAAAATGAATGTAAATGCAAAGCATTGAGGGGCTCAAGTTCTAGTTTTCATTTGAGAGAGGATAAATGACAATATCTTGATCCATACTTATGGGTAATTATGTAGGGTCTAAGCTAATTGAAAGTAAACTTGCCTCATTTAATCTTATCCATGTTGATTTTCCTTTAGCATAAGGTCTCCAATATTAAATTATTATTATTTAAGGTTCTTGTTATAAAGACATTTAATATTATTTTGATAGATACAGAGGTGGGTAATGGTAGGTAAATAATGCTTTTCAAGTAGCTCAAGTTGAGCTAAATGGTGCCAATGAAAATCTTCCTCAAAAATAAACTCTTGTAAATATATGCAAAGAGAGGAGATTTGGTATTCAAGAGGCAAGATTGCCTCTACTCCAAAGACTAGAGAGAAATGGGTAGCACTCATAGAGGTTTGAATCTTAATGCATTAGGCCCATAAAGTGAATGGGATGTACAAGTGCCAATCCCATCCTAAAGCACTGACAACTTTGGTAAGTATTTTGTTCAGGGTTTTATTGGAGATTTTTACCTATCTATTTGCTTGTGGATGGTAAGGTGAGGAAAAGCTTAAATTGATGCCAAATGCATCACATAAGCCTTGGAATTACTTATTTTTAAGTATTTTCCATTATTTATGATGATCTTATGAGGAACACCAAAGCGGTAGATGATATGATGATTGATAAAGTTAACAATCTTTTCTACTTTGGTCAAGATAAGAAGAATAGCTTCCACTTATTTGGTGAAATATTTGATGTTTGTGATGATGGAGCTATGTCATTGTGAATAATGGAGATTAATTTCCCCAATGAGATTGATACCCCATTTAGAGAAATATTAAAAGTCCTTAGATACCTGGAGGCTATTAGTTGGTGCCTAATGTAAATTACAATGTTGTTGACATTTGACACACCTTTTTACATAATCACAATAGTCTTGGTTGAGGGTGAGCCAATAGTATCCAAGGTGAAGGATATATTTAGATATTGTTAGGCCACTAAAGTGTCCCCCATATATCTCATCATGTGTTTCTTTGATGGTATAGGAAGCTTCATGGCTATGTAGGAAATGAAGAAGGATACCATAAAAACCATGTTTGTAATGGATTCTCCCTAGTATGGTGTAATGAGAGGTACTCTAAACAAAAGATATTTGGGAATTTCTAGAGAGGTTGAGAGAAATGATGCTTAGGTTTAAGTAGTTAATATTTTGGTCATACCAAATATTGGGTGGGGATTCCTCCACACTAGAAACCGTAGGGAGATTAGATTGGTTATAGTAGGGAGTGGTAAGATGATGAATGATGATAAGGATTTTAGAATTGGAAGGTTGAGAAGGGATATAGTAAGCAAGGCAAGCCATCATATCTATGAATTTGTTGGTAGTGAGGAATAAACTATACCAAGTAATTTTCAAATGATGCTAAGATTTTGTCAACTAAAATTTTATATTTTTATAAGACATAATTCTTACACTGACCTAGTTGACCCTAAGCTAAAAATCACCAAAGACATGGATTATCTTAATTCCCAATGCTAGAGTAGTTTGGAGACATATCACTAGGGCTTTGTACTCAACCATATTATTATTACATTCAAAGTCAAGTTTGAAGGAGAGAGGAAGGGGTTTGTCATCGAGTGGAATGAGAATAACTCCAAAACTCCCTCCTCGTTGGAATTTTGAGCCATGAAATAACATGGTCTTTTGGTAGGTTATGCCATATTTTTGAAAAATAGTTATGATAGACTCGTCCAAAAAGGCAAGAGGAGTGGTTGGTTGTTTGGTAAAGGAGCTTTAGCCAATTGGTCAGTAATGACCTACCCTTTAATCAACTTTTTCTATAGGAATTCAAGGTCAAATTTAGCTAGGAACATGAGCCACTTAACCATACACTAATTTTAGTATGGTTTAGAGTGCATGTACTTGAGTGGGTTGGTATTAATTATGACATAGGTTTTTTGGTTAAAAAGGTAGTGGTGGAGTTTGATGGCCATGAAGGTCAATGTTAAGTAGAGTTTCTTAGTATGTGTATATTAAGTCTCATATTCTACAAGCATGTAGCTAATGTTGTATAAAACTTTATTTTTATGTTGTTCATCTCAATGAGCTAAAATTTCCCTTAGATAATTGTTGATGGTAGAGATATATAGGTAAAAGGGGTGGTTATCCTTAGGAGGGGTGAGGAGAGGTGGTGACAAAAGGTACTGTTTGAGTAAATCAAAGGATTTTTGACAATTACTATTCCATTTGGAAAAGACATCCTTATTTATAAGGTTATGAATAGGTTGGCATCATTCTACAAGTTAGGAAATAAAATGGTGAATGGATTGAAGTATTCCTTATAGGCTATGAAGCTCCTTAAGTTTGGTTGGAGGAGGCATGTCTAAAATTGCTTTGACTTTAGTAGGGTCTACTTCAATTCCATGAAGAGAGATGATAAAGCCAAGAAGCTTTCTTGAAAGGACCCCAAAAATTCTTTTCTTGGGATTAAGGAAAACATGATAATAGATGAGGCATTCAAATATGATTGTAAGAATAATCAAGTGATATTTTTGGAGTTTGGATATCCCAAGAAGGTCATTCAAATAATATTCTACAACAGTATGGATGATATCATGGAAGATATAAGTCATGGCATATTGGTAGGTTACCCCATCATTCTTTAACCCAAAAGTCATGACTCTATAATAAAAAGTTCCTCAAGGCATGGTAAAGGCAATTTTGTGCTGATCTTCAATAGCAATCAAGATCTGATTATAACCTAAAAACCCATCCATGAGAGATAACATCTCATGGTCAATTGTAAGATCAAAAAGCTAGTCAATTCTAGGTAGAATAAAATCATCCTTGGGGTAGGTGAGGTTAAGGTCATGAAAGTATACACAAATGTGTAGACCCCTAGTGACTTTGGTGACTAGTATAATATTAGATACCCATTTGGGGTAGTCAATGAGTTGAATGAAGTTTATAGATAGGAGATGTTGAAGCTCTTCTTTGATGAGAAGGGTTATGTGAGGATGCATGCATTGAAGTTTATATTTAATAGGATTGACATCATGATGAATGACTATGTTATGGGTAGCGATGGTGAGGTCAATCTTGGGCATATCACTATAAGACCAAGTGAATTTTATGCTATGTTCTTAGAGGAAAGAGGATAAATCTTGAAGTTCCTTAGCATTTAATAATTGAACCAATTTGATAATGTGGTGGTTGTCTAGAGTTCCCAAGTTGATATCCATGGTGGATTCATTCAACATGGTTGAGGGCTAAAAAAGAAGGGATTTTTGGATAGAATAATCCCCCACACTGAGGTAGGTAAGAATGGAATCATTATCTTGATGTTGGATGGTGTTGATGGTAAGAGAATCATTCTATACCATTTTAGGGTGTATGAGTGGAAGGAATTTGGTTTGGCCACGCTTTTGGTAGATGAGAAGGTGCAAATTAATGGTATTGACTAGAAAAAAATTTTAGGGGGGATGATGTCAGGATCTTTAGGTGGGGAAAGTGGTTAGGTTGGTGAGGATGGGATATCTTACTCCATATTGGCAATGGGTTTGGGTGAATTGGTGGGTTCTTCAGGTGGTTCATACTCAAGGCCAAATGACTCATGATGTTACAAAGTTTTGATATGGGGTAATTCATGAGGCCCTTGTTCATAAAGACCAAGGCCAAATCCTTTCCAAGCACATATATGAAGATACAACTTAGTGAACTCTGATTTGTTATGATAATAAAAGTTAGAGGTAAATAGTTGGATGGATGAATTAGTGGTAAGGGCTAGAAGTGGTTGATAAAGTCCCCCATAAATGAATTTTTTTTATGGTTAGGCATCCCAAAAGGGATGATGGTTCCAATGTTAGGGTCATAACAAGGGTTATGTTTAAGATTCCCATGTTATTAGGGAGTAGAAAAGGCATCTAAGGCTAAGAGTATATATTCCCCAAAGGAAAGATGTTGGAATTGGTTGTCATGGGTTCTAGTTGGTGGGGTTGTGTCATTAGTAGATGGTTGTGAGGTGGATGAAGTAGGAAGAAGGACATCATTAGGCTAATATGTCATATTGAAAGATATGAAAGGACTAGGGTCAGCCTGGATAGCCACAACTTTTCCTTCATGCTCAAATTTAACATATCGATGTAAGGTGGAATGGACATAACTCATGGAATGAACCTAAGGGCTCCCAAGTAAAACATTGTATTGGAATTCTTCTTCTACAACATAAAATGTTTTAGGAATGGTCCATGGCCCTACAAAGATATGGAGGATAATTATGCCCAAGGTAGTATCCATGGTATCATTGAAAGAATGAAAGACCACTATGATTTTAGACATGATGTTCATGGGTAAATATAGTTGGTCATAGGCATGGGATGAGATATTATTAATTCTGGCTCCTCCATCAATCATCACCCTTTTGATGTGGGTTTGATTAATGTATGTTGTAATGAAGAGGGAGGATAAAGATCCTTTGAATGAATAAAAGGTATTTATGAATCATTGAAGGTGATAAGGTTATAATTTCAAAGGGAACCAACAAAGGTGGATAGAGGTTGAGGGTCATTGAGTTAGACCTTGATGGATTGTAAGGCTTATATGAGTGCTTGTTGGTGATGGGGAGAGGTAGAGACTAACTCATATAAGCTTATTTTTACTAGAGTTTGGTGAAGCTGCTTGAGAATAGCTTTTCAGATGGTTATTACATATGGGTTAGGGTATGGAGGATTAGATGGGGATGCAGCTAAGATAGACACCTTGGGTTTGTTTGAATATAGAGATGGTTGGGTAGTGTTTTCTTAGGAGTTTGGGGAGGGGTAAGTCCAAGGAATGGATGTCTTAACCTTCCCTTTATCCTTCTATTGGGCTCGAGATTAGGTAACCATATGAATAGTGTGGATGAGGGGGGTTTTCTAGATTGGGTGGTTGGTTTGGTTCCTCCTCTTTACTTTTAGGTGAGACTAAAGATTTGAGGGGTTGATTTGAGTGTTGGATTGGTAATGGGGATGAAAGAGGTTTATCTAATAATAGATCATCATATTCATATAGGTTATGAACAAGTGGTTGAATATCTTTATAATTTTCTATGTCATGTCTTGTGCCCTCTGGTATGCACATACCAATTTATCAATAAACCAAGAGGGTTTGTTATGTGAAGGGTCAAAGTGTTTGATGGGTGGTAAGGTCAAAGCAAAAAAAATCAATAACTAATGGAGAATGGTTAAGTAAGATTCAACTAAAGATGGTAAAGGTTTAGCGGTTTTTATTTTAGGTGTTGAAGTAAAAGGTTATGTGGATGTAGATTTGGTGGTAGGTGTCTTGGGTAAAGCAATACACTTGATTAATGGTTTTGGCTTAGGCAAGATGGTTGGTAAGCTGTAGGTAGAAGAGGGTAAAGTATGTAACTTAAAAATTATCGATGTAGTGAGGAAAGGTGTTTTTGAAAGTAAATATGGAGGTTTAACTAATAAAGGTGATGGGGTTTTGGTAAAAATGATATACTTTGTGTTCAAATTAGAGGGATGAGGACCCAAAATGGAGGGCAAGGTTGAGGGAGGTAAAATTCAAGGTTTTGTACCTTTTGGTGGCTTTACTTTTTTGGTTGTTTTAATTGTTAGTTTTGGAGGGGATTTAGTTACTTTAGTTGTCTTGGTAATTTTAGGTGTTTTAGGGTTGATTAATTTGGAGGAGGTTTTGGTTGGTTGGGTGGAGGTTTTAGTTGGTTTAAAAGGGCTAGGTTGGTATACCAAATAATGGGTTAGAAGTTTTAGTTTGGTTCTTTTACCTTTGTCTTGACCTCCGATAGAATGTTCCAAAATTATAAGCTGGGTGGATGAAGTCATCTTCTCTTGTGAAATAGCTTCCAAAGAGGGGGTGGATGTTTTTGCGATAAGGGAGGCAGGTGTGGTATCCTCCAATGGAGGTGTGGGTATGGTGGAATCTATTGTTTGGGTTTTCAAAGGAATAGAAGGTAGTTTCTCCCCTTCCATTAGGGGGATGGGGAAAGAGGTAGTTGAGGTAATGTTTTCTTCAATAGTGAGTTTGTCAGTAACCACATTAATAGTATGTACTTCATGAGATGGGTCTAGTTTATTATCATTGTAAGGGGTAGAAGGAGCATGATTAGGAAAAGGCTTGTGGAATATGTCAAGGGCTTGGTTTGGTGGTGCATTGGGATTGTCCAACATAAGCTCTCTCTTGTTATTGAGGGATTGGACAAGACATTTAAACATGTTATACCTATTGATATCATGTCCTATGACTCAATGAAAGGTGTAATGGTCATTTTCAGTATACCAACTTAGTATGGGGAGATAAACATCAAACTATCAGGTTGGTTTAATTGGTCAAAGTTGGATGATATGGTTTTAGTAACTTTTCAAAAATATAAGGATAAGGCTCCCTAAGTGAAGTTAATTGTTTATGATTATTCTAAGTTTGGTTCATTTATTTTTGGTTTGAATAATTAGAGGAGTTAGAGGTTTGGTTCCTTAGGTTCTATTGGTTGGTAGATGGTGGTGGTATGACTTTGAGAATAATGGCATTGGTGGTTGATTTATTTTTAGTGTTGGGATTGGTTTGGTTATTTTGGTTTGGAAGAAAAGGGATCATTGGGTTTATAAGTTAAGTTCTTGGTATTTAACTTTAACCTTCCTTCATCAATGGCTATGTTCTCTAGTTTGCAAGTCATGGTAAAATATTCATCAAAGGTCCAAAATCTTTGGACATGTAATGTGGATGAAATATGTTTTTCACATGCCCAAGCATAGAGCTCCATAAGATCAAGTTGAGGAAATATAAAGGAAATTTGTTTGATTAGGCTCCTCCAACGATCCACAAAATCAGCAATACATTCATATTTAAATTTTTGAATGAAGTAGAGGTTGGTAATAGAAACTTTATTTGATATATTGATGGAAAAGTGATCTAAGAAGTTTTGGGTTAATTGGGTGAAAGAGAGGACGGAATATTTGGGTATGGAACTATACCAATCAAATCTTGGTTCAGATAATGACATAGGAAAGGTATAGAGGAGAATAGCATCATCATGGTCAATCAAGTAGCATGAATGCCTAAATGCTCTTAAATGTTGTTGAGGGTCTTCTTTAATATTAAACATGGTAAATTTTCTAAGTTCTCGCTGGGATAGATAAGGTCTGATGGAGACCAAAGGGTGAATAGGCTCATTCCAAATTTTAACATAGGATAAGAGATTATGGGCTCCAAAAATGGATGACTCAAGGGTAATCATCTTATCCATGATCAACTTCATGAAGTCTTCTTAAAGTTGTTGGGATGCATAGTTACATGGTATGTTTCGTTGAGGTTGAGAAATATGTGAATAGCTAGTAGATGGTTGAGATGAATCCATGTATTGGTATGTGGTGTTTGAAATTTAGGTGGAAGATATATATTGGTATGTGGATGTTAATGGTTGGGTAGAGGTGGGTGGTTGGATAGTGGGTATATTCCCTTGTGGGTTATGAAGATAGCTAAAGGTTATGTGACGGGTTAGAGTGGTGGTTGGGTTAGTGGTTAATGGAGGTTGGTGACTCTTATTTTTATTGGTGGTAACATGGAGGGTATGGGCACCACAAGTCTTTTAAGTGGAGTATTGTTTTATGGATTTGAGGTAACTATAGGACTATGGGTAGTGCTACATATAAGCACTCCTATTACAGTGGAGTGATTAATAAGAGATATAAGGGTAGTGGTAGTTTAGGTTGGTGGGTTATTTTTGAGAGAGTTATTTGTTGATGATAATGTTTGGAATACTAAAGGTTGAGTGATTCCCATGGTATTGGAGGTATTCCCCATGAGGTGGAGAGGCATGCCATAAGGTGGATCTATGGGTGGGGTGAAAATTGGTATTTGGCAAGATGTGGTTATTAGGTAGTGTTGTAAGGTTGCATGATTGCTATTTAGAAAAATGGTAAAATATGAATCTCTTGGGACTACATGAGTAGGACATCCTAGAGAATGAAGGGAGTTTGTGGGTTTGTAAATGTGCTCCATGGATGAAGAGGTAGAAGTTGGTGATGGTTGATTTGGTGGTGGATTTTGTTCCTTGAGGTCTTTTTACTATTGGTGAGTGAGAACCATATAAGAAGATAAGAAAAGGATGATATGTTCTCACACATCAAACAAAAAGAAATAAATAAGGACTTAAGGAAAACAATGGATTCACTAAGAGTGTATTTAATCTTAGGATTCTTTGTAATCTCTCTTTTAGCTTATGCCTTAGAAAAGTGTGAAGAGGAAATTAAATTGAATACGTCCTAAACAATGTAGTCTATATTTGGTTTTGGGTTATGTTTATGCACTCAATAGAAGTTTGTATTAGTGTCATTATGTGGCCTAGTACTTGGGGCTTTCTCTCCTCACATCATAATCCTGTAACTAGTGTGGGTACTTAGCAAATATGTACCAATTTCTAAAGTTTATACTCAGCTAGAGAACTGAGTTGCTTATCCCCTTGATGATTAAATCCAAGTAAGATAACTTGGAAAGGGTAAGGTGATCTGATAGGTGATGAAATCCTAGGTGGGCCTTGTCTCAAGTGTGTTTTGATATTTTTTGTGTAAATAGTTTGGTTTGTGTAACATTTGTGAACTATGATTAATTTATAATACCTTTAATTAAACTAGGTGAGATAAAATCAAGCAAACAGTCAATGGATGCACTCAATCTTAATTTTTTTTTGAATGAAGACAAGAAAAATTAAAATTTACCTAAATGCAACATGAAAATTCTATCCTAATCCTAGGATGAATGCTCTTTTCTTTCTTTTTATAAATACAATAAAATTTAATTTTTTCTAAAAATTCAACTAAAACTCTTTTATTTTTGGTAAATAAAGAATATTAATTTTATAAGAATTAAAATAACTAAATTTCAATAATGAAATTATAAGTTTCATAAAATATCTAAGAACCCAAAAAAATTCAAGGGTGTCACTAGACATGCCAAAATGTTTCTATCTAATTTTCACTTTTTCTTAAGTATGAAAGAAAAAACTAGTTAAGAAGGGTGTGTAGAAGAATCCTATTGAATATGCACATGTTGAATCCAAAATTTATGATAAATCCTCTTTGGATAGGGAATAATGACTTGAAATAATAATTCAATACCACAAAACTTGTTGGTTAGATAAGTAGTTGGGCAGATTGTATAGCATGAGCTAGATCTTAGAAGTGAAAGTTTTCTAGGAGGTTGTCAATCCACTTGCTTCTAACACTTGAGTTTGTGAATAAAAAGGACAGATACTTGTAAAAAATAATTGAAATTAAAAACAAGTATATAACAACAAATAATTAAATTAAGACAAGAAATTTAAGTGCTTTGAAAACAATGACAAAATAAAGCAATTAATGTTAAAAAGTAGTCAAAGCAAGGTTATGGTTTTAGTTTGTAAATTTAACAAGGGATTAAAGAAAGGTGGTTTTGTTGGTTGAAAAATGGTCAAGGTAATAAAAATATAAATATTTGAATGGGATAAATAGGTGAATGGTTGATGAGGTTAGAAGGTAAGTAGTTAAGATGACAAAAGGGGAAGATGATAAGGAGGGTAAAAGTGGCAAAGGTGTCAATGGATAAAATATGGCAAGGGAGCAAATGGATTGAGATAATGAAATAACAAAAGGAGATAAATGGATAGGTGGGGATGAAGAGATTAAAAATCCAATGGGATGATAAAATGAAATTGAAGAAATAAAATCAGATGTTACCTTCCAAGCTTGAAGAAGAATGTTGTTGTTAATGTTGTTGAAAATGTCTTGAAGTAATTTTGGTAGAGATTTTTTGTTTTGAATTATTTTCCACCAAGATGTGGATGACCTCCAAAATGATGACCTCTTTCAAAGACCTATGACAAGATGTCAATAACCAAAGACTAACTTCCCACTTAACCTTGGGTGAAGGAGAGGGGGTATTTATAGAATTTGTTGTAAAGAATCATGCCAAAAGAGGGAGTAGTAGAATTATGGCACCATTTTCCATGTAGTGCATGAATTAGTCAAATGATGAGGTTAGTGGGATTCCCACCTTAATTATGGGTATCCCATTTGGGTTGATGTGTCTTCCACCTTGCACATGAATCTAATTTTGAATGGGAATCATGCACATGGTTTTAACTGAGTCCAAAGACTTTTCACCACCCTTTCTTGTCTTTGTCCAAGAACTTAAAAAGATGAAAAACAAATGTGGCACCATTTTACATGTGGTGCATGAATGAGTCAAAATATGAGGTTGGTGGGATTCCCACCTTGATCATGGGTTTCTCATTTGGGTTGGTGTGTCTCCCACCTTGCACATAAATCCATTTTTGAATGGGAATCATGCACATGGGTGTAAATGAGGCCAAAGAATCTTTATCACCCTTTCTTGTCTTCATCCAATTACTTAAAGAGATGACACACAAAATGTGGTGCCATTTTCCATGTGGATGCATGAAAGAGTCAAAATATGAGGGTGGTAGGATTCTCACCTTGATCATGGGTCTCCCATTTGGGTTAAAAATTCAAAAATGTGTGACCTTTGTCTTTTCTAAAGAATTAAAGAGTCAGGTATCTCATTTTAAAGGCCAATTTCATGTGTGAAGGAAAATTACATTTGAATGATGGCTGCTTAAGGGAAAATTCACCATATTTCAAGGGGAGACCTTTTCATGCTTAATGAGGTCATTAAGCACCTTGTGAAAGAGTTCCAAGTGGGGTGGGGTGTCCCACATCAAGCCACCTCACTTCTAAGCCATGCAACTTGCCATATCACCTCCCAAATCACCTTCAATGTCACTTGTCATGTCACATGCCATTTCACTTTCCATGTCATCATGAACAATGATAGTGGGTCCCATAGTGAATAGTGAATAGTAATTTTGAATAGTACTTTTAAATAACATTATATGAATAGGAAAAATAGTGATTTGGTTAGGTTAAAAAGGGTCAGTTAATGGTTAAGAAGGTTTAGGGGGTCTTTATGGGGTCCTAAGATATTTATTCATTAAAAACTCTAAGTGTGTAGTTTTCTAGTTTCTGTAATGCCTATATTATGATTTTTACATTCACTTTTTCACTCCATACAACCCTATTATTTCCCCTTGAAGAATAGTTTTTTGTTCATTGATCACTCCCCTAGGCATTCCATTTGTGAGTTGCATTGTAAGACCATGGATAGGACCTGGCCTTCCTCATAAATTACCAACTTTAGACAATACCATTTAAAACATACTTTATACCATAATTTCACATTAATTCCACCTCATTAGTGTTCCCTTTATGAGTTGCAGTGTAAGACCATGGATAGGACTTGGCCTTCCTCACAATTTTTTACCAATATCAAAGTCAAAATAATATTACATGTGTCAAATATGAGATAAGACATGATTGATTATGAGTTACACATCATGAACGTGCTTCCCATCTTGATTTAGTATGTTTTATGCTTACTATTGAACACAACTATCTACTAAGAGGGAGGGGGTGAATCACTAGATAATCTGAAACTAGTTGATTTAATATTTTTAGAACAGATACAAATTCATATGCAAATCAAAGAATAAATGCAGAGATCACACACACACAAAAACACATTACACTAGATTTATACATGAAAAATTCAAAGGGAAAAACCATGGTGAAAATAACTACTATAATCTACTATTCTAATCCAACCTCATAGTTAAACACCTCATTAGAAAGATCTCATAGGTTACATTTAAGGAAACCCATCCTAAGGAGACATTAATCCCCTAACTGAGCACAAACTCAATTCTTTTGATAGCACCAACCAATCATAACTATGAAGCTACAATTATAGTATACAAGATAGATTCATAAATAAATCCAATTTAGTTTATTTGTTACAAGTCTAGTATGTAACTACTCACTCTTTGTTCATTCTCTATGTTCCTTTTATTCCTCTATTCTCAATCTCTGTAGATTCTTTATGTTCCCTTTCTTCTTTTATACCTCACTCTCTATCCCTCTAACTTTCACTTTATGTCTGCATACATCTCAAATTGACACCTTTTAAGTTGCTTTGATAGCTCCTTTTTCAATTGTAATAATAGTAGTAACCACATAATGTTTTAGATATCATGTATATACAATGAATTTTAGGGTTTCATGTCTTCAATTACATTCACACTTTAATTGTAATCATTTTGGACTCTTCTCAATAATGACTTGACCTATTCATTTCTTGTGACTCAATTTATGCTTTATGTCACAATGTTTAGGTCTCTTTACTATTTATGGAAACTATTGGATTTGACTCATAAATGCATAGTCTCCTTAATCATCAACTAATTAGATCAATAAATCTTGAGCTTCTTGTAGCCATATCGAGTTCATCACCAGTTCCTGTCAATTTCTCCACTTGACCATTATAACAAATTAAATATAGGCCTTTGATCTCTTTCTTCATGCCATCTCTAACCATCGAGCTCTTTTTCACATCTCACTATTTCCTACATTATCATATCACTTTCACTCTTTTTGATTTATTTGAACATGCTTGATCTATAATCTCTAACTAAATTAAAAACCATCGATCACCTTATCCCACAGTGTCCTTTCACTTCATTTGATTTTTCTCATCTAGATTTCCAGGTGTCATTAAATCTATGAAGATGCATGATATTTATGTCATTAGACTTTGACATGTTGACTTTATCTTATTTTCTTCGACATTCATGTATTGATTTTTCTCCTTTGATCTCTTCAGACTTACTCAATCTTTAACACCCTTGACCCTTTAGTATTTTGAAAATGCCCTACAAGACACCACACTTTTCCTTTGGAAATGTTGCAAGTGACCTATTCTTCTTTCGAAATATCTTTCAAAAAATTTGTAACTATCCTCTTCATCAAAAATTTATCCTTTAGAAATTTTTTAATTGTCCACTTGCCCTAGACAAATTATTTGAAATAATTCATCTATGTCCTTCTTCTGAAAGTGTCCTTTGGATATTTTATAGGTGACCTATTCATAAATACTGGTTGGATCTCATGCCCTTCAGAGCTTTGACAAAGTACCCTTCAAGAAATTTGTAAGTGTCTACTTTCCCTAAACAAATTTTTTGAAAGAATTCATCAATGTCCTTCTCCTGAAAGTGTCCTTTGGCACTTCTGCAACATACCCTTTGGGATTTTTGTAAATGTCCACTTGCCTTAGACAAATTCTCTAAAAGAATTTATCAATGCCCTTTTTTTGAAAGTGTGCTTTGGGACTTCTACAACATACCCTTTAAGATTTTTGTAAATGTCCATTTGCCTTAGACAAATTATTTGAAAGAATTCATCAATGCCCTTTTTTTGAAAGTGTTTTTTTCTTTCAGCTCTTTGCAATGTACCTTTCAAGGCTTCTCAATATGTCCTTTTAGAAAATTTGTTTGGGTCACATGCCCTTCAGAACTTTTGCAAAGTACCCTTCAAATTTTTGAAAAGATCCCTTTAGAAGCCTTGAATGGTCCACTTACCATTTGGCATTTTTTGAATGATCAATTTAGAAATTTTGAATGGTCCACTTGCCTTTCAAATTTTTTGAAAATGTCCTTTCAAAACTTTTGAACATTCCACTTTCCCTTTAGAATTTTTACAAAGTACCCTTCAAGATTTTTTCAAGGATCCCTTCAAAAAATTTGAATGGTCCACTTACCCTTCAGTTTTTTCAAATAAAGAATTAGCTAATTTTCTCAAAATAAATCACTGAACCAATTTCTCTAAAATAATTCCAACTTGCATTCATTTCCTTTAGAAACTTTGTTATAGATAAATTATTTGACAAATTCTAAACCATTTTCCTAAAGGAATTGTCTGAGTCACTTTCTTAGAAAGAATTCTTCAAAAAAAAATATAGGTGCAAAATCAACTAAGTATGAAAACATTTTCACACACAACCTTATGCATTTGTAACATTTTCTCTATGTATCTTTATGACTTGGAACTTAGACCACAAAGAGATACTTGTAAAAGATAATCATTCAAAGTACACATATAACTCCATGGGGATCTACAATAAGTTTATTCAACTCAACACCTTTGTCATTAATACATAATAAAATTTGACATCAATGACAATCCTTCATACAACAATGACTATGTCCAATAATCTCCCCCTTTGTCATTGATGGCAATCACCTCATCAAAATGACTTTACTTCTATGTCTCCATTATACTTTCTCCCCCTTTAACATTAATGACAAAGAGTCTCTACCATAATATGTCAACAATCTACTCTTCTTTTGACATGTTAGTTATTTTGATCCTTAGACCTGACAGACTATAACACTTTGTGAGGAACTCCCCCTTAGGCAATGGCACATTTGCCTAAACTCTACACAAGATACATTCAAAACTAGATCCTTTGGTTCTAATATTGTACAAATGATCATTTATATAGCATTGGTCTAAAAGACCAATTAATAATATACATATCTTTGTATATATAGGCATAATGATCTAGAGCCAACACACCTTTATCACCTCCTTTGTCATCAAATATCAAAGGGACTGCAACTTTCTCACCAGACTACCTTTTCTCTTAATCTAAGAGTTAATAATATTCATTTAGTACTCCCCCTGAATTTATGCCCTATCACTAAAAGATAGTGATGTGGTGTGGGAGCCACTAGTCCCAACTTCTCTCTTAGATACTCAAATTGCTCCTTGGGAAGAGGCTTGGTAAATATATCTACAATTTGGTCCTTTGTTGGCACATACTCAATTTTAACCTCTTGATCTACAACATTTTCTTTCAAAAAATGATATTTTATGGATATATGCTTGCTTTTGGAATGAATCACTAGATTATTAGATATATTTATGGCACTTGAGTTATCAAAAAAGACATAAATAGGTTCTTGGTATTCTACCTTGATGTCTCTAAGAGTTTTTTTCATCCACAAGACTTGGGTGCAACATGTTGCTACTGCTACATACTCTGCTTCTACTATAGAAAGCATAACCAACTCTTTATTTTTGTTTAGCCATGACATAAGTCTATTTCCAAGGAATAATGAACCACTACTAGTGCTTCTCCTATCATCCACACTCCCTACCCAATCAACATCTGCATATGCAATCAAAGTGAGATCTTCACTTGTAGGGTACCATAGACCATAGTCAATTGTGATCTTGATGTATCTAAAGATTCTTTTCACAACATTAACATGTGATTCCTTAGGAGTTGCTTGAAATCTTGTAAACATACATATAACTTGCATGATATCTAGTCTTGATGTAGTTAGGTACAATAGGCTACTTATCATTGATCTATATATAGTTTTACTCACATCATGGGGATTGTCTTCTTTGCTCAACTTGTATCCAACTATCATGGGAGTAATAACCAATTTGTTGTCTTCCATTATAAATTTCTTCAGAATCTCCTTTGCATACTTGGTTTGAGATATGAATATCCATTCATTAGTTTGTGAAATTTATAGACCAAGAAATAAAGAAAGTTCTCCCAGCATAGACATTTCAGATTTACTTTGAATTTGTGTGGCAAATTCTTTACACATATTACTATTTCCACCTCCAAAGATGATATTATCTACATAGACAACAATAATCAACATATGCTTACCTTCTTATTTAAACTACAAATTATTCTCTAAACATCCTTTGTTAAAACCTTATTGTTGTAGGCATTGATCCAGTCTTGAATACCATGCTCTAGATGCCTGTTTTAGACCATATAGTTCCTTCTTTAGTCTACACACATAATCTTATTCATCCACTAGCTAAAAACCTTCTAGTTGTTCAATTTAGACTTACTCTTCTAAGTTTCCATTTAATAAAGCTGAATTTACATCCATTTGATATATTTTTAACTTATTATGAATAGAGAATGTCAAAAACTTTCTTATAGCTTCTAGTCTTACCATTGGAGCAAATGTCTCTTCAATGTCTATGCCTTCTACTTGTGCATATTCCTTGTACACCAATCTTTCTTTGTATCTTATGACAGCTCCATCTTCATTGAGTTTATTTATGTAAACCCATTTTGTTCCTATCACATTCTTATTTGAGGGTCTAGGAACTAATTCCTAGGTTTTTTATTTTCTATTTCACTCATTTCTTATTCCATGGCTTTTAACCAATTTTCATCCTTGCTCTCTTCACTAAAGGTCTTAGGCTCATTTCTAAAAATAAATAAAAACTTACTTACTCCTCATTCATTCCAACTCTTCTCATAGTCTGAACTTCTTCATTTTTTAACCAATTATCTTCTCCTTAGGATGATCCTTTTGAAAAAACCTTGGGGTGCCTTTTTAGTCTTTTCTTCCTCCTCTTCACTATCTTCTTCTTCATTTTTTGCTCCTTTTAATTATTCAATTTTTATCTCCTCATCAAGTTTAACATGTTTAAATCCTTCTTCAACCTTGTAATTGATGCTTTCAACTATTTTATGTAACCTCTTATTGTAACATACATAGGTTTTACTCTGAGTAGAGTAATCAAGAAAAATTCCCTGATCATATCTTGACTCAAATATTTTTAGTTTGTCATCCTTTCTTCTAATTTAGCATTTTCTTCCAAGAAATATAAATTACTTAAATAATTTAGGATTTCCATACCATAGTTCATATTGGGTTTTATCACTTTTCACCCTCAGTTGAACTCTATTCATGATGTATACTGATGTTTGGACTAGTTCTCTCCAATATCCATCATATAGTTTGTCTTATTTCAACATTGTTCTAGCCATCTCCTTAATAGTAATATTCTTTCTCTCAACAACTCCATCTTATTATGGAGTTATTACAATAGAGTAGTGACTTTTAATCCCATGCTTCTCATAATATTGTATGACCTCATTGGAGATGAATTCTCCACCTTTATAAGATCTCAAACATTTGATCTTTCTTCCCATTTAATTTTTAACCATGGATATAAAGATCTTAAATCTCTCAAAGGCTTGATATTTGTCCTTCAAAAAGGTTATCCATGTCGTTATTTAGTAATTATCTACAAATAACATGAAGTAATGAACTCCTTTAGATCCTCCTATCTTGGTAGGACCACACAAATCAGTATGAACTAATTATAGAGGCTTTATAGTCACATATTATTTTGTTTTAAACTTGACCCTTATTTGCTTACCTAATTGACATTCTCTTCATGTAGTATTTTTGGGTTTAATTATCTTGGGCATATGTCTTACACACTTGTTTGAGCTTCCTTTGAATAAATTATCAAAATTGACATGACCCATTCTCCTATGCCATAACCAGCTTTCATCAACCTTTCCTATGAGGCACCTATTACTATTTACCTCAACGAGATTATAGATATTATTCTCAATCCTTCTCCCTTATACAACTATTTTTTTATATCTCTTTAGCTTGTAGCCTTTGGCATAAAATGTGATCTTGTATCCATTATCACACATTTGGTTGACACTCATTGGATTATGCTTAAGTCCCTCAACATAAATAACATCATGTGTAGGAAGCTTAGCATCTATGTGTAAGGTTATTTTCCATTTGATTTTTACTATTTTATTGTCTCCCAAACTCATAGTTATTTCCTTGCATTTGATCAACTTGGTGAACTTACTCTTGTCACCAATCATATACCTAAAGCATCCACTATCTATTACCCATAATTTTTTCTCTTTGGTGTGGAGTGTTGTTTGAGCAATCAATGATTGATTTTTCACTCTCCAAATTTCCTTAGGTCTCTCATATGTCTTTTTATTTTATTTCTAAATTACTTTTGGACCTTTTTTCTCATTATGAAACTTGCCTTTCTTTACATTGTTTATTTTTGACATTGCAAATTTTTTCCTACAATGTCTGGCTATGTGACCAAAATTATTGTAATTGTATCATATTTTACTTGAATCTAATAGAGAAAAAATGAGTTTCTACTTACAAAATTAGTTATCCTAATAGGTACATTCAATAGATTTATGACCAAACTGATTACAGTTGTAATAATAACTAAAAAAAGATGAATAGTACTTGGTCATAAAATTTATTGGTGTAGTATATCAAACTTTCATATGCTTTTATTTCTTCAAGTCTACCACTTTAGTATATCCTTTTGCATCATTAATTTCAAAAAATTTAACAAAATTTATTCTCCTCACCTTAAATTTCATTGAATCATTCTTAGTGTCCTTATTGACCTTCTCTTTCTTTGATTTTACTCCTCCTATCTTTAAATTATCATATAGTTTAATCGACATACTAGTTGATGAAACTTTTTCTTTCTCATATCCAAGACCAGATTTTTCATTTGAAGGCTTTTGATTGTTGATTAATTCATTAAGAATGTCTAATCCTTTTTTCAATTTTAGACTTTTGTCAAGTTGACCTTTTGCCTTCTCAAGTTATTTCCTCAAAGCTACTATTTTTACCTCAAGCTTCATGTATTTTTTATATTTTATCTGTAGTTCCATCTTAACTAATTATTCTATTCTTTTAGCTTCCTCAAGTTGAGTTTTAGATTCACTATCATTTGATTAGATTTCTCAAGCTCCCTTTGCCCAAGTTTCTTTTATTTTGAGTTCTATTTTCTTAGTTTCTCAATATCTTCTAGAGCACAATTTAGTTCATCTTCTAGATCAATTTCACCTTCCTCTTCTTCATCCCAATATTCATCTTTATCCTATTCTTGATTTATAAGAGTGGATTCTTCTACCATGAAAAATAATTCTTTTCCCTTTGCTATGAAAGCAAAATTATGATCATCATCTGAACTATCACTATCACTACCTTTCATTGAGTCACTATCTTGTTTTGTATATAAAACTTTCTTACTCTTGAAGAAATTCCTCCTTTTTGTATTGTGGGATTTTACCTTTTTCTATTCTCCACTTGTTCAGGACTATTCTTTTTATTATGAGGATATCTGGTAGCAAAGTGTCCTACCTTACCATAGTTAAAACACTTGAATGGTAATTTGCCTTTATATTTTCTTGATCCTCTCTTCAATTTTTTGATAAAGTTAGATTCTTCTCCATTAGTCTCCTCAAATTAAGATGTAGATGTTTCTTCTTTTAAATGCTTTGCTACTTTAATGCAACTTCTCTTTTGAAGGTGTCAGTCTCTCCTAATCTAATCTCATAAGTTGTGAATGTTCCATGCAACTCATCAACAATGAGTTTATCTAAGTCTATTGATTTTTTTATTTTAGAGATTTTTGAATTATATCTTGATGGCAAAGATCTTAATACCTTCTTGACTATGGTTGATTCTTCCATTCTTCTCCAAGACCACTGATTGCATTCACTATTTCATCTACCTTGAGGAGATAATAGACAATATTTTCCTCTTCATTCCTCTTAAGAATCTCAAACTACCCTTTGTATGTTTGTAGCTTATCTTGCTTCACCTTGTTATCTCCTTCATAGATGCTCTTTAACTTGTTTCAGCTGTCTTTTACACTTTGACAATGCATAACTTTGACAAACTCTAAATTTGATAGTCCACAAATAATATTATTCTTTGCCTTGGCATTATTTTCATATGATTTCTTAGTGGCCTAATTAGTAGGAGCTATAGCAAGAGCTATATATCCATTTACTATAGACATCCATACCTCAAACCCTAATAAGGATAGATATGTTTCCATTTGTATGCTCCAAAAAACATAGTTGGATCCATCAAATAGAGGTGCTTTGTTTGAGGAAGATCCTTCTTTAATATTCATTATGTTCAATGGCCAAGATCAACCTAAGTTTATTAAGATTCTCCTAAGGAACCCTAGGCTCTGATACCAATTATTAAACATAACTATTACTAATAGGGGTAAATTAGTAGATAAGCTAAAACTAGTTGATTTAATATTTTTAGAAGAGATACTATTTCATATACAAATCAAAGAATAAATGTAGATATCACACACACACAAAAACACATTACACTAGATTTATACATGGAAAACCCAAAGGGAAAAACCATGATGAGAATAGCTACTAGAATCTACTATTCTAATCTAGCCTCATAGTTAAACACCTCGCTGGCAAAACCTTATAGATTACATTTAAAGACACCCATCCTAAGGAGACACCAATCCCATAACTAAGCACCAACAAAATTATTTTGATGGCACTAACCAATCAAAACTATGAAGATACAACTCTAGTATACAAGATAGATTCACAAATGAATCCAATTTAGTTTCTTTTTTACAAGTCTAGTATGTAACTTCTCACTCTCTACTCATTATCTACGTGCCTTTTCTTCCTCTCTACTCAATCTCTACACATTATTTATGTTCCCTTTCTTCCTCTCTACCTCACTCTCTATCCCTCTAAATTTCACTCTATCTACATACATCTCAAATTGACACCTTTCAAGTCACTCTGATAGCTCCTTTTTTAATTTTAATAATAGAAGCAACCAAACAATGTTTTAGATGCTATGTATATACAATAAATTTTAGGGTTTCATGTTTACAATTGTGTTCATGCTTCAACTTTACTCATTTTGGACTCTTCTCAATAATAACTTGACTTATCAATTTCTCATGTCTCAATTTATACTTTATGCTACAATGTTCAAGTCTCTTTACTATTTATGATAACTACTAGATTCAAATCATAAATGCATAGTCTCCTTAATCATCAACTAATTAGATCAATCAATTTTGAGCTTTGTGTAGCCATATCAAGTTCATGACTATTTCTTGTTAGTTTCTCCACTTGACCATTAGAACAAATTAAATGTAGGCCTTTGATTTCTTTCTTCATGCCATCTCTAACCATCAAGCTCCTTTTTTATCTCACTTTTCCTATATTATCAGATCAATTTTGATCCTTTTGATTTATTCAAACATGCTCAATCCATAATCTCCCATTGAATTGGTAACCATCGATCACCTTATCCTACTATGTCCTTTCACTCTGTTGGATTTTTCTCATCCAAATTTTTGCATGTCATTTGATCTATTAAGATGCATGATATTTATATTAGCTTGGTCCTTAAACTCCAACATGTTGACTTCATCTTATTTTCTTCAGTATTCATTTATTTCTTTTATTCCTTTGATCTCTTCAGACTTGCTCAATCTTCAACATGCCTTGACCCTTCAACATTTTAAAAATTCCCTACAAGACTCTAGACTTTTCCTTCCACAATATTTCAAGTGACCTATTCTTCTTTCAAAATATCTTTCAAAAACTTTGTAACCATCCTCTTCATCTAAAAGTATCCTTCAAGAATTTTATAATTGTCCACTTGCCTGAGACAAATTCTCTAAAAGAATTCATCTATTCCCTTCTTCCAAAAGTGTCCTTTGGATCTTCTATAGGTGACATATTTAGAAATTTTGGTTGGATCACATACCCTTGAAATCTTTGACAAAGTACCCTTTGATAAATTTGTAACTTTCCACTTACCTTAGAAAAATTCTTTGAAAGAATTCATTAATGTCCTCCCAAAAGTGTCCTTTGAGACTTTTGCAACATACCCTTCAGGATTTTTGTAAATTTCCACTTGCCTTAGACAAATTCTCTAAAATAATTCATCAATTCCCTTTTTCCAAAAGCGTCCTTTAGGACTTTTTCAACATACCCTTTGGGATTTTTGTAAATGTCTACTTGCCTTAGAAAATTTCTCCAAAAGAAACCATCAATGCCCTTTTTCTAAAAGTGTCTTTTTCTTTTGGCATTTCGTAATATATGTTTTGGGGCTATTCAAAATGCCCTTTCAATAAATTTGTTTAGGTCACATACCCTTTAAATTTTTTTTAGAGTACCCTTCAACTTTTTGAAAATATCCCTTTAAAATATTTTAATGATCCGCTTACCCTTTAGCATTTTTTCAATTGTTCCTTCAAAAATTTTGAACAGTCAACTTGCCTTTTAGATTTTTTGAAAAGATCCTTTCATAACTTTTGAATGGTCCAATTTCCCTTTAGACTTTTTTCAAAGTACCCTTCAGTATTTTTTCAAGGATCCCTTTGGAAATTTTAAATGATCCACTTACCCTTCAACTTTTCCAAAGAAAGACTTGGCCAATTTTCCCAAAATAAATCACCAAATCACTTTCCTTGAAAGAATTCCAACTTGCATTCATTGCCTTTGGAAAATTTGTTATGGACAATTTATTTGATAAAGTCTAAACCATTTTTCAAAAGGAATTTCCTGAGTCACTTTCTTCAAAATAATTCCCCAAACAAATACAAATATGTAAAATTGATTAAGTATGGAAACATTTGTACACACAACCTTATGCATTTCTAACATTTACTCTACGTATCCTTATGACTTAAAACTTAGACCATAAAGAGATACTTGCAAATGATAGTCATTAAAAGTACACATATGACTCCATGGGGATCTACAACAAGTTTGTTCAACTTAACACCTTTGTCATTAATACATAATAACATTTGACATCAATGACAATCCTTTGTACAATAATGACAATGTCCAACACTTACATCATTAATATTAAAATGGGATATGAAAACTTGTTTCAAGCCTTATAATGTTGTAAAATCTCATTTGAAAACTTTGAGAGAATATAAAAATGGTTATGATTTCATACCATATGCACATTTCCCATGTTTATAGCCACTACCTATAAACTATAATGTCCACTTATAGGTGGCATACACAAAGATATGATGGTGCAATATGGAAGAGTTTATCATGTTTAGATACCTTCATGAAGTTTAATTAGCTGGATGATAGCATGACAAAAATGTTTGAGACATTACAATAACATGAAAACTTGATAAGTCACTTCAAGTGAAGAAAGATGAGTTTAGGGACAAGTTCCCTAAAACCTCCAAAACAAAGGCCTAGCCACTTTTGATGATGCCATATAATAGTATAGCATAGAGTCTAGGTAAAGTTGGATGTATCCATTTTATATATTTAATATAGGGGTATAACCTTGAAAAAGAGAGTGGGTATATGACTAGAGGAACATGATGTTTATAGGCCTCTAATTTTAGCATTTGTTCACTACAAACATTCAATGTTTCCTACAAGATTTGAACTCTCAATTAGCTTACACCCTAAGATAACAATGTAAGATCATATAACCATGAATAGTGTTTCCATTGGAGTAATGGGTAAAATAATGACTCAAGGGACTTGGAGGAGAGATAAATTACAAGGTATAGACCTACACTACCACTTACAAGTGTGTTTTTCCTTGAGAAAATATACCTATAATTGATTGTAGAATCCTACAAGTCCATGAAGTGAGATTAGACATGGAAAAAAAACATTTGATAATGGTAACTACCTCTAAAGACCTTAAAGGGGTCATAAACTATGTGGAATATATTTCAAGGTGGATACCTACACAACCCATGTTATTCCATCAATGGTTAATTATAGTTAACCATAGTTTGACAATGAGCTCGTACATGATAATCTTGATGATTGGCATAAAATGAATGTCATGTGAACAAATCCAAATGATTTTCAAATAAAATTGGGGAATTATAAAAATGGAGGATAAATAAATCAAGGTCTAATATATATATTCACCTGTAGGTATATAATTCTATTGAGAAAATAGTATAGTACAGTCTTCCTATTGTTTTGTCTAGTTAAGAGCAAGGTGTATGTTGAAGTTTTTGTCAAGGTTTAAGTGGTAATTAGGTTTGGATAAATTTAATCATGGGTTTAATAGTATTTTAGTACCCTCATTCAATATAAATATTGCATGGAAGGGTTCTTATACAAGCAACCTACAATCATACTTGACACCTTGCACATAGTGAGTTATTTAGTTATCTACCTTGAGGGTTTAATGATGTTTAGAGGGGATATTAATGAGATAAATCCATAAAAAATTTAATATATTATCCTATGACTTTGATAATCCCTTCATATTAACATTTTGTCTTTAGAGATAGGGTAGGTTCCCTCCATTATGTCTCAAATAGAGGGTACTCCTATAATATTGAAACCCTGCAAGTTCAACAAATAAGGTAAATAGAAAGACTTGAAAGGTGTTTAAACTTTATAGGAGGGTGTCATGAGCTATGTTAGGCATGAATATACATATGGTAAGTCTTGTATATGTTATAATCCAAACCTGATGGCAAAAACACATATGGGAAAAGATAGACCTACTAGGTCTTAACTAGGTATAAAGCCCAAAAGAAGGCTTGATAAAACTTCTAGGGTTAGAGGAGAATTGTGATGAGTTTTTACACCTTCATATGGATATATAAGGTGGGGAAAAACCTTTTTATTATAGAAAGAGATATGAGAAATCCATTTATTAACTTGAAAACTTAGAAGCCTACACAAAATGAAGAGAGAAACTTGAGAGGTCAATTTGGGAAGCTCACAACATTATGGATGCTTATCATGGGATTATAAGGGTTTTGGTAATTTTTAAGGAGGTATTTATTAATTAATTTGTATAATTTTTTTAGGTTTATACTACTAGACCTTTATGAACAAACACTAAGGGTGAACACTACTCTAAACCCTCCAAAACCCTTAGTAGTGACTCGATGAAGAAAATAAAGAAGGAAATGAATTAAAAAGGGATATAATGAGAATTAAAGTTATTTTATATTGTATGTAATTATCTATTTCTCCTTTACATCTATTTGAGTTGTACCCTACTTTTATGAACAAGGTGAAAAATGGATTTTCTTGATAGTTTTGTGTGTTGTGCAGGTATGGAAGGGTTTCAAAAGGAGCATGTCACTTTAAGAGATAATTTGGGACCTAAGATAACCAATAATGTCTAATTCATGCATAAAAAAAATCTCATAAGTGCCTCTTCAAGTACCTTCATCTTAGCCAGCCCAAACTAGCATAGTGAACAAGGAATGATCACCAAGTGAGAAGATGAAAATTTCAAGAGGGAGAAATTTTAAGGTATAACTAATGAATATAATGGAATGAGGTATATTTACAAGTTTCATATACTCCCTTGTATTGATTGGTTTGGAAAATTGAATACCCCTTCAATGTCAAGTGTGAGAGGTGAGTGAAAGATGGGTGATCATGACTATAGTAAGTGTTAACTCATGTTTAGAAGAATCTTGGTGACTAGGGACACAAGAAATGCATGTTGGGGATTTTTTGTAACCCCTCCCTCTTAGTAAAACAATTATATATGTACCTAGTATATTGTGGAGTGATCATGGAAGGCCAAATGATGAAGACACTTTCTAAGCATGAAAATGAAGAGTCTACACCACATTTTAAGAGTTTCATGCCTTTGAGGGATATTTGTCTTATTAAAAATTGCATGGTGTATCTCACACTTCATCCTAATTTAGATGTAACTCCTCCTCTCATCTTGAAACATGTTTTAGTGACTCTTAGACTTCATTCTCTTCTCTCTTCTCTTAAATTCTATAAGTAGTAGCCATTTTGGATCTTGTAGACTAATTCCACTCAATTTATGGTGATGCCCTACTAGATTTATGTTGTAATTTGAATTTGAATAATAAATTTAAATATGTTTTTGAGCTCATGAAAATTTTTATAAGTGTGCAAAGTGATGTATGGTGATGTTAAGTGATAATCTCTTATCCTTGTTTCTCTTTATCCTTTCATGTTTATACAAGAGTTCCTATTCTAATAGGTCATATAGAGTGTATCTAGTGTATTAGGATCCTTTAAAGTGTATAATTATTCTTAGAGTGTGAAATATTCCCTTTGGTTCACTTACTTTGTGTTATCTCATGTATATCACCTCTATATTGAAGCACTTATTTCTTAGTGAAATCAGTATGATGGTATTGTGGAAATATTTTTGGTGAATCACCCCTTTAAATTAGTTTAATTTAACACAAACTTATATCCCTTTTTCCACAAGTAAATAGTAAAGTAGGTGATAAGCATTTTAAGGTAAATTCAAGGAGCTAGCCCTTTAATGTAGAGGTCTACTTATAATATAGATAAACCCACATACCTATAAGTATTCCCATGTTTCCCAAATATAGATGAGGCTTGAATAACCTCCTCTACGATGCAATATTTGGTGACAATAATTACCATGCCAAAGTCATGAGCCAAGTAGCTAAACCAAGGTGTTAATGAAAGATGAATCCAACAAAGCTCTATTGATGAATATTTATGGATGTACAAGCTAATAAATTCATTTACACATGTCATTTAGATTTCCAAAGAAGCTAAAATAATGTTTTATTTTATGTTTTAGTTGTGTTTCATATGCATTCGTAATACCTATGCTTTTCCTAGTGTCTAGACTAGAGGTGTTAGAGTTTTAGTGTGTTTCTTTCATATTTATTTCTTAGAATAAAAAAATACTAATCTCCCCTCTTAGATTCTATGTTCACATAATGGCATGCCTGATGGGACTTAATTACACACCCCACATCTTCATCTTCTTCCTTCAATTATTCTCTTCCCTTTTATTTCATTAAAAAAACAAAAAAAAATGGTTATTAAAAAAGTTTTAATTTTTAATCTATTTACTATTTTTTATGTTTTTTACCTATTATTCTTATTTGTTTCATCTTGATTATATCAAAATTTCATTAAAATCTTATTTGTAGTTTAGAATTTATGACTCTTTTAGTAAATGCCTATTTTTTTAAATAAATGGTTGTTGAAACAATCACATTTTTTTAATCCAAAAATCATTTGTTGTTGAATTATTTATAACTGGTGCATATTCTTGTTATCTACATTTTGTATAAATTTCATCAAATTATGACTTATAGTTTTTTAGATATAAATATTTTACTAATTTTCCATTTTGTTTTTTAATTTTAATTTTTGTTGTTTTTTAATTTTTTTTAAGTTTGCAATTTTTTTTTGTATATATTCTAACTTGCAAGTATTTAGTATTTTGGATCTTTCGAATGTTATCCAAAAATAAACTATATGTGTGTGTAATATATATATATATATATATATATATATATATATATATATATATATATATATATATATATATATATATATATATATATATATATATATATCCTTAACATTTTTTTAAGGACCCAAAGACCAAAAAAAGATGATTTTAAACACTCTAAAGTTGTATAACTCACATTTGAATTGTGTGTTTTAAAAATATTTCACTTAAGTCATTTTAATCTTTCAATGTTTTCACACAATGCCAAGGGGCTAAACTTCATGACATATTTCATTTGGTGCTATAAAAATTAACTCTCACTTTAGTTAAATAATCATAAGATTTTTCATTTTTATGTTTATTGATTGAGTGTTTGTTTGGTAAAATAAGTGTCATGTGTATGCTCTCCCCCTATCCCCTTTGGGGAACTTGGGTGATAAAAAATGATCACTCTTTTTATTTATTGATTTTGTCTAAAAGTATGGAAGGAAAGTAGCTAAGTCCTCCCCAAAATCTTATTGATTTGGGTGACCCAAAAATAACCCTAAATTCATTCCACTTTATTTATATTTATGTATTTTATCTTATGGGTAGGAGCTCATTTCTCCCTCACAATTTATTTAGGTGTGCATTGACCTAGGGATTCATCTTTCAACATCATACCAACCTCACTCCATAATGGGGTATATAAATTTAGGGTGAAACACTAAGATGATTGTTTGAGTAGTTAAATAAACCTCGTTAGTGGTACTCAACATTAGACCATAGGGGTAACTCAAACATCACACTACAGTTAGTAATTGATGAATGTAGTGGTTATGAAAAGGATAAGACCTTTTCACAATAAGTTGGTTAAAGTGGATCCAAATGACATGATTATGTCTATATTTTCCACACATATGGGACCATCTATAAATTCTTGGTATGGGTTTTATGCACACCACAACCTTAAAGAGGTAGCCTCTAACATTTTAAAATCTCAATGGAGATAAAACTCTACTCTAGGCTACAATTTATAGGTATGTGGTTTATTTCAGCCTATTAATAAAATAGCGAGTAGGGCATGTAGGTTGTTGACAAGGTTTTTGGATGGAGGTGTGGTTCTTAAAGGATTGTGAAACTCTATGTGAATTGGATGGATGGCTAGATTTTAATCTAAAGTGGGTAGGTCTAAAAAAAAACTCAAAAAATGAGGGAATGGTAAGGCAAGAAATAATTTTTTTATAGTTTTCAGGAATCAATCCCCTAGATGGTTTCTAAAAAGACTATTACTCTCAAAACCTAAAATCCTGTTACTAGTAATGATTTCACACATGTAGTCAAACATGACTAATAAGTATAAAGAGATAAATATGCAAAAAATTCATAGGCCTCAGACAAAGGTTTATCCTTTTAGAGTAACTATTACACACCCTTGATTAGGATATTATGGCTCAATATAGTGAAGTATCTAAGGTAGCTATTGCACACACAAAAAAAACTACATCCAAAAAATCACTCATGCACAGTCAAAATTATAAATCAACTTGAACTTGACTATCTTAACCAATATGTTTACCAATCTTTTAGAAACTATTTCACACCTATAAAATAGTATATTGATTAAAATAATCAATAATCCATTCATAGCTTTTGTACACTAAAGATTATTGAAACATACAACCAAGAAGTAATAACTAATTACATAGAAATTGGAAATAGAATACACAAACATATTCACTGTTGATCAAAAATGATGTTGCTCCTATATTCAAAAATTCTCTGACAAAAAATCCAAGTTGGATTATAATTGTTTATATAGACTTGGGGAAGGGGTCACCTCATCCTACAAGTTCATGCAAGGTTGTTACATGTTATAGTTGGAACATATAGTTTTAACTATGGTCTAAAACCATATAAGAGTCTACTTGCAATTATTCATTTAAAATATCCTTTGCCAATGTTATGAAACATGTGCATGTGTAAAAATACAAAGGAAAACTTTACAATTATAGATAAAACTATATTTAAACTTTAAAATATGAATTATTTACCAAAACTACAAATGCCTCATTTTATAGGTTTTGAAAACAACTTCTTGTCTTTTAGATTAGTTTCCTTCAAATGGAACTCTGATATATGTGTGAATGACCAAAATAACTTTGCCAATGTTCTAGAACTAGTGAACTACTATTAGCCATGACTAATCTAAACTATGTGTTGCATGCTCGCCTGTGATTTTTATAGAATTAGTAGCTTCTCTTTTATATTTGTAATTCATATTAAAACATGTGTGTTCATAATTTTGCTCAATTGTGAGACCCAATGACTATTGATAAATATAGCAGAGTCTAAAGATCAAAGTATTCTACCCATAATGCCCTGCTAAATTTTTAAATGTGATGTGTCAACACTTGATTGAATCAAAGATCTTTAAAAATTGCATGTTGATCTCACATTGTTGATCCATATTTACTATTTTAATATAGTTCATTAGATATATGTAATAGGTTCCCTAATTCTTTTCATAGTCCATTTGATCTATACACTAGGCTCCCATGATGGTGACACTTGTCACTCTTATCGAGATTTGACATTTTAACTCACTCTTGCATCATTCGATCAAATGGGCATGGGCAGATGTGTATCGTAGGATCTTGATTTGAATCCAAATGGATATTTTATGAGATTAAAGTTAACATTTGCATAACCATCAAATGACATCCTTATGACCATCAAATGACATTCATGAGACTATCAAATTTAATCCTATAAGTTTGACACATTGCCAATATCAAATTTAACATTCACACAATTATCAAATGGCATCCTCATGATTGTTGAATGACATCTGCATGACTCAAATTTAATCTCATCAGCTTAAAATGTGTCATTTCTTCAAGAATCCATACTCCTATAAGTATCAGGGGAAAGAAGACGTAGCACAATACTTTGGGAAACATATATAAAGGACCCTGCATGAATATTTTAGCCTAAGGTTCTAGTATTTAATAAAATATGACTTGGGCCTAGGCTAAAATATTAAAATAAGCTCAAAAACATAATAAAAATGATCTCTAAGCAAAGGTACCACTTGGTAGTCTGTTATTTATTTTAGGATAATTATTTATGGGAGAATTGTCATGGTCTTCTATGTGGGGGAATTATTTTGGGGGAATTATTTCAAATAAAATGTCTATAACAATTCTCTTGAAGGGTCAATTCTTTCAGACAAAAAGTCTGAAGGAATACTTGAAGGGATGGTTACAAAAGGGCCAAAGGGTAAGATGTTTTATAAAATATGCTCAAAGGAATAGGCTGAAGGGAAATATGACTAGGATACAAGTCCCAAAGGGTAAGTCTCAGAGGGAAAAGGGGTCTAGGACAAATTACCAAAGGGTAAATGGTCACTTCAAAAAGATTGAATGGTCTTTTTCAAAATGTCTAAAGTGTAAGTGGCCACTTCAAAAAGGGCCAAAAGGTCATTTTCATAATGTCCAATGGGTTGGTTCAGAAAGTCTAAAGGGCATGTGTCTTTTGGGGGAGGTTTCTAGGACTTTTTCATTAAAAAAAATGTCCAAGACACAAATCTTGAAGGAAATGGCCTAGTGTAAAAATTCCCAAAGGATAGGCTCATAGGGAAAAAAATTGATCGAGACAAAAGTCCTGAAGGGCATGGTGAAAAGGGCCAAAGGGTCTACTTCATGATGAAAATTCTTGAAGGGTCTACTTCATAGGGTACATTATGATGGGAAATATCCCTTAAAAAATTCTTAAAGGGTAACCACAAAAGTCCTAAAGGATACTTTAAAAATACTGAAGGGTATGTTTAGATAGTTCAAAGGGATAATGTCCTTGATAAAACTTTAGAAGAGTAAGTCAGAGGTAAAGGGTCTTTTAAAAATTAAAAAAGGAATTGCATCGAGGGAATTTTTTTGGATAAAATGCCCATAATAATTCTCTCAAAGACCTAATTCTCTCAAACAAAATGTCTAAAGGAAATTTTTTGAAGGGAAAAGGTATAGGACAAAAGTCCTAAAGGATAGGTGTGGAGGGGCCTAAGAATAATTACAAAAGTCCCAAATGAATTTTGTTAGGAAAAATGGCTACAAAAAAAAGGGTTGAAGGATTATATTACATAAAACCCAAAGGGTAGGTTGGCAATGAAAAAAGGGCACATCAAATTCCTAAAGGGTAATTTGAAAATGTCGAAGGGTAATTTCTATCTAGAAATAATCTAAAGGGTCTAATTCATAGGGACTTTGTATATGATAAATGCCCAAAAGGATCTACTTTTTAAAGGCTAAAGGGAAATCTAAAAAATGCCAAAGGGTAGATTCAAAGGGGTCAAAGGGTAAGTTTATTTCCTTGGGGAAAATGTCTCGATAAGATTGTTTGTAAGAATAAGTTTGATTTGGGGAAATTATTTTAGTAGAATTATTTTAGGTAAAATGCTATAAATAGAAAATTCTATTAGACAAAATGTGTGTAATAATAAACCTGAAGACCAATTTATGAAAAATAAATTTTCTAAAGAAAAAATCCCCAAAAATCATAAGTTTGAAAATATAAATCCTAACAAAGAATCTCGAAGAAGTTTAGTCCATGAAAAACATAAGTCCAAAATAATTAGCTTGAAGTAACAAAAAGGATTTAGTCTATGAAAACACAATATCAATACCATATTTCCAAATCATAAGAAGGCCAAATCATGATCTATTTCTAGAAGTTGCATAAACTCATAGAAGAGGGGGCTCAAAATCAAGACAATAATCTAAAAACAATAGTGGGTCCCTATTTCCTATGGAAAGAAGGGGGATGTTGGTTACAATAGAAACAATCAAAAATTGATAGTTTAGATAGCCCCAATTGTAATAGACATATTGTTGATGCATGGCAAGTAGACTAAAGTTTCATGTCATCATAAAAATTATTGAGAGAAGAGGGGGCCTACAAACCCTACATTTCATGCATTTTTACTTTTTAGATTAACAATTTAAAATCCTCTCAAGAGCAAGTATATAGATGGAATTAGATATTATGATGCAACCTTGTCAGTTTTAGGCTTCAGGACTTACACATAGGTGTTTTTGTCAGTTTTCCTTTTAACTGACATGGTCTTGAGTTGAAACTATTTTTTGTCATACCATATCCAAAGATAAGTCTTATATTTACATCAATCATTTGATTGAAGAGGCATTATGTTATCCATTTGATATCAAACCTTTATTATTTATCAAAAAATTTGTTTATATGTGTCACTTTATTGAAAAGGGTATCATTATGCTATCCAATTCATTTCAAATCCTGTGCCTTTGAGTTTTGAAACAAAATGTTTTTCCATACCTTCATATCATGATGACATCATTATGCTACTTGAACTATTTCAAAGACTTTTTATCTTGTGTCCAAAATTATAACTCTAAACCACGTGTTCCTTTTGGATCTATGCCTAATACTATCATGATGTTTATTCTTATCTAGCTTCTTATCATTTTGAAAATACTAATCTTATAAATCAAGTTTAAATTTAGACATTGATTGGTTTATACCTATGCCTTGCATAATTTTGTCTTAGGTGTTCATCCTTCACTTTTGGGTTGTGTAACTTAGGTTAATTTATTTCTCCATTTAAAGAGTATTTTTGTGCTTAGATTTTGGGAAGTAGTCTATATTCCATATTCCTAGTGTTCCATGTCTTTTTCCAAATGATCAAGTGTGCATCTAAATCCAAATGACTAGTTTATGTCAAAGTATTTCAAATTTGTTAGATTAAATCTCTTTCCTTTTAGACCTCTTTTTTTAAAGCCTAGATTTTTTTCCTTTTCCAAAATACATAGCAATACCTATTTTGAGCCTAGATTTTGTGCCTTATTTTCCAAAAGACCTAGCAAATTTTATTTCTTTAGAAATAATTTAGACATGTTTGAAACACTTTATACCTAAGTTTGGCATTTCAATTTTATTTTATCCATTTGATCATTTATTTTAGATATTTGACATTAGATTATTTTATACCAAGTTTTATCACTAACCTTTTTGGAGATATAGATCCATTCATTCAACTAAGTTAAACCAATTTTGGACCATTTATCTTTTAGACATTATTTTTTAGAGTTTGTAGAATCTAGGCCTTTTTGCAAAATGTTCATCATTGATTTGGATATGTCTTGTTACACTCATATTGGAGCCATATACAATCCAAGTTATAATAATGTGGTCACACAAGATGAATTTTTTCAATACCCTTATGGTTATGATGTTGTTTGTGAGATAGATCCTTATCCTCCTTATAATATTCAATCTATATTACAAAGCCAATATTTTCAAGAATAATATTTAGTGACACCTTCTTTGGTCTAATTAACGTACCAAGTTTTCCATTTTAACACTAGTGTTACCTGATCCCATACCTATACCATTAAATATCCTTCGGTCTATGAGATTAAAAAGATCCATAGCATCTAAGGATCATTATACTAGGAACTCATCCTTTGGCTTATATTAGGAACCAAGCTTCACAATGCCCTACCATTACCATTCTAGGACCTTCTCTTTTGGATTATGATAGAAACCTAGATTTATAATTCCCTACCATTACCATTCTAAGACCTCATCCTTTATCTTGTGAAAGAAACCAAACTTCACAATGCCCTACCATTACTATGTAGTCCCTTATCCTTTAGCTTGTGTAAGAAACCAATCTTCACAATGCCCTACCATTACTATGTCAGTCCCTTATCCTTTAGCTTGTGTAAGAAACCAATCTTCACAATGTCCTACCATGACCATTCTAGGATCTCATACTTTTGTCTCATGATAATAACCAATATTTGAAACACCGTACCATTACCATTCCAATCCCTTACAAGTATTATATCTCATTATCCCAACAAGGTTGTGCAATTACAACTCGATGACTCATAGTTATTATCCTAGATCGATAACCCATTTTTGTTAAGCCCATATTAGATGAGCCTATTTACAAATATATCATTACCCAACCACTAATTTTTATTCATCCATTTCCAACCATCCTCCACTTTATAAAATCCATGTCAATCATCAAGACACAACATAGCTAATGAGTACCTCTCCAATCAAGCCAATAATTTGAAGATCAAGATGTGTTCAAAAAGTGTATTTTATAACTACTTATATGTCAATGCCAAGAGAACTAATCAATCCATGATATTTTTATTGAAACATATATTTGTGATGATTTAACCTATGATGAATCCCCTTTTGGTCCTTTACCCATTATCAAGGAATCTCACTCTGATAATCCAATATTTATTGAGTCACTTATTAATGATTATAATCAACTTTTGGAAGTCATTATCTCAACCATTGTCTTATTTTTAAAGAGCCTCCATTTGACAAGCTAGTCTCTTGACATTTTTTCCATTAATGAGGAGTCTCACTTTAACAAGCTAGTCTTTGTAAAATCAACTTAGCTAAGACTATTTTCAAAGAGCCCATTATGCCATCATAGAGTATTACTTATCCAATACCAAACATTCAATAAGACATAATTATATCAACTCCAAAATTGAAGAATAATCAAAATTAAAGTTAGGTTCTATTCTTAAACTAACATCATATTTAACATTAAAAGTTGACTTAACTTTAGTCTCAATATTAGATTAAGATTCCCTTGAGTTAGACTAAGCTTCAAAATAAAAATATATTTGTGTTTATTATAATATTGGTTATGCATGCCTTATAGATCAATTTGAATATATTTATGATCCTTCCATAGTTTTTATGATGATTACTTCAACATCGACACAAGTTCTCCTAGTATCTTATACAAAGATAGTGTTACTTCTTTTCATCCATTACCATTTGATATGTCATTAATACCAACCAACCTAGCCATTACATTTACCTTACAAGTCCCATAATTATACATTAGGACTAATAGAATCACACCTTATTAAATTGCATCCATGGTGACATATCAATTGAAGAATGTTAGGGGAACCAAGACTAAATTCATGTAGAAGAAGAAAAATATCTTAGTGAAACATTTTTAGAGGTGCTAAGAGATAATCAAAATTTAAACTTAACATCTTATAGTGGGACCTTTTTGGAGACATTAGAAGACAATCATATTCAAAAGTTAATGTTTCTTAGTGAAACCTTCTTAGAGGCACTATGGGAAAATCAAGACAACTTTATTGGTGAAATCCTCTTTGAGGTGCCAATAGTTGATCACAATAGTTCTTCACTATTTGATGAAGACATTATTAAAGATAACATTAATAAAAATTCTAATATGTAGCATAATCAAATGTTAGATACTCTTACACCCAAACACTAAAACAATCTGATGGTCCTATTGAGATCATATTCATAAGTATTCATCCCCACCATAACCAAAATTATGTCGTATACAAAATCAACAACATTGTGTGTTCTATAAAATCCCAATATTCATTTGTTACCCAACCATTTTACATTATATTATTCATTTACCTTTACATTGCCAAATCAGACCTTTTACCCATTATTTATCCCTATTTACCATACTTGGCCACACTTTAATTTATAGAAGCTATAAAGACACATTATCTTGATGTTTGAAGGAAACATAATCAATGACCAACTAAGATAACAACAAAACTCTTGGAGTCTAAATTTGTAGTAGGTTATTGATAGAAAAACTATTCAAAAAAGGTGTGGGCAAGCAATTTACATGATTGATTATTCTAGTTGTATCATATGTTGATCAAGACATGCATCTTTGCATCAGCAAGAAAAATAAAAACATTTACCTTGCTAGAGTGATACCTTTACCTTATCATTTTTATTTTCCATTTTCCTTGTCTTGCCCTTATCATTGTTTCATACCCTACCATTTACCTTGTCACTTGGGGGAAACCTTATTATCATTATATGTAATTGTCTTCTTATCATCTTCTTTATGTATTACCATATGTCATCCCACCATACCTTCATTATTGACTAAACATTTTTTACCTACCCTACCCAACCCTTTTGACCTTGGTTCAATTGGTTCTTCTAGCACCTTCCATGAGGGGATTCTACTTCAGTTTTATTAGTTTCATAATTATGCATTCAAATGGTAGTATGTGAAATTAATATTATAGTGGATTTGGAAAATATATATTTTATTTATGCTTGATCAGTGTTATTAATTATAACTTCCTTCAGGAAAATCAATATTCCACCTTGTGTTACTAATTATAACCACCTATGGGAAAATTAGTATCATTGGTCCATATTGTTATTTCCTAATTATAATTTCCTATGATAAAATTAGGAACAATACCTTTTTAATACATTATTGCATCACCTCATCCTTAATATTATCATTTTGCTTGCCATTTGCCTAAATCTGTGAGCTTGTTACTACCTAGTTAGATCTCACTATCTTTTATGTAGGTAGAACTATCATGACTTGATGTATTAATGGGACTATGTAGCTAGTTATTAATTTACATTAAGGTTAGCTCAACCACCCTATTTTCAATGCTCTCAAAATTTTTAGAGAAACCTAAGCCACAATCTCATCATTTTATGAGTTGGACCATTTTATTTCTCATAATTCTCAATTGAGTTGAGATACTTAGAAAACTCTAAAAACATTCATAGAATTTTAAAATCATAAACATTGAAAAATTAGCTTAAAATCACCTTGAGAGATATATAGCCTCAAAAATCAAAAAGCATTTGTCCTATTTAGACCTAGTTAGTCATCCTTGATCTGCCCTACTAGGGCAATTACCTTATTAGTTTTAATCCATTTTACTACCATTGGGGGTGTGACCTTCCCTTTGTATGTATCCTTTCTTAGGGGCACCACTCATTTATCATTCCATTGATTCTTCACATGTAGATATAAACTTAGTTAATGATAAGATGCTTTTTCTTGCTTTTTATTTCAAGATTTTTGTATGTTTATTTTCTTAGTTGTTTTTTGTTTTTTTGTTTGCATGTTTGTTTGATTTCATTATTATGCCTTGTGTATGCACCTAAATCTATTCACCTTGTTAATTACACTAATTCCTCTAATTTAATCTAACAACTACTTTTCCTAAATAATTGACTAATATCACATTCCCTATTTCCTACATCTAATAAACCTTGTTCTCTATCCCATAACTAGTTAATCCCATTCATTAATCTATTGGAAATATGATTGTCATTTATGTCAAAATGGATATTGATGGAATTGTGTATGTCATTGATGTCATAGGATCAGGTAAGATTGATGGAGACAAGAACATGTTTTACAATTGAGAAATATAAGTTGCATTATTATCATATAAAGTTGTCATGATTTTATAGAGACTATTTATAGACAATTTCCATAGTAATTGATAGAAGATATATTATGGGGTTTTTAAGTACATATCATATGTATGGTCCTTAGGTTTAGATGAAGAGAAATGAACATAGACATAATTTATTTTAGATCTCAACCATTATTAGGGTTTCTCATTAAAATCCTATGGGTTTTATTCATGACGTTCATAAGCATTTATATTTTTATGTTGAATAGGTATAGGTAGGAACTAGTTGCTTACGTTATAACTTAAGCCTTCCTTGTCATTGTGAAACCATCCCCTTCAACCTAGTGATTATCAACTTGGAGCAGGGATCAAAGACTTTAATATTCCTATATCTTTGACTTAAGATTTATTTGAGTTTGATCAATGATTAGTGCTTAATCACATGATGTAGATATAATGAAGTGTACCAAATTCAATATGTTAAAGGTACATGAGAGTGAACACACTAGTGATATGTGTCACATTCATGGGAGCTTGGTAAACAAAGATCTAATAAGCATATTAATATATCATAAAATCTAATAGTGAGTGTGTGATCATGCAATAAATATTAATGGACTATATAGAGTAAAGGAGGTCAAATTGTTTGATGTTTAAAAATTTAAAGACCAAGATACTTTGAGGAGATTGATGGTGTGTATGTGATTCAAAGTATAAGGAAGTAGAGAGATGAGATCAATTACTCGATGTTTAATGATAAATAGAGGTAAAGTCTATGCTACTTTTGAATATATAATTGCACATGGGAGCTTAGATCAGAGATCAATGGATGCATTTTTAAGTTGAAGAGTTAAATTATAGAATCTCACAAGGATCTAATGGAGTGCATGATCTTATCAGACTATGATCAATGAATGCATTTTAAAGTTGAAAAGTTAAAGTTTATAAGTTCATAAATATCTAATGGAGTGTGTAAGCCTATTAGAGTTTGATCTAATGGTTGAATTTTAGAGTTGAGTCAATGGAATGATGATCTTGGAATGAAACTTAAAGATCAATGGTCAATATTTAAAGATATTTTCATCTCAATGGTTTGGCAATGGAACTCTTAGACATGTAGCAGATTATGACATAGAAAATAAAATAGATTATTGTAATCACTCTAAGATAAATTTAATGGACTTTAATTCATATCAAATCTAAGGTTTGATACATATTAAGAATAGCATAAGTCAGTAAGTTAGTGGCAATGGTGATATACTTGAGAAAAAGAATACTTATCATTAAAGAAAGAAAAATTAAGTCCAAAAAATAAAGTGTGATGTGTTAATGACCTATTGAGAATACTAAAAATAAATTAGACCTAGATCTAATGCATATATACATCATTTAGGATACACACTATGAGTTGAAAATATAGAGAAATATAAAGACATAGAGGTAGAGGGGTAGAGTGAAAGTGAGGAAGAGAGAAGAAGTTCAGAGTATGAGTAGTTAAATAGGTTTATAACATAGAATATGATTCATTTTTAATTGATTTTGTACTATAGAGTTTTATCTTTGTAATAGATCTTATTGGTAGGTGCCATCAGAAGATCTGAGTTGGTGCTCAGTTAGGGAGTAGGTGCTTTCTTAGAGTAGGTGATCTTAAATCAAGGGATTGGTGTCTCCTTAGGGTTAGTGCCCTTAAATATTGTAACTAGTGAGGTTTTTATTATGAGTTTATATTAGATTAGTATATTTTAGTAGCTATTCTCACTCTAGTTTTTCCCATATTGGGTTTTCTGTGTACACTAAGTGTTATTTCTATTTTTTTCTATGTGATCTCTGTATATACTTTTTAATTTACATTAAAATTATTAAAGGACTAATTTTAATCAATCTATTTATTCACACACCTCTCAATAGATAGTTTTGTTCCAATAATTGGTATAATATCCCTAGTTCCTTAGAATAATGTTAATCATCTTAGGTAGATTTTGGATGGTGAACACAAATGGATAGTCAAGAAGGATATTCCTCAAATAAAGTACCTTTCTTTGATGGATCAAATGATGAAGACAAATAATGATATCCTTTATGGATTATCTAACTCAAAGTTTATTAAAGTAATGCATTTTCAAACTACACATGATGTCTAGAAAAAGATGAAGAGAATATATGAAGGTTATGATAAGGTAAAGCAACCTAAGCTATAAACATACGAAGGTAATTTTGAAAGTTTTAAAATGAATGAAGAAGATAAAATTACAAAATATCTCCTTAGAATAGATGAAATGTCAATGCAATCATAATAATTCAAGAAGAGATGAAATATTTGGTCATTATCAAAAAGGTCCTAAGATCTATACCATATAGGTATGATAATAAAATTTATGCAATAAAGTAAGTAAGATATATAGATAATCTCACTATAGATGAGTTACATGGAACCTTCACAACCTATGAGATGAGAATAGAAGTAGATACTTTCAAGAGAGAAGCTACATTCAAAATATCTAAACAAGTAAAATAAAAATCACCTACATCTGGATCTCAAGAGACTGATGAAGAAGAACCCAACTTTGCCAAAAAATTAAGAAGAGGGTTTATAAAATACAAATGTAAGTTACCCTTTAAATTATTTAACTATGGTAAGGTAGGACATTTTGTTGCTAAATACATTTATAACAAAAAGAGTAATTTTGAGCAAGAATAAGATAGTAAAAACATGAAATCTCACTACTCCAAGAATAATAACTTATTTAAAATAAGAAGGGTCTATACACAAGAGAAAATATTGATTCATTAGATGATAGAAATAGTTTAGATGATGACCATGATTGTGTCTTTATGGCTGAGGGAAATAAACTCCTATTTATGACATTAGAATCAACTTCTGTAGATTAAGAAAAATAAGAAGTTGAAGACTTAGATGAAGATGAGGAAGGAAAATTAGATCTAGAGGGTGAACTCATTTGTGCTCTAGATGAAATTGAAAAGTTGAGAAAAGATAACTCAAATCAAAATATGTAGGCATAAAAGGAGATTGAAAAAGTATCTAAAAGTCTTGAAAAAACTGATTAGATGGTAGTTAGCCTAAAGACACAAGTTGAAGAGGATAAAAGAATAAAATATGTAGCTAAATTTGAATTAAAATCTATATCTAATGAATGCATGAAGTTAGAAGCAAAAATAGTGGCTTTGAAAAAAGAACTTTAAAAAGCTAAAGAACAAATAGACAAAGGTCTAAAGTTGAAAGGAGGTTCAAAAATTCTTGATGAATTGATCAACTCTCAAAAGCCATCAAAAGAGAAATATGGTCTTGGTTTTGAAAAAAAGAAAAGTCCTATAAATAGTACATCTATAGACTTATATGATAACTTCAAAGTATAAGGAGAATCAGAAATAAAGAATGAAAAAGATTCTAAGAATGCCTCTAGAGATACAAAGACACACAAACACTACTGATGTGAAGAAATTTGAAGGAAAAAAGAAGCCTAAATAAAAGAAGAATAACAATAAGTCAATCTCTACAAACTCAAGGAAGATGTAGAATACAAAGGTAGCTAATACATATGGTTACATAAGGGTGAAATTCTTGAAGAAGCTACAGTTAAGAATATTTTCTCATCTTGCATAAATAAATTTTATGACTAGGTATCCCTCATTTTCCTATGGCTATTGTTATACCTGTAATTAGTTTAGTCATACAGATAGTGATTATAGAGTTATAACTAAAAAGAGAACGAATTGCATGAGCAAAAAATTATTTGTACCCTTCTTAAATACAAATGTAATATGTTATAACTGCAATAATTTTGGTCACATAGCTAAACAATGTAGAACATACTTTTTAAGACCAAAAATACAAAGTGATAAGAAAATCATGCCTCCCAGTATGAACAAAGGTTCAAAAGTCTCTAAAAAGGGGGAAAATAAACCAAAAAATAAACCTAAGGATGTGTGGAAAGTGAAAGATCAAAATTTTTCTTAATCTATGATTGCTCAAACTACACTCCATGTCAAAGAACAAAATTTATGGGTAATAGACAATGATTGCCCTAAACACATGATTGGTGACAAGAGCAAGTTCATCAAATTGAGTAAATGCATGAAGGCTATGTTAGATTGGAAAACAATACTTCATTAAAGATCCATGGTAAAATAACCTTGAATATAGATGGAAAATTACCTACACATGATGTCCTTTATGTTGAAGGATTGAAGCACAATCTACTAAGTGTTATCCAAATGTGTGAAAATGGATACAAGGTCACATTTAATGCCTAAGGTTGTAATATAATGATATTTGGAATATTAGTTGTAGAAGGGAAAATAAATGAAAGCAATATTTATAATCTAATTGAAGTGAATGGTAATACCTATCTAATAGGAAAGGTTGATGAGATTTGGTTATGGAATAGAAGAATGGGTCATGTCAACTTTGATAACCTAGTAAAAGTTATATCAAATAAGTGTGTTAAACACATGCCTAAGATAACCAAACCTACAAACACTACTTGTAAGAAATGTCAGTAAGGTAATCAAACAAGGGTCAGATTTCAAACAAAGGAGTATATAGCTACAAAGCCTTTAGAATTAGTTCATACTAATCTTTGTGGTCTTACTAAGATAAGAGGATTTAAATGAAAAAGATAGTTTATGTTTCTAATATATGATTACTCAAGAATGACATGGGTAACCTTTTTAAAGGAGAAGTCTTAGGCATTTAAAAGATTCAAAATATTTAGGGTCATGGTAAAGAATGAGATTGGACAAAAAATTAAATACTTAAAATCTAATCAAAGTGGATAATTCACCTCAAATGAGTTCATAAAGTAATTTTAGAAGCATGGAATCAAAAGGCATTAATATGCAATAAAGAATCCACAATAAAATATAGTTTTTGAAATAAAGAGCATAATAGTCAAGAAGATGGCCAAAACAATGCTAAAAGAGGCCAAGTTACCTAATGGATACTGGAAAGAAGTAGTACAAATAGTATTATATATCTTGGATAGAGTTTAACTGAGGGTAAGTAATGATAAAAACCCCTATGAACTATTATGTGAAAGACCTATCTTTGTTAAGTATTTTAGAGTATTTGGTATCAAAAGCTACATCAGGAGAAAAGAAGATAACTTGGGAAGCTTTCAATCAATATGTGATGAAGGAATATTTCTTGGTTATTCCACCTAAAACAAAGTCTACATATGCTACAACAAAAGACTACAATTTTTTTTTAAGAGTATCAATGTCAAGGTTGAATAAGGATTTAAACATGTTAAACCTAACAGAGAAATTTGTAAAGAAGAATTAGATTCTAAAGAGGAAGTAGCTAATGAAGAGTGTGAGGAAGTAAATGAAAAGCCAACTATAATATTTATTCAAAAGGATCATCCTATAGATAAAATAATTGGCAATAAAAATGGAGTTCAGACAAGGAGAAGAGTTTCAATGAACAAAGATGAGAATGGAACTATTATAAACAAAGTGGGTCTTTAGAAATAAACTCAATGAGGATGGAACTATTATAAGGAATAAGGCTAGATTGGTGTGCAAAGGATATGCACAAGTTGAAGGCATAGATTTTATGGAAAAATTTTCTCTAGTCTCTATATTGGAATCCATAATAATGTTTCTAGCATTATTTGTGTATAAGAAATTAAAAGTATATCAAATGAATGTTAAGTATACTTTCTTGAATGGGAAACTATAAGAGGAAGTCTACATAAAACAACCTGAAATTTTCAACTATCAAAAAATGAAAACTATGTTTACAAACTAAGGAAAGATTTATATGGTCTAAAACATGCACATAAAGCATGGTATTCAAGATTAGACCAATACCTAAAACACAAAGGATTTAATAAAGGATGTGTAGACATCAATTTGTACTTAAAATTAGAAGGTGATCATATGCTAATTATTGTTGTATATGTAGATGATATCATTCTTGGTGGTAACAATAATAGAGTGTGTAAAGAATTTTCTACTCAAATGCCAAATTAGTTTGAGGTGTCTATTCTTGGAGACCTTTCTTTTTTCCTTGATATATAGATATAAAAAACTAATGAAGGGATATTTATATCCCAAACCATGTATACTAAGGAAATACTTAAGAATTTTGGAATAGAAGATAACAAACCAGTTGGTAATACCATGATAACTAGATGTAATTTGAGAAAAAAGGACAAATCCCTTCATGAAAATTAGACTTTGTATAGATCAATGATAGTTATATTTTTATACCTAACTACATCAAGAACTGATATCATGTAAGCAATATGCATGGTTACAAGATTTCAAGCTACTCCTAAATAATCACATGTCAATGCTATAAAAATAATATAAAGATATATCAAGAGTATAATTGAATATGTCCTATGGTATCTTAAAGATGAATATTTCACTTTTACAAAATATACAAATGTTAATTTAGTAGTAAGTGTTTCTATCTAAATTTTTGTTGTTTTGCTTAATTTAAAAAGAAAGAAACTAGTGAAGAATTGTGTGTAAAAAATACATATTGAATATGCATGAATTGGATCCAAGTGATTTTGTATAGATCTTATTTGGCTTGGGAGGATGACCTAAAAATAAGAAAAAAATACTGCAAAACTTGTTTGATAGACAAGTAGAAAGGTAGATTGCCTAGCGTGAGCTAGATCCTAGAAGTGAAAGCTTTCTAAGAGGCTATCAATCCACTTGATTTAAACACTTAAGTTGATAAATGAAAATTAGAGGATTTTTAATAAAATTATATAAAACTGAAACTAAGGAAAACAAATAAAAACCATTTAATTAATAAAATTAAATGCTTTCTAAGAAGGTGAAAATAAAGCAACTAGTTTGAATAATGCTAATGCTGAAAATTGGCTAAAATAAAGTTTTGGTTTTTGGTTTGGGTTGATTAAAAAGGGTCATAAAGATATTTTTATTAGATCAAGGTGATAAAAATAAAAATTTTAAATGATGTTCAATAAATAAAAATGGGTAAATAGTGGCCAAGAAGGTGAAAAGGGAAAATGGTAGTGAGGAAGCCAAAAGAAGGTAAATGGTGGCCAAGAAGGCAAAAGGGGGGTAAAGGGGTAAATGTTTAAGACAACAAAGGGATAAAGGAAATAATGGTTAAGGGAGTAAAGAGGTCAAGAGAAGGAAGGTCAAAGGTAAATAACGAAACTTAAATTAAATAAACAAAATCAAATTAAAATGTTACCTTCCAAGCTTTAAGGAGAATGTTGATGTTGATGACTTGTTGAAGATAATGATGTTAAAGAAGTCTTGAAGCAATTTTGATAGAATTTTTTTTCTTTTATATTTTCTCTTACAAGATTATGTTGACCTCCTTCTTAAGTGTATGACCTCCTCTAAGATTAGAAAACCTGCAACAAGAATGCTTTAACCAAAACAACTTCCACTTTGGTGAAGGAGAAGGGGTTATTTATAGCATTTGTTGTGAAGAATCATGCCAAAAGAGAGAGTAGTAAAATTAAAATGCCATTTTTCAAGTGGGATCATAAATGAAAAAGGTGATAAGGGTGGTGGTATTCCCGTCTTGTTGGTTTGTCTCCCACCTTGCACATGAGTCTAATTTGGAGTGAGAATCATACACATGGGCTCAAATGAAGCCAAAGGACTTTTTACCAAGCTATTTTGTCTTTTGGCTAAGTGCCCCATGAATTTTGACATAATTATCTATGTGGGTACATAAGTGGTCATGAAATACAAGGGGGTAATATTCTTACCTAGCCAATAGGTCTTCCACTTGGTTAATTTGTCTCCCAACTTGTTAAAGAGTCCAAAATATAGAAAGAATCATGCACATGGGCTCATATAGGTCAAAATATATTCCACCACTCACTTTCATCTTTTGGTTAAGTGCCTCATGAATTTTGGCACCATTATCCATCCATGAGGACAAAAACATATATTTAGTGATGGCCCCATAAGGTAAAATGCACCACATTCCAAAGGAGGAGCCCTTTGATGCTTAATGATGTCATGAGGTACCTTGGAAGTGGGTCCCAGGTGGGGTATGATTTCCCACCTCAAGCCAGCTCACTTTAAATCCATGTCACTTGCCATATCGCCTTCCATGTCACTTCCCATGTCACTTGCCATGTCATCATGAATAGTGATAGTGGGTCCCACAATGAATAATGACAGTGAATAATACTTTTGAATAGTGATTTTAAATATTACTTCCAAATAGTGTTATATAAATAAGAAAATAGTGATTTGTTTAGGTTAATAGGTTTTGGCTAAGGGTTAAGAAGGTTTTAGGGGGTCTTTAGGAGGTCTTGAGGGATTTAGTCATCAAAAAATTGTAAGTGTGTAGTTTTCTAGTGTCTACATTTTCCCTTTTTTGTTATGCAACTTTGAATTAATAAGATGTAAAATAAAAAAGGATTGCTTAGTCAAATGTTAGGATACCCCAAGTATGGGAGGAGGTGTTCCTCCTTAAACTAGGAGTCAATGAGGTAAAGCAAAATTAGGTGTGGGTTTGATAAGTGGTTGGTGGGGATGCACTAGGTGGTACCACAAGGTAGTTGGGTATTCGAGACAAAAATATGCACATAAATGTGACTAAGTGTGGTAGCCAAGATCACACATGAACTAACTTTTCCAATGTTGGTTAATTTTTGTTTAGCTATAGAGGGACATATATCAAGGGTAACCAGTCCACAACATTAGTCATAATTGATCAAGTCATGCTTATCAAGCAATCTAAATAGGGTTGGGGTTGGTTGTAGGTATCCAAGGTAGGAAGTGTTCTTGTGAAATAACCTAAATGGTTAGATCATGTAAAAATTCAACATGGTAAGGTTGGTTGGTATGATCAAAATGGCCTAGGCAAGGTGGTTACAAATAAATGTAGTACTTTGGGTCTAAATGGCCTATGTTGAGGTGGATATGGTTAAATGATTAGTTGGTCAAAGAGATTGGTTGGAAAAGGTTGAGGTAGGGGGTGGCCAAGCTGACTCCATATACACCAAGCAAGTAGATGTTGCTTACATAGTTATATGGATGTGATATCTAAAAAAACTTTAGGCCAATGTAGCTCTCAATAGAGTTCAAATGGGCTTCCCCAATGTGATATACCACATGATTAGGTTGGGGTTGATCATTGGATAATAGTGAGGTGCCATGGTGTATATTGGTCAAGAGTGACCATAATAATCCCACATGCATTAGGAGGAGAAGACACATATGTGTAGGGTAGGATAAATAAGTGGGTAACAAAAGGTTAAGCATCACAAATGTCTTGTGATGAGCTAAGCTAAATAAAATGTGCCTTCATGAGGAGGTTATACCTTACAAAATTATGTCAGGTTATAATCACAATGATAACATCTATTGCTACAAAATGAGTTTTAGGAGGTGGGTATCTATCAGGATCTACATAATTACTTTGGCAAAGGATCATCATTACTATGAGCTATGTTTTAAGGGTAGTAAAAAAGTGACAAGTTGTAAAAAAATTATTTGACAACTAAGTAGATTCTATGAGTTATAAATTTGGTAGTGTGGTGAGTGACAGAGGATGGACCTTGCTTGACCCAAGAGTTGAACGGGTAGGCTAGAAAAATATTGGTCATGTCTGCATCCTTTGTCCTAGTTCCTTGGAACTAAGGACTTTGGGTTCCACTTATAAAAGGCCCTGCTAGTAGGGAACTATGTGGTCCAAGATATTGGTTATATATCTAAATAAGATAAGGGATATTCTATAACAATAAGCATTTGGGAGCTATCACCACCAATAATAATAATAGTTTTAGAGGTGTGATCATTGTAGTATCCCAAAGATGGAAGCCAATTCATGTCAACTAGGTTAAGGTGATGGAAATTACCACTAAGCCCATAAGGATTGCTAGATGGAAAAGTAAATAAAGACATAGAACATGGATTAGATGATAAGGGTGATAAAAAGACATCATGAAAGCACATAATGACTATATTGAGATGACCAGTTGGATTAAGGGCCATGTGTCCACATGAAAAGGTGAGTAGACATGACCATTTTTACTCAATGGAATCAGTGACATCATAATACCCTCCCCATTAGTGGAATGGATAATCATGTTGGTAATGAATAATAGTTAGGTAGTATATTTAATGGTAAGAATGAATAACTATCATGAAGTCATTTCATTTTTTTAGGTTTTTCAAGGTGTAGATAATTAATAGAGGTTGAAGATGGTAAATAATGGGAGCAATGGTAAAGATAATTAGTAACCCCCATGACCTAAAATAATCTACATGGTGAATTTGCATATCTACCAAATACTGTAACATATTATGGTGATAATGAAAGTGTTGTTAAACCAACAACAAGAGTAAAAACACCCACAACCTAAGATCGAGCTTGAAGTCTTACCTCCTCTATAGTGAAGAAGGTAATAATTTTATTGTCCAAGGTGTAGGGCTAGATAACATGACCTTCAACCTATCCATGGAGGGAACCCTCACTATCCAAGGGGTGCATGCTAAGGCAATAATAGGTGGTACCTATGTGAGAAAACAAACTAGAATAGAGGGATGTAATGGTTATGATGGTTGAGTAAGGTGAACGACATAGAGTGTAATATGATTCTCACCCTGTAGGGATATATGTAAAAGAGGAGAAAAGTAGATATTGATATAGGGAATGATATGGATGTTAGTTCAAAGAGTAATCAAGTAGAAGGAAGGATGAACACAAATCTAGAGTCACTAGATAACCATCCTAATGATGTAGTAAAATAATGTATGTAGGTCCTTAGGTGAAGTGTGGATAGTCTAATAACTTTGTATGTGATGTGGGAATTCTCACACCCTTAAATAAAATATTACATAGTTTGTTGTAAACATGTACAAAATGTGTTAGATGTCATTGTTTGAATGTTATCATGATTAGGGTTATATGGATACTCATGAATGTTATGGTTATGTTTGTTGTAATCTTTCTTAAGGTAAAGTGGACATGGTAAGGCAATGAAAAAAATTAATAGTAAAGTGAAGAATATAATAAACAAATAAATGTTATAATGAAATTATCAATCAAGCATGTTAGGATGAGAAAAATTCATGATGTTCCTTTTGTGACAATGTCTAAAAATAAACCCGAAGTGGGAGTGGCTTAATGATTATAAGCCCTATGAATGCAAGGCTAAAAAAAGGTGTGTAGATCACATTCTATCAGGTACACACAAAATGTGTAGAGGGTTTAAAGGTTGAAGAGGTTATGAGAATAGTTGGAAGGGGATAAAAGGAGGACCCATGCTTAATCAACAAAGATACTGAAGGAAGAAATGGATGTCTTGAAGTAGTGATTTTGATAAGATTCCATGCATTAAATCAAAATAGCAAAGTACATGAGGAAGCAAACATTTATACGTATGTATAATTAATATTATTAGTGACCACACTCTAATGAGTGAGAATCTAGAGTTTTAATGGGTGAAAATAAAAGGGATCCAACAAGGGATGAGGTGAAGGAAAACTAAGAAATGGATGAAGAGATAGGTAGAGAAAATAATTAGGTCACAAATAAAGATGAAGGTTGAGAAGGATGGAAGGTGTAGACACCAAAATCGTGTCTACTCCCTTGGTCAACCCCCATTTTATTCTCCATCACTTATTTAACCCCTGTTAACCATTTTCCCACTAGCCTTGACCCTAGCAGCATGTCAAAATGAGCAGAAGGCTAAAGTTAGTCTTTGTCTCCATTCTACATCTGTCGACCATGGTCACCACCCGACCGACGTCACCGACGTCGATCACTTCTCGGCCAACGTCGATGGTCCTACCGGCATCGGTTCTCCTTAGCACTACATTCTCGACCCGAACACAGGAACCATTATTCCATTATCCGTTATCAATTTGGTTGCCAATCCGTTTCCCAAATCAGTTATCAGACCTTCCTTCAACTTCATCTGGAACCTCTTCATTCGATCATCCAATTTCAATCAATCAACCGGAAAACAATCAATCAACCTCTTGCGATCAATCCACCTCTGCATCCAACCAATCTGCAATCGATCTCTCACGTTTTGTCTCTCCAGTACAGGCATTCTGCTACACTGAACTTCTGTGACACATCGACAACATCAATCATGTCTTCAGACCTTTCTGCAACATCATATAATAGGTAAGCTTTGCTCTCTATTTTTATTCTGCTCTTTGGTTATTGTCTTTAATTACTATCATTACCTAGATTTAGACTTAGACTACAGACCTGAGACCTTACTTCTTCTCGTATCACCTCTACCCAGTCTTAAACTCTACCCAGATCCCTGTAAAAGCCCCCAAGCAATCCCTCTGACTCCTAAACGGACTTCCCAAATCCCCAGGCAAGACATCAGACCTTTCTGTAAAGCCTAAGACCCTGTCCCGACCCGACCAGACCCTATCCAGAACTGCTGCCCTGACCGACGCCGGTCATTACCCCGACCAACGCTGGCACTTTAACCGACGTTGGCACCCTTCCCTGACCAACGTCGGCACAGAGACCGACACCGATGACTGTGCAGAACAATTTGTTGCATATCAGGTATGCATTTTGTTTTTTGTCTTTTATTTCTTTCATTCTATCTTTCACTATTTCTATTTTCTGTCAAATATCCTATTTTTAATTAGTGGGTTGATATCCTTCTAGGAAGTCTTCGTACTTCTGGGATCAGGCATTTGCTTGACAACCCACCATCTCCTCATCTAACATTTTTTGTGTTTAGTCTCTTTTCTTCGCAGGTGTCATTCCTCCACAACCAAATAGGAGTACTCTCAATGTCTGATTACAGTGCACACGACTACAATCAGGTATCATCTAACCTTGACCATTTCTTAGTTTCTTATTTCTTCTTTGAATGTAGAAAGCAATTTAGCATAGAAACATTCTGGCACGCCCGGTGGGACCTTAGGGCCTTCCTTGGGTTCTTTCTTTCTATTCATTTAGGTGCATTAGGTTCCTCCCTTTTCACCTCTTTCATCTCTTCTAAACTACATCATAAGCGGGATTAAAAAGAATCTTTCTTTCTTTTCTTGCATTTCTAGACTAGTCCAAAACTCATATTCTTCGACCCTTTCTCCATTCATCTTCATACGAACAAACATTTTGACTTGGGCTTAAAACGTATTACACTTTCATTTCTACTTGCTTGCATCTTCTTAGACCACACTTAGTAATTAACACAAAATGCATATTGAATTAATCTAGTCCACTTTATGTTACACAACCCAAACCACTTGCACTAAAACAAACATCAAACTCAATTGAGACAAGGCCCGACTAGGATTTCATCCCCCAGCAGATACCTTACCCATTCTTAGTGATCTTACTTGGATTTCATCACCAAGGGGAAAGCCCACTCTATTCTCTGGCAGAGTCTAATCTCTAGGGGAAGTATATTTTGGCTAAGCGGGCCCAGTTTATCACTAGACTCGTGAAGTGAGGGGAGCTTACTCCTTAGCACCAGGCCATGTACGGAACCTAACCCAGACTTCTTGCATGCCTAAACATACCTGAAACCATTCATAGACCACTTCTTCTAGGACCTGACTCAAAGCCAATCTTCCTCACACATTCTAAGGCATAAGCCACTATAATCCTAATAATTTACTCCTAAGTTTTTAGGATCTGCTTGTGTTCTTCATCTTTTTGTTCTTATCTACTTGTTTGAGATTGTGAGGATGTTCTTTCTTGCCTTGAATGGTTCTGACTCGTAGTCAAACCAAGGCTCTTCTTGACCACTCTAGCCATCAACCGCTTCCATCTACCCCATCCCTAACCAGTCCTATCATGGAGTTCCACTCGGAGACTGAAAGAACTCCTACAAGACCGACCTTGACCCAGACTCTCATCATCCCTGAAGGGGACCAAGATTTTGTATGATTCTTGGACCTTAACGGCACAACCCTCCAACACTATCTCACGAGAAACCCAACGCGAGACCTTTCGGGTGAAGTGGCGGTGACATCGACACCATTCGCTACCCAACCCTTTATGACCCAACCTTTCACCTCAACCATTAACCTGACTATGGTCAATACACAAAGTTTGGCCTCCCCGTCTATTTTTGGACCGACCTCCATCAGGGTTTCATTACCCCCTTGACCATATGCAATTCAACCAAGTTCTACATCATACCAAAACTTGATTGTCTCGACCCCTCACACTCTTGTGCCTGTAAATGCAGGAGTGTCTACCTCCCCTTTCGCCAATGCCATCACGCAACCACCTTTGGCAATACCTAGTCAACTTATACCTTTTACTTCTATAACCCAACCATCCTTAGTCTCCTCTTCTATCCCTGCGACTAGTCATCCATACGTTGCACCCTTACTGGTACAACTGACTACATCATATGCCTCCTCTAGCATCTTTCAAGCACCTTATAACCTAGGGGACGCTCCACCCACCAATCCGTTAGCAGATCTCATCAAGATGCTGATGGATAAAATGTCCCATCTCAAAGCCTCCATTTCCTGTTCAAGTAGTATCTCTTCATATGACCAGATTTGCAACGAGCCCATCCATCCTTTCATCCCAATCTGACCATATCCCAACCAATGGGAGCTTCCTAAATTTACTTAGTTCTAGAGTAAGGAAGACCCACAACAACACCTACGGGCATTTAGACATGCCTGTTACCTTATTGCCCATGACGATGTGTTACTTTTACGCACGTTTCCTATGTCCCTTTATGGCCCTGCCCTTGACTGGTATAGCTCTCTTACCAGACATTCTATCTTTTCATTCTCTCAACTCGCCCAATTATTTCTCGACCATTTCTCAATTAACATCACCAAACAAATCTCAATCACAGACCTCTACTCCATCAGGCAATTTGATGACGAATCGATAGTCGATTTTGTCGCCCATTGGAGAGGCCTGATCAACCAGCTCTCCTTCTGCTTGCCTCAACTTGAGCTCATTGAGATCTTTTCTTGAGCATGTGCCAGCCAAATCTCATCCACTTTGCGGGTTCAAACATTCCACACTTTCGACAAAGCCTTCACCATGGCCTGAAAACTTGAACTCCGTGCCATCAAAGAAGATAAGGTCAAATTGCGTCATACCAACGCAAGAGCCAATGACCATACTTCTTCCAGACCTTCTTCTACCAATTTTGAACCTAAAGGAGTGGCCAACACTATGGTCATTAGATCACCATCCTCGACAACAACTAATCAATCTCAACCTTCAACATCTCACATCATAACCAAACAATTCCAACAACGGTACATCCAGCATTCATATACTCCACTTGGAGAATCATACGCTTTCATTTTGGAAAAACTTGTCAAGCAGGGGGTCCTCAATCTCCCTCCAATCTGACCACATCAATTCAACCCTTCAAAAGCCTTCCCTACATGGTATAAGAAGACTGACTTCTGCCACTTTCATCGCATCCAGGGCCACGACATCAACAATTGCCAAACCTTCAAAAACATAGTCCAAGACATGATCGACAAGGGAGATATTATTATAGATAACCCGAATGCCCCACTGAATCAAAACATCGACATCTTCAGAAACCCTTTTCCAAACCATCCACTTAACCAAAACCATATCCAGACCTCGAACAATGACCCCCAAGACCATAATATTCACACCATCAACACTATCTTGCCTCTTGTCCTTGACCAACCTCCTTCACAGGATGAAGAACTTTCTTCTCCTATTAGTCCTCCATCTACCTCTCTTATGCTAGAGGACACCTTGACCATACCAATGCCCTTACCCCTACCTTCATCTGAAAACCCCACCTTGTCCACTCCTTAAGCACAAATAGAAGGCATGATCATCCCTGCCATCTATCGTCTTGAGGAGCCACACTCTCCTATTTTTTCTCCACCAAGAGAAGAACCCGTCTCTTCGCCCATTTCGACCGAGGAAGACCTAGTCATAGTTTCCTCTTGCCCTTTGCCTGAGATTGCTACATCTCCCTTACCTCCGTCCACATCTAAACCCAAACCCATCTCTAACCTTGCCTCACACAATAGTGGCCCTCGACTCATACCTAAAAAAGCCACTAAACCACACCAGAGGACTCATCCCCCACCTTCATCATTACCTTCAATTTTGGGCCCACATCCATCCACTTTAATAGGAGTGCTTCCCACTCCCATACCTCACAAAGGCAATTTGCCTCCATTACTCTCTCAACCCATCAGACATATATCTCCTCCAAACCATCGACCACCGCCTCTTGCACCTCTCAAACCAAAGTCATCAACTCTCACTGCAACAAAACATCCAAACCCATTAGTAGGTTCTTACACCTTGCTGTTACAGCAATTGTTGCAGTCCTCTCGCATCAATCTTCCGCCTCTTAGACCATATCAATCTCTCAGACCAAAACCACCCTGGTTCGACGACACTCAGATTTGTGCGTATCATCGCACACCTAGGCACGACACCGAGCATTATTGTGCCCTCAAGGTCATCGTTCGCCATTGTTTGGAGAAAGACACCCTTATTCTCGACCACATTATCAACAAACCTTCAACACTGCACCTCTCGTTAACTCTCAGATCAAGGCCACCTTGGTTCGACAACTCTAAATTTTGTCACTATCACCACACTCCAGGACATGACACTGAACATTGTTGTGCCCTCAAAGCTATCACTCATCAACACCAGACAAAGGATACCCTTCTCATCAAGGATCCTCTTGACCACCCATTTGCCAAATCATCAACACTGACCCATGCTTCTCAAACCTCATCACCCAAATCTGGATATCCATACCAGACTATGGTCCCTTTGTCACCTTTAACCCCCTTATTCGAAATCAACACCATCAATCTGACCACCAAACCAACCTTGACCAATCTGTCAAACATTCTCCCTAGCCGCTGGGGGAATTCAACCTTCATCCAAGCCTCGACCAATCTTTCGAGACCCCATCTTGACCAAATATCAATCACTCTTTCAACCAGACATTGACCAGACTAGCCACCAAAAATTCAACCCAACCTCAACTAAATATTCAATCCAAACAAAGACCAAATACCAACCAATCAACCCTTTACCAACCATTGACCAAATATCAAATGACCAAATCTCAACCAAACATTGACCAATCCCCGGCCACACATTCAACCAGTCTCGACCAATCAGCAACCATATCAACCATATCTAGCATCAGCCATCATCATGACCAATCTCGAAGAGGCAAATGGGGAAAGTTTGCTCCAAATTGACTCAGACCACATCATAACGCACAAGCATGGCCCAAGGACTTATCAGATCCTGACCCCTTTTATGCTTTTCATCTGCGACCATTCTACTATTAGTCGAGTACTCATTCACTTGACATTTACCTTGAGCTCGTCCCTTGAGCAATCCTCATCCTCTTAGTCCTGATTCCTTTCAACCCTATTCCCCTTAACAAATCCTCTTTAACCCTTTTATACAGTAGGAATGCTTTGTCCTAATAAAAGGGAGCCCTTGACCTTCTATAGTCTTGTCCATGACTCACATTCTGTCAACATAAAACAAAATCAAGATGTCAAAATATCCATGGTCACAAACTTAAGTCAAATCAAATCAAAAAGGTAGATTGCTCCCTCGAAGGATAGGTATACTATCACTTCTATAGCTAATAGACTACTCCCTTGAAGGACAACTATTCAAAGCCCTTATATAAAGCAAAATATAGACCACTCCCTCGAAGGATGGCTATGACTAACTCTTGCTACAAATAGCAATCTTTCTTAGAGGCTTCCCACATTGATCAGCTTCACAAACAACCACAAAGAAAATGACATCTCTCCATAGACTTCCCGCATTGATCAGTCTGCGCCAAAAAAAACAAAAAATGAGTCATGGACTTGGCTTGTAGTTGTCTCAGGGTCTCCTATAAAAGGGGCAAAGTTATCTCTGCTCTTAAAATGGGTTACCCTATCCTCCTCTCCTATCACCTGCTCAAGGGACTTTGAGCTCACTTTAATTGTCAAAGTGATTTGATTACCGCTCTAACACATCCCATGGTCAACGACGTCATGCATGAATAGGGCTCTTGGTTCTAATACCCCTATCTATGTTGTCTTTCTGGTCCTTGTCAATGAAAGAGCAATTTGCCTTTCACTTTTTCTCTACACTTTGGTCACATCCAACCATTTTTAGACCACAACCCTCATCATCGTCCATTATCACATAGTTTCTATGGACACCAATACACATAGAAACTATCGACCCGACTCAATTTATGTTAAGCATAAACCAATACTTGCTGACGCATAAATAGACCTCAATTGATTTTTAGCATACATCCATCACGAATATGGAAAATTTCTAGGGATGAAAGACCACTCGACCAATGTTACAGAAAACACCATTTGGAAAAGGCTGTAACATCTTTTTCTCTTCATCATTTCGACCATGACCCAACCAATCATCAACCATTTTGTCTCTTAGTCTGAACTACATTGGTCTGAGGCCCCCTCCAATCTAGGCTATGTAGGTAGCACTCAGATGGCACGCATCTTTTGGGGTTAGCTCGACCACCCTCGTTTGTTCATCTCTCTGATGGACAAACCTTCTTTCCTCCTTTCGACCATGACCTCACCCTCGACCACAACCAATCCTTCACCTTTGACCCTTCCTCCCTTTTCGGGAGAACTGCATTGGCTTGAGGCCTTGTAACAAGGGCTATGTAGATAGCGCTCAGTCTTCTAAGGTTAGCTCAGCCACATCCTTTCGTCCATCCATCCTCCTCGACCGCTGACCATTGGAGATCATACCTATCTCCCCTGACCCTGACCACTTCCAAGACAATGTTGCCTTGGTTTTTTTTGCATGTATGTTATTCCATGACTAGTTAGCAAACTTGTGCATAGACCTTTTTTTTGGACCCTCACAAGTATAGGATCACACGCCGATTGATCCGCACTACTTGTGACTTTTTCATGTTTCTAGGAGCACTTCCTAAGCCCAAGATACCTGGAACACGATGACCATTTGGAGCTACAGCTATGATTGAATAACCTGATCAGTAGATGACTAAATGCTGAGGCCTGGTTACTTCAATTTTGGCACTCCTCGACCCTTGACCTGTGACACTTTGACCTGACCATCTCGTGAAGTGGTATGCGCGCCATCATGACCTTTGCCGTGTTCACCCTCACCCTTTTTCTTCCACTCTTCATCAAACCAGTACCCAATTCCCGGTTCCCTTCCCTCGACTCCTGCTTTGAGGGGGAATACCTCATCCATAATCAGGGCAATCCCTCTTCCTGTTTTTGTCTTGCAGTTCACTTGAACAACCAATAAGATGAAATCGACCTTATCCTACACTTGGGGCAAACAACTCCAATTTTTATCTTGTAGTTTGTCCAGAACCACCAACAAGACAAAAAGGGGCAAATGTAAACACCAAAATCGTGTCTACTCCCTTGGTCAACCCCCATTTTATTCTCCCTCGCCTATTTAACCCCTGTTGACCATTTTCCCACTAGCCTTGACCCTGGCAGCATGTCAAAATGAGCAGAAGGTTAAAGTTAGTCTATGTCTCCATTCTGCATCTACCGACCACGGTCACCACCCGACCGACGTCACCGATGTCGGTCACTTCTCAGCTGACGTCGGTGGTCCTACCGGCGTCAGTTCTCCTTAGCACTACATTCTCGACCCAAACACAGGAACCATTATTCCGTTATCCGTTATCAATTTGGTTGCCAATCCATTTCCTGAATCAGTTATTAGACCTTCCTTCGACTTCATCTGGAACCTCTTCATTCGATCATCCAATTTCAATCAATCAACTAGAAAACAATCAATCAACCTCTTGCGATCAATCCACCTCTGCATCCAACAAATCTGCAATCGATCTCTCACGTTCTGTCTCTCCAGTATAGGCATTCTACTACACTAAACTTTTGTGACACAGCGACAACATCAATCATGTCTTCAGACCTTTCTACAACAGCGTATAACAAGTAAGCTTTGCTCTATGTTTTTATTCTACTCTCTGGTTATTGTCTTTAATTACTATCATTACCTAGATTTAGACTTAAACTACAGACCCGAGACCTTACTTCTTCCTGTATCACCTCTACCCAGTCTTAAACTCTACCCAGATCCCTGTAAAAACCCCCAAGCAATCCCTCTGACTCCTAAACTGACTTCCCAAATCCCCAGGCAAGACATCAGACCTTTCTGTAAAGCCTAAGACCCTGTCCCGACCCGACCAGACCTGACCAGACCCTGTCCAAAACTGTTGCCCTGACCGACATCGGTCATTACCCCGACCAATGCTGGCACTTTAACCGACGTCGGCACCCTTCCCTAACCGACGCCGGCACAGAGACCGACACCGGCGACTGTGCAGAACAATTTGCTACATATCAGGTACGCATTTTGTTTTTTGTCTTTTTTTTCTTTCATTTTATCTTTCACTATTTCTGTTTTCTATCAAATATCCTATTTTTAATCATTGGGTTGATATCCTTCTAGGAAGTCTTTGTACTTTTGGGATCAGGCATTTGCTTGACAACCCACCGTCTCCTCGTCTAACATTTTTTGTGTTTAGTCTCTTTTCTTCGCAGGTGTCATTCCTCCACAGCCAAAGAGGAGTACTCTCAATGTCTGATTACGGTGCACACGACTACAATCAGGTATCATCTAACCTTGACCATTTCTTAGTTTCTTATTTCTTCTTTGAATGTAGAAAGCAATTTAACGTAGAAACATTCTGGCACACCCAGTGGGACCTTAGGGCCTTCCTTGGGTTCTTTCTTTCTATTCATTTAGGTGCATTAGGTTCCTCCCTTTTCACCTCTTTCATCTCTTCTAAACTACATCATAAGCGGGATTAAAAAGAATCTTTCTTTCTTTTCTTGCATTTCTAGACTAGTCCAAAACTCATATTCTTCGACCCTTTCTCCATTCGTCTTCATACGAACAAACATTTTGACTTGGGCTTAAAACATATTGCACTTTCATTTCTGCTTGCTTGCATCTTCCTAGACCACACTTAGTAATTAACACAAAACGCATATTGAATTAATCTAGTCCACTTTATGTTACACAACCCAAACCACTTGCACTAAAACAAACATCAAACTCACTTGAGACAAGGCCTAACTGGGATTTCATCCCTCAGCGGATACCTTACCCATTCCTGGTGATCTTACTTGGATTTCATCACCAAGGGGAAAGCCCACTCTATTCTCTGGCAGAGTCTAATCTCTAGGGGAAGTATATTTTGGCTAAGCGGGCCCAGTTTATCACTGGACTCGTGAAGTGAGGGGAGCTTGCTCCTTAGCACCAGGCCATGTACGGAACCTAACCCAGACTTCTTACGCACCTAAACATACCTGAAACCATCCATAGACCACTTCTTCTAGGACCTGACTCAAAGCCAATCTTCCTCACACATTCTAAGGCATAAGCCACTATAATCCTAATAATTTACTCCTAAGTTTTTAAGATCTGCTTGTGTTCTTCATCTTTTTGTTCTTATCTACTTGTTTGAGCTTGTGAGGACATTCTTTCTTGCCTTGAATGGTTCTGACTCGTAGTCAAACCAAGGCTCTTCTTGACCACTCTAGCCATCAACCGCTTCCGTCTACCCCATCCCTAACCAGTCCTATCATGGAGTTCCACTCGAAGACTGAAAGAACTCCTACAGGACCGACCTTGACCCAGACTCTCATCATCCCTAAAGGGGACCAAGATTTTGCATGATTCTTGGACCTCAATGGCACAGCCCTCCAACACTATCTCGTGAGAAACCCAACGCGAGACCTTTCGGGTGAAGTGGCGGTGACATCAACACCATTCGCTACCCAACCTTTTATGACCCAGCCTTTTGCCTCAACCATTAACCCGACTATGGCCAATACGCAAAGTTTGGCCTCCCCGTCTATTTTTGGACCGACATCCATCAGGGTTTCATTACCCCCTCAACCATATGCAATTCAACCAAGTTCTACATCATACCAGAACTTGATTGTCTAGACCCCTCACACTCTTACACTGTCATGTCCCCTTTTTCGTGGACATTGATAGATTTGGTGATTAGCCTATTATGCAACCTTCGTAGGCTAATAGGATGGATAGAGGGTCATAATGGAGTTTGGCTTGGCTTTGATTCACAAGATTTCTACATTTGATTTCCATTCAGGTTATTTCAGATGCATTAGGCCTGAGCTCTTACTTTTTAGGGATATTTGATATGCAGTGGAGCGCCTTTATTTTGGTATGGTTATGTGCGGAATCACTCCCTGATTCACCTACTTCGATCGGTTCGAAGATCCGACATGTATTGAGGGAGATATTAATATTTGATTGATTTAATCAAATATTAATTATTTAGCCTATTTTTTTAGAAACCCTAATTCTAATTTAAGAAACCCTAATTAGGGCAAGCATATCTTTTTGAGGGTATAAGGGTTTCTCATGGAGGCTATTGTTCATTATGCTATTGATTATTGATATTGAGTTTGAGAATTTCTTCTGTGAAGATTGAGCCTAGGGTTCAAGGATTCCATTTGCATTGGAGAACGTTCCCTCTTCAGTGTGTGCAATTAAGAGGCTGTGGAATATCAGCTGATATATTGCCAAAGTGAGAGATAGCTTCATCCAAAAGTTATCACAGAATTTCAGGTTTGAGAGATAACTTCACACAAAAGTTATCACAGATATTCCAGGTATTTCTTATTTCATGTTTTTGATTCAATAAATTATACAGCTAGAGATCTTCTGTGCTAGAAACATATATTTTCAGATCAGGGGTTGAAAAAGGGAAGTTGTGCTTAAGTGGCGGCTGTACAAAGTCTGTACAGGTCCATACAGATCAGATCAGGAACTGACCTCGGCAGACAGAGGGTTTTCAGTGACCGACATCGATCGACTAAAGACTGACGTTGGCAGAAATCTGACCTGCAGTGACCGACGTCAGCAGTTTATCGACCAACACCGGTGACTGTGTGTTTGACACAGCAGGCCGAGACCTTCCAGAATCCAATTTTCACTTCCAGTTTTGCTCTTCCAGTTTCCAATTTTTGCTTCCAGTTTTGCTAAGTCAGGGTTTTTAAGACTGTATTTCATATTTATATGCATAAGAAAGGACTACAATTGTAATAGTTTAGAAGGACAAGTGATACAATCTATATTTTGTTATTAAGAGACTAAATTATTATGATCATTCTGAATTTATTCAACAGAAGTTATATCTTGTTCAGAGTTTTTTTGTGTTGCTATATTTCCTGTTTGGAGGGGATATGACAGTGGTATCAGAGCATTTGTAGGAAAAAAGGAGCCCCTAAGTAAGGGACATCATAGTGGTATCAGAGCTAATGTCTTGCCATCCTGTTGGGTAGTTTGGGTATCAGCATGGCGCTACCAGGTGTCAAAGATTTGGTATAAAGAGTGCACAATGCAAAGAAGAAGTTAGAACATCCATTACATCAAGTATATGACATTCTAAAAACTTTGGAGGAGTTAGAAATTTACTTAAGCAAGATTGAGCAGTCAAATTCTTATGAGATGCAAACAACGTTATCTCCAGCGTTTGATTCTTTGGTGAAGCACCGATTATTGAGACATCATGATGAGGTGGTAAGACTTGCAACTCTCTCTTGTATTAGTGAAATCATGAGAATAATAGCTGGCTTTAATTTTTATGATGATCGGATTATGAGAGAGGTACTTCATGCCATGGTGAAAAACTTCGAAAAGTTGGATGACATTAGAGACTCATTTCTCAAAGAGGGCGAGATTACTTGACACTTTTGCAAGGTATGGATTTGAAAACATTATGATGTTAGTAGGATGTATTGGTGGCATTCACACTATGTTTAAAATATTTTGGAATATTTTAGATGAGTTTCATTCCAGTGATGTATTAGCATCAATGCACTCTATCATGTTCACAATCTTGTTTGAGGAGGATAAAATCTCTAAACTTTTGGCAGAAGATTTATGGTATGTCTGGACAAAAGGGAAAAATGTCTCACCTAGAGCTTGTAAGTGGTTAAAAAGTTTAATTAATAGGCCTAAGGATCATAGTGCTTTCCCTATGACATGCAAAATTTTGGATAATGAGTTTGACAGACATGCTGATCCAGTACAGGGAGATATTAACACATCTTCAGGTAATGATTTATTTGTAGTACCTTCATAGGTAGGGGTAGTTGAGGATGTTGTGGATGAGCTTTGTCTTCAGGTGAGTTTAGCACAGGTGTTAGATAGTGAGGATGAGCCTGATGCTTGCATTCAGAGTGTGGAGGTATACTCAGAGGTTAGTACATTGAGTATTGGTGATGAGTATGTTTTTGTAGCTGCTGATGAGGAGCATATTGTTGAGGCTAACACATATATTCAGGATTTGGGAGTCCCTGATTCTGATGAGTTTGAGATACCAGTAGACTCGAGTCTCTATATTGATTATTCTCATACAGATGACAGTGTGGTATAGTTGGTTGTGCTGCCTTTACAGAGAGATCAGTTATGGGATGGATTGGTACCATCTCTTGCAGATGGAATTGGCAGTTTGAGTTGTCCATTCTACTTGGGTTATGATGTTTTGAGAGTTTGTTTCTCATATGCTCTTGTATATGGTATTTGTAATCTTGGAGATTAGAGTTTCATGTGCCAGTTTGATTATGAGTCTTTCTTTGTTCTACTTCTACTGAAGGTGCAGGTACTTACATTGATACACAGTAGTGCAGAGCATAACTACATTTGGGATCTAAGTGGAGTGAGTAGTTCATTGTTCCGAGATTGCTTGGGGACAAGCAATTTTTGGAGGGGCAGATTGTCATGTCCCTTTTTTCGTGGACATTGATAGATTTGGTGATTAGCCTATTATGCGACCTTCGTAGGCTAATAGGATGGATAGAGGGTCATAATGGAGTTTGGCTTGGCTTTGATTCACAAGATTTCTACATTTGATTTTCATTCAGGTTATTTCAGATGCATTGGGCCTGAGCTCCTACTTTTTAGGGATATTTGATATGCAACAGAGCGCCTTTATTTTGGTATGGTTATGTGTGGAATCACTCCCTAATTCACCTGCTTCAATCGGTTCGAAGATCCGACATGTATTGAGGGAGATATTAATATTTGATTGATTTAATCAAATATTAATTATTTAGCCTATTTTTTTAGAAACCCTAATTCTAATTTAAGAAACCCTAATTAGGGCAAGCATATCTTTTTGAGGGTATAAGGGTTTCTCATGGGGGCTATTGTTCATTATGCTATTGATTATTGATATTGAGTTTGAGAATTTCTTCTGTGAAGATTGAGCCTAGGGTTCAAGGATTCCATTTGCATTGGAGAACGTTCCCTCTTCAGTGTGTGCAATTAAGAGGCTGTGGAATATCAGCTGATATATTGCCAAAGTGAGAGATAGCTTCATCCAGAAGTTATCACAGAATTTCAGGTTTGAGAGATAACTTCACACAGAAGTTATCACAGATATTCCAGGTATTTCTTATTTCATGTTTTTGATTCAATAAATTATACAGCTAGAGATCTTCTGTGCTAGAAACATATATTTTCAGATCAGGGGTTGAAAAAGGGAAGTTGTGCTTAAGTGGCGGCTGTACAAAGTCTGTACAGGTCCATACAGATCAGATCAGGAACTGACCTCGACAGACAGAGGGTTTTCAGTGACCGACATCGATCGACTGAAGACTGACGTTGGCAGAAATCTGACCTGCAGTGACCGACGTCAGCAGTTTATCGACCAACGCCGGTGACTGTGTGTTTGACACAGCAGGCCGAGACCTTCCAGAATCCAATTTTCACTTCCAGTTTTGCTCTTCCAGTTTCCAATTTTTGCTTCCAGTTTTGCTAAGTCAGGGTTTTTAAGACTGTATTTCATATTTATATGCATAAGAAAGGACTACAATTGTAATAGTTTAGAAGGACAAGTGATACAATCTATATTTTGTTATTAAGAGACTAAATTATTATGATCATTCTGAATTTATTCAACAGAAGTTATATCTTGTTCAGAGTTTTTTTGTGTTGCTATATTTCCTGTTTGGAGGGGATATGACAGTGGTATCAGAGCATTTGTAGGAAAAAAGGAGCCCCTAAGTAAGGGACATCATAGTGGTATCAGAGCTAATGTCTTGCCATCCTGTTGGGTAGTTTGGGTATCAGCATGGCGCTACCAGGTGTCAAAGATTTGGTATAAAGAGTGCACAATGCAAAGAAGAAGTTAGAACATCCATTACATCAAGTATATGACATTCTAAAAACTTTGGAGGAGTTAGAAATTTACTTAAGCAAGATTGAGCAGTCAAATTCTTATGAGATGCAAACAACGTTATCTCCAGCGTTTGATTCTTTGGTGAAGCACCGATTATTGAGACATCATGATGAGGTGGTAAGACTTGCAACTCTCTCTTGTATTAGTGAAATCATGAGAATAATAGCTGGCTTTAATTTTTATGATGATCGGATTATGAGAGAGGTACTTCATGCCATGGTGAAAAACTTCGAAAAGTTGGATGACATTAGAGACTCATTTCTCAAAGAGGGCGAGATTACTTGACACTTTTGCAAGGTATGGATTTGAAAACATTATGATGTTAGTAGGATGTATTGGTGGCATTCACACTATGTTTAAAATATTTTGGAATATTTTAGATGAGTTTCATTCCAGTGATGTATTAGCATCAATGCACTCTATCATGTTCACAATCTTGTTTGAGGAGGATAAAATCTCTAAACTTTTGGCAGAAGATTTATGGTATGTCTGGACAAAAGGGAAAAATGTCTCACCTAGAGCTTGTAAGTGGTTAAAAAGTTTAATTAATAGGCCTAAGGATCATAGTGCTTTCCCTATGACATGCAAAATTTTGGATAATGAGTTTGACAGACATGCTGATCCAGTACAGGGAGATATTAACACATCTTCAGGTAATGATTTATTTGTAGTACCTTCATAGGTAGGGGTAGTTGAGGATGTTGTGGATGAGCTTTGTCTTCAGGTGAGTTTAGCACAGGTGTTAGATAGTGAGGATGAGCCTGATGCTTGCATTCAGAGTGTGGAGGTATACTCAGAGGTTAGTACATTGAGTATTGGTGATGAGTATGTTTTTGTAGCTGCTGATGAGGAGCATATTGTTGAGGCTAACACATATATTCAGGATTTGGGAGTCCCTGATTCTGATGAGTTTGAGATACCAGTATACTCGAGTCTCTATATTGATTATTCTCATACAGATGACAGTGTGGTATAGTTGGTTGTGCTGCCTTTACAGAGAGATCAGTTATGGGATGGATTGGTACCATCTCTTGCAGATGGAATTGGCAGTTTGAGTTGTCCATTCTACTTGGGTTATGATGTTTTGAGAGTTTGTTTCTCATATGCTCTTGTATATGGTATTTGTAATCTTGGAGATTAGAGTTTCATGTGCCAGTTTGATTATGAGTCTTTCTTTGTTCTACTTCTACTGAAGGTGCAGGTACTTACATTGATACACAGTAGTGCAGAGCATAACTACATTTGGGATCCAAGTGGAGTGAGTAGTTCATTGTTCCGAGATTGCTTGGGGACAAGCAATTTTTGGAGGGGCAGATTGTCATGTCCCTTTTTTCGTGGACATTGATAGATTTGGTGATTAGCCTATTATGCGACCTTCGTAGGCTAATAGGATGGATAGAGGGTCATAATGGAGTTTGGCTTGGCTTTGATTCACAAGATTTCTACATTTGATTTTCATTCAGGTTATTTCAGATGCATTGGGCCTGAGCTCCTACTTTTTAGGGATATTTGATATGCAACAGAGCGCCTTTATTTTGGTATGGTTATGTGTGGAATCACTCCCTAATTCACCTGCTTCAATCGGTTCGAAGATCCGACATGTATTGAGGGAGATATTAATATTTGATTGATTTAATCAAATATTAATTATTTAGCCTATTTTTTTAGAAACCCTAATTCTAATTTAAGAAACCCTAATTAGGGCAAGCATATCTTTTTGAGGGTATAAGGGTTTCTCATGGGGGCTATTGTTCATTATGCTATTGATTATTGATATTGAGTTTGAGAATTTCTTCTGTGAAGATTGAGCCTAGGGTTCAAGGATTCCATTTGCATTGGAGAACGTTCCCTCTTCAGTGTGTGCAATTAAGAGGCTGTGGAATATCAGCTGATCTATTGCCAAAGTGAGAGATAGCTTCATCCAAAAGTTATCACAGAATTTCAAGTTTGAGAGATAACTTCACACAGAAGTTATCACAGATATTCTAGGTATTTCTTATTTCATGTTTTTGATTCAATAAATTATACAGCTAGAGATCTTCTATGCTAGAAACATATATTTTCAGATCAGGGGTTGAAAAAGGGAAGTTGTGCTTAAGTGGCGGCTGTACAAAGTCCGTACAGGTCCATACAGATCAAATCAGGAACCGACCTCGGCAGACAAAGGGTTTCCAGTGACCGACATCGGTCGACTGAAGACCGACCTCGGCAGAAATCTGACCTGCAGTGACTGATGTTGGTAGTTTATTGACCGATGCCGGAAACTGTGTGTTCGACACAGCAGGTCGAGACCTTCCAAAATCCAATTTTCACTTCCAGTTTCGCTCTTCCAGTTTCCAATTTTTGCTTCCAGTTTTGCTAAGTTAGGGTTTTTAAGACTGTATTTCATATTTATATGCATAAGAAAGGACTACAATTGTAATAGTTTAGAAGGACAAGTGATACAATCTGTAATTTGTTATTAAGAGACTATATTATTGTGATCATTCTGAATTTATTCAATAGAAGTTATATCTTGTTCAGAGTTTTTTTGTGTTGCTATATTTCCTGTTTGGAGGGGATATGACAGTGGTATCAGAGCTAATGTCTTGCCATCTTGTTGGGTAGTTTGGGTATCAGCATGGCGCTACCAGGTGTCAAAGATTTGGTAGAAAGAGTGCACAATGCAAAGAAGAAGTTAAAACATCCATTACAACAAGCAGATGACATTCTACAAACTCTGGAAAAGTTAGAAATTTACTTAAGCAAGATTGAGCAGTCAAATTCTTATGAGATGCAAACAGTGTTATCTCCAGCGTTTGATTCTTTGGTGAAGCACTGATTATTGAGACATCATGATGAGGTGGTAAGACTTGCAACTCTCTCTTGTATTAGTGAAATCATGAGAATAATAGCTGGATTTAATTTTTATGATGATCAAATTATGAGAGAGGTACTTCATGCCATGGTGAAAAGCTTTAAAAAGTTGGATGACATTAGAGACTCTCATTTCTCAAAGAGGGCGAGATTACTTGAGAGTTTTGCAAGGTATGGATTTGAAAACATTATGATGTTAGTAGGATGTATTGGTGGCATTCGCACTATGTTCAAAATATTTTGGAATATTTTAGATGAGTTTCATTCCAGTGATGTATTAGCATCAATGCACTCTATCATGTTCACAATCTTGTTTGAGGAGGAGGATAAAATCTCTAAACTTTTGGCAGAAGATTTATGGTATGTCTGGACAAAAGGGAAAAATGTCTCACCTAGAGCTTGTAAGTGGTTAAAAAGTTTAATTAATAGGCCTAAGGATCATAGTGCTTTCCCTATGACATGCAAAAGTTTGGATAATGAGTTTGACAGACATGCTGATCCAGTACAGGGAGATATTAACACATCTTTAGGTAATGATTTATCTGCAGTACCTTCACAGGTAGGGGTAGTTGAGGATGTTGTGGATGAGCTTTGTCTTCAGGTGAGTTCAGCACAGGTGTTAGACAGTGAGGATGAGCCTGATGCTTGCATTCAGAGTGTGGAGGTATACTCAGAGGTTAGTACATTGGGTATTGGTGATGAGTATGTTTTTGTAGCTGCTGATGAGGAGCATATTGTTGAGGCTAACACATATATTTAGGATTTGGGAGTCCCTGATTCTGATGAGTTTGAGATACCAGTAGACTCGAGTCTTTATATTGATTATTCTCATACAGATGACAGTGTGGTACAGTTGGTTGTGCCGCCTTTACAGAGAGATCAGTTATGGGATGGATTGGTACCATCTCTTGCAGATGGAATTGGCAGTTTGAGTTGTCCATTCTACTTGGGTTATGATGTTTTGAGAGTTTGTTTCTCATATGCTCTTGTATATGGTATTTGTAATCTTGGAGATTGGAGTTTCATGCGCTAGTTTGATTATGAGTCTTTCTTTGTTCTACTTCTGCTGAAGGTGCAGGTACTTACAATGATACACAGCAGTGTGGAGCATAACTACATTTGGGATCCAGGTGGAGTGAGTAGTTCATTGTTATGAGATTGCTTGGGGACAAGCAATTTTTGGAGGGGCAGATTGTCATGTCCCTTTTTTCGTGGACATTGATAGATTTGGTGATTAGCCTATTATGCGACCTTCATAGGCTAATAGGATGGATAGAGGGTCATAATGGAGTTTGGCTTGGCTTTGATTCACAAGATTTCTACATTTGATTTTCATTCAGGTTATTTCAGATGCATTGGGCCTGAGCTCCTACTTTTTAGGGATATTTGATATGCAGCGGAGCGCCTTTATTTTGTTATGGTTATGTGTGGAATCACTCCCTCATTCACCTGCTTCGATCAGTTCGAAGATCCGACATGTATTGAGGGAGATATTAATATTTGATTGATTTAATCAAATATTAATTATTTAGCCTATTTTTTTAGAAACCCTAATTCTAATTTAAGAAACCCTAATTAGGGCAAGCATATCTTTTTGAGGGTATAAGGGTTTCTCATGGAGGCTATTGTTCATTATGCTATTGATTATTGATATTGAGTTTGAGAATTTCTTCTGTGAAGACTGAGCCTAGGGTTCAAGGATTCCATTTGCATTGGAGAACGTTCCCTCTTCAGTGTGTGCAATTAAGAGGCTATGGAATATCAGCTGATCTATTACCAAAGTGAGAGATAGCTTCATCTAGAAGTTATCACAGAATTTCAAGTTTGAGAGATAACTTCACACAAAAGTTATCACAGATATTCTAGGTATTTCTTATTTCATGTTTTTGATTCAATAAATTATACAGCTAGAGATCTTCTGTGCTAGAAACATATATTTTCAGATCAGGGGTTGAAAAAGGGAAGTTGTGCTTAAGTGGCAGCTGTACAAAGTCCGTATAGGTCCGTACAGATCAGATCAGGAACTGACCTCGGCAGACAGAGGGTTTCCAGTGACCGACATCGGTCAACTGAAGACCGATGTCGATAGAAATCTGACCTGCAGTGACCAACGTCAGGAGTTTATCGACCGATGCCGGTGACTGTGTGTTCGACACAGTAGGATGAGACCTTCCAGAATCCAATTTTCACTTCCAGTTTCGCTCTTTCAGTTTCCAATTTTTGCTTCCATTTTTGCTAAGTCAGGGTTTTTAAGACTGTATTTCATATTTATATGCATAAGAAAGGACTACAATTGTAATAGTTTAGAAGGACAAGTGATACAATCTGTAATTTGTTATTAAGAGACTATATTATTGTGATCATTCTAAATTTATTCAACAAAAGTTATATCTTGTTTAGAGTTTTTTTGTGTTGCTATATTTCCTGTTTGGAGGGGATATGACAGTGGTATCAGAGCATTTGTAGGAAAAAAGGAGCCCCTAAGTAAGGGACATCACATGCACCCATAAATGTAGGAGTGTCTACCTCCCCTTTTGTCAATGCCGTCATGCAACCACCTTTGGTGATACCTAGTCAACTTATACCTTCTACTTCTATAACCCAACCATCCTTAGTCTCCTCTTCTATCCCTGTGACTAGTCATCCGTACGTTGCACCCTTATTGGTACAATTGACTACGTCGTATGCCTCCTCTAGCATCTTTCAAGCACCTTACAACCTAGGGGGTGCTCCACCCGCCAATCCGTCAGCAGATCTCATCAAGATGCTGATGGATAAAATGTCCCGTCTCGAAGCCTCCATTTCTAGTTCAAGCAATATCTCTTCATATGACCAGATTTGCAATGAGCCCATCCATCCTTCTGTCCCAATCTGACCATATCCCAACCAATGGGAGCTTCCTAAATTTACTCAGTTCTAGAGTAAGGAAGACCCACAACAACACCTACAGGCATGCAGACATGCCTGTTACCTTATTGCCCATGATGATGCGTTGCTTTATGCATGTTTCCTATTTCCCTTTCTAGCCCTGCCCTTGACTGGTATAGCTCTCTTACTAGACATTCTATCTTTTCATTCACTCAACTCACCCAATTATTTCTTGACCATTTCTCAATTAACATCACCAAACAAATCTCAATCACAGACCTCTACTCCATCAGGCAATTTGATGACGAATCGATAGTCGATTTTGTCGCCCATTGGAGAGGCCTGATCAACCAGCTCTCCTTCTCCTTGCCTCAACCTGAGCTCATTGAGATCTTTTCTTGAGCATGTGCCAACCACATCTCATCCACCTTGCAGGTTCAAACATTCCACACATTCAATGAAGCCTTCACTATGGCCCAAAAACTTGAACTCTGTGCCATCAAAGAAGATAAGGTCAAATTGCGTCATACCAACGCAAGAGCCAATGACCATACTTCTTCCAGACCTTCTTCTGCCAATTCCAAACCTAAAGGAGTGGCCAACACTATGGTCATTAGATCACCATCCTCGACAACAACTAATCAATCTCAACCTTTGACATCTCACAGCATAACCAAACAATTCCAACAACGGTACATCCAGCGTTCATACACTCCACTTAGAGAATCATACGCTTCCATTTTGGAAAAACTTGTCAAGCAGGGGGTCCTCAATCTCCCTCAAATCTGACCACATCAATTCGACCCTTTAAAATCCTTCCCTACATGGTACAAGGAGGCCGACTTCTACCACTTTCATCGCATCTAGGGCCACGACATCAACAATTGCCGAACCTTCAAAAACATAGTCCATGACATGATCGACAAGGGAGATCTTATTTTAGATAACCCGAATGCCCCGTCGAGTCAAAACATCAACATCTTCAGAAACCCTTTTCCAAACCATCCTCTTAACCAAAACCATATCTAGACCTCGACCAATGACCCCCAAGACCATAATATTCACACCGTCAACACTATCTTGCCTCTTGTCCTTAACCAACCTCCTTCACAGGATGAAGAACTTTCTTCTCCTATTAGTCCTCCATCTACCTCTCTTATGTTGGAGGATGCCTTGACCATACCAATGCCCTTAGCCCTACCTTCATCTGTAGACCCTACCTTGTCCACTCCTTAAGCAAAAATAGAAGGCATGATCATCCCTGCCATCTATCCTCTTGAGGAGCCGTACTCTCCTATTTCTTCTCCACCAAGAGAAGAACCCGTCTCTTCACCCATTTAGACCGAGGAAGACCCAGTCACAGTTTCTTCTTGCCCTTTGCCTGAGATTGCTACATCTCCCTTACCTCCGTCCACATCTAAACCCAAACCCATCTCTAACCTTGCCTCACACAATAGTGGCCCTTGACTCATACCTAAAAAATCCACTAAACCACATCAGAGGACTCCTCCCCCACCTTCATCATTACCTTCAATTTTGGGCCCACATCTATCCACTTTACTAGGAGTGCTTCCCACTCCCATACCTCACAGAGGCAATTTGCCTCCATTACTCTCTCAACCCATCAGACATATATCTCCTCCAAACCATTGACCACTGCCTCTTGCGCCTCTCAAACCAAAGTCATCAACTCTCATTGCAACAAAACATCCAAACCCATTAGCAAGTTCTTACACCTTACTATTATGGCAATTATTGCAGTCCTCTCACATTAATCTTCCACCTCTTAGACCATATCAATCTCTCAGACCAAAACCACCCTGGTTCGATGACACTCAGATTTGTGCGTATCATCGCACGCCTGGGCATGACACCGAGCATTATTGTGCCCTCAAGGTCATCATTCACCATTGTTTGGAGAAAGACACCCTTCTTCTCGACCACATTATCAACAAACCTTCAACACCGCCCCTCTCGTCAACTCTCGGATCAAGGCCACCTTGGTTTGACAACTCTAAATTTTGTCACTATCACCACACTCCGGGACATGACACTGAACATTATTGTGCCCTCAAAGCTGTCACTTGTCAACACCGGACAAAGGATACCCTTCTCATCAAGGATCCTCTTGACCACCCATTTTCCAAATCATCAACACCGACCCATGCTTCTCAAACCTCATCACCCAAATCCGGATCTCCATACCGGACTATGGTCCCTTTGTCGCCTTTAACCCCCTTATTCGAAATCAACACCGTCAATCTGACCACCAAACCAACCTTGACCAATCTGTCAAACATTCTCCCTAGCCGCTGGGGGAATTCAACCTTCATCCAAGCCTCGACCAATCTTTCGACCCCGTCTCAACCAAATATCAATCACTCTTTCAACCAGACTTCGACCATACTAGCCACCAAACATTCAACCTGACCTCAACTAAATATTCAATCTAAACAAAGACCAAATACCAACCAATCAACCCTCGACCAACCATTGACCAAATATCAAATGACCAAATCTCAACCAAACATTGACCAATCCTCGGCCACACATTCAACCAGTCTCGACCAATCAGCAACCATATCAACCATATCTAGCATCAGCCATCATCGCGACCAATCTCGAAGAGGCAAATGGGGCAAGTTTGCTCCAAATTGACTCAGACCACATCATAACGCACAAGCATGGCCTAGGGACTTATCAGATCCTGACCCCTTTTATGCTTTTCATCTGTGACCATTCTACTGTTAGTCGAGTACTCGTTCGCTTGACATTTACCTTGAGCTTGTCCCTTGAGCAATCCTCATCCTCTTAGTCCTCATTCCTTTCAACCCTATTCCCCTTAACAAATCCTCTTTAACCCTTTTATACAGTAGGAATGCTTTGTCCTAATAAAATGGAGCCCTTGACCTTCTATAGTCTTGTCCATGACTCACATTCTATCAACATAAAACAAAATCAAGATGTCAAAATATCCATGGTCACAAAATTAAGTCAAATCAAATCAAAAAGGCAGACTGATCCCTCGAAGGACAGCTTTACTATCATTATTGTAGCTAGTAGACTGCTCCCTCGAAGGATAGCTATTCAAAGCCCTTATATAAAGAAAAATATAAACCACTCCCTCGAAGGATGGCTATGACTAACTCTTGCTACAAACAGCAATCTTTCTTAGAGGCTTCTCGCATTGATCAGCTTTGCAAACGACCACAAATTAAATGACATCTCTTTGCAGACTTCCCGCATTGATCAGTTTGCACAAAAAAAAATAAATAAATAAAATGAGTCATGGACTTGGCTTGTAGTTGTCTCAGGGTCTCCTATAAAAGGGGCAAAGTTATCTCTGCTCTTAAAATGGGTTACCCTATCCTCCTCTCCTATCACCTGCTCAAGGGACTTCAAGCTCACTTTAATTGTCAAAGTGATTCGATTACGGCTCTAACACATCCCATGGTCAATGATGTCATGCATGAATGGGGCTCTTGGTTCTAATACCCCTATCTATGTTGTCTTTCTGGTCCTTGTCAATGAAAGAGCAATTTGCCTTTCACTTTTTCTCTACACTTTGGTCACATCCAACCATTTTTAGACCACAACCCTCATCATAGTCTATTATCACATAGTTTCTATGGACACCAATACACATAGAAACTATCGACCTAACTCAATTTATGTTAAGCATAAACCAATACTTGCTGATGCATAAATAGACCTCAATTGATTTTTAGCATACATCCATCACGAATATGGAAAATTGCTAGGGATGAAAGACCACTCGACCAATGTTACAAAATACACCATTTGGAAAAGGCTGTAACATCTTTTTCTCTTCATCATTTCAACCATGACCCAACCAATCATCAACCATTTTATCTCTTAGTTTGAACTAAATTGGTCAGAGGCCCCCTCCAATTTGGGCTATGTAGGCAGCACTCAGATGACACGCGTCTTCTGGGGTTAGCTCGACCACCCTCATTTGTTCATCTCTCTGATGGACAAACCTTCTTTCCTCCTTTCGACCATGACCTCGCCCTCGACCACAACCAATCCTTCACCTTTGACCCTTCCTCCCTTTTTGGGAGAACTACATTAGCCTGAGGCCCTATAATAAGGGCTATGTAGGTAGCACTCAATCTTCTGAGGTTAGCTCGGCCACATCCTTTCGTCCATCCATCCACCTCGACCACTGACCATTGGAGATCATACCTATCTCTCCTGACCCTGACCACTTCCAAGATAATGTTGCCTTGGTTTTTTTTGCCTATATGCTATTCCATGACTGGTTAGCAAACTTGTGCACAAACTTTTTTTTTGGACCCTCACAAGTATAGGATCGCACGCCTGTTGATCCGCACTACTTGTGACTTTTTCATGTTTCTAGGAGCACTTCTTGAGCCTGGGATACCTGGAACATGATGACCATTTGGAGCTACAGCTACGATTGAATAACCTGATCAGTAGATGACTAAATGCTGAGGCCTGGTTACTTCAATTTTGGAACTCCTCGACCCTTGACCTGCGACACTTTGACCTGACCATGTTGTGAAGTGGTATGCACGCCATCATGACCTTTTTCACATTCACCCTCACCCTTTTTCTTCTACTCTTCATCAAACTAGTACCCGATTCTCAGTTCCCTTCCCTCGATTCCTGCTTTGAGGGGGAATACCTCATCCATAATCGGGGCAATCCCTCTTCCTATTTTTGTCTTGTAGTTCACTTGAACAACCAACAAGATGAAATTGACCTTATCCTACACCTGGGGCAAACAAATCCTATTTTTGTCTTGCATCTTGCAGTTCATCCAAAACCACCAACAAGACAAAAAGGGGCAAATGTAGACATCAAAATCATGTCTACTCCCTTGGTCAACCCCCATTTTATTCTCCCTCACCTATTTAACCCCTGTTGACCATTTTCCCACTAGCCTTGACCATGGCAGCATGTCAAAATGAGCAGAAGGCTAAAGTTAGTCTATATCTCCATTCTGCATCTACTGACCACGGTCACCACCTAACCGACGTCGTCAACTTCAGTCACTTCTCGGCCGATGTCGGCGGTCCTACCGATGTCGGTTCTCCTTAGCACTACATTCTCGACCCAAATGCAGGAACCGTTATTCCATTATCTGTTATCAATTTGGTTGCCAATCCATTTCCCGAATCAGTTATTGGACCTTCCTTAAACTTCATTCAGAACCTCTTCATTCGATCATCCAATTTCAATCAATCAACTAGAAAATAATCAATCAACCTCTTGCAATCAATCCACCTCTGCATCCAACCAATCTGCAATCGATCTCTCACGTTCTTTCTCTCCAGTACAGGCATTCTGCTACACCAAACTTTTGAGACATAGCAACAACATCAATCATGTCTTCAGACCTTTCTACAACAACTTATAATAGGTAAGCTTTGCTCTGTGTTTTTATTCTGCTCTCTGGTTATTATCTTTAATTACTATCATTACCTAGATTTAGACTTAGACTACAGACCTGAGACCTTACTTCTTCCCGTATCACCTCTACCCAGTCTTAAACTCTGCCCAGATCCTTGTAAAAACCCCCAAGCAATCCCTCTGACTCCTAAACTGACTTCCCAAATCCCTAGGCAAGACATCAGACCTTTCTGTAAAGCCTAAGACCCTGTCCAAAACTACTACCCCGACCGACGCCGGTCATTACCCTGACCGACGCTGGCACTTTAACCAACGTTGGCACCCTTCCCTGACCGATGCTAGCATAGAGACCGACACTGGTGACTGTGCAGAATAATTTGATGCATATCAAGTATGCATTTTGTTTTCTGTCTTTTATTTCTTTCATTCTATCTTTCACTATTTATGTTTTCTATCAAATATCCTATTTTTAATCAGTGGGTTGATATCCTTCTAGGAAGTCTTCATACTTCTGGGATCAGGCGTTTGCTTGACAACCCACCGTTTCCTCGTCTAACATTTTTTTTGTTTAGTCTCTTTTCTTCGCAGGTGTCATTCCTCCACAACCAAAGAGGAGTACTCTCAACGTCTAATTACGGTGCACACAACTACAATCAGGTATCATCTAACCCTGACCATTTCTTAGTTTCTTATTTCTTCTTTGAATGTAGAAAGCAATTTAGCGTAGAAACAGAAGGAGCCAAGCATAGATATGGAGGAGGAAAAAAAGGTTGAGAAGAACAAGTAATATCATCAAGGGAGATAGAAAAATGAAATGAAACAGAAAAAAGAGAAGAAAAATAAAAGGCAGAAGATGGGGGGTTGAGGAATGCACCAAATAATGATAGATTGGATAATTAAAAAGGATGGGGAAGGAAGTGTAATAATCATGAAAGCTAAGGGGAGGATGAGAAATATGGGATGCCTTGAAAGGTTTGAAAAGAATTCAAAAAAGACCAAGGAGAAAACAATTTGGTGATGAAAATGAAAAACAAGGAAATACATAGAAGAAAAGGAAGTAGGAAGAAAAATGAGTGAAATGAAGACACAAAAAGGATGTCAGGAGAGTTAAGAAGCAGGTGAAGATGTGACCAATTAATTATGGATGATGATAGGCAAGGAGAGGTACAAGGAAGAAAATTAGAGGATGGTGTTGGAGATGAGAATGGGATGGAAAATGAGAAAGGGAATATAAAAAATGAGGGGAAGCAAAGGATGGGTGGATAAGCAGTTGAAGATATAAGGTATGTGTTAATTAGCTTATTAGAAGAGATTGAAAAGCTAATGGGTGATTAGTAGAGATTTATAAGCTGAAACATGGTGAGGTGGTGAATAAATGGGGGAACACAATGAAATGGAATGAGATGAAAATAAGGGATGAAAATTAGGGATGATAAAAAGGAAAATGAAGAATTGAAGCAAGGATATAAAGAATGAACACTCACATAGATGCAAAATACATGTGAGTACCACAACAAAAAGAGGAAAAGGGGAATGAAAAGTGAAAAAGGTTGTTACTAATAAGAAGAAAAGGTAAATTATGGAAGGCTTCTCAAAGGATAAAGACCTATTTAGAAGCTAGTTATGGAGGAAAAAAATTGAAAATGTGGGGAGAGTGGTAAATCCATAGAGAGTGGTGGCACACATAAGAAAAAATGGGATGATAGAAGAAATAGAAGAAATAAAAATCATGCTATATTGAAAATATGGGAAAGAGGAAAACAAGAATTGAGAATTGGAATGAAGGTGGTTTAGAAGTAGTGGAAGGGTAGTAATAAGGTGGTACAAAAGAATAGAAAGAGGTAAAAGTTTCCATTGGTGTGCAAGGGAATAGGATGATGTGCAATTGGTGAGGAAAAGAGAGTGAGTAAGAGGGTATGGAAGGTTACCAATGTCAAGGGGAAAGGATTAGGATGGTGGAAGAAGACAAAGGGGATAAAGGGCACAACTAGTAAGAAGTGGAGAGAGGGACAAAAAACATGAAAAGTGGGTGCGGAAGTGGGTCACAAAGAATGAAAAATGAAAGGTGATGGGGAGGTAAACAAAGTAGAGTAGGTGGTGGATTTAAGGGAGATAATATGGGCCAATGAGGAAGGATATAAATCCTTGTGTTAAAAGAGAATGACAAGCTAGAAAAGTGGTTAAAAGAGATTGACAAGTTGAAGAGAGGGAGGTGGTGAGGAGATAGGTAGAGAAGTGGAGGAATATATTTTAGGTGAGAAGGGAAAACAAAATAAAGGATGTGGCTGAGCTGACCTTGATAAATAAGCACTAACTACATAGTCTAAAAAGACCTTAGGCCAATGTAGTTTTCCCAGTAATTGGGGAAAAATAAAGAGTATTAGATGATGTTAAAATACAAATATGCTAGGAAAAATCCAAAGCTTCCTTGATATAATATTCCCTAAGAAAGAGGGTACTATTATAAAATTAAATTAATAAGAATAAAAAGGGGAGGGTAATTAGTTGTTAATGGCCGAACTTCCCTTAGAAGTCAAACAACACCTACATAGTCCATGGACATCAGGCCAATGTAGTTCAACTAGGATTGGAGAATGGTGCTCAAATGGGTTACCCCTATTTGATGAACCACATGGTCTATTTTAGTTAAAGGTTTGTAAATAAATCATGTGCATCAAAGGAAAGTTGGGGTTACAGAGAAAGGTATCCACAAAAGGTGGATTAATTGATGCTAATGCTATTATGATTTTGTTTATGGTTTGGATGGATGATAGTGGTGGCACATAAGTAGGTTAGATGAACATACGAGATGTGGAAAAAGACTTGAAAAAGACATGACTCAATGAGGAGATAATAAGAAATGAGGCATAATGTCTATCTATTGACAAGGACAAAGTAAAACAAAACCCAAGATTGGATTGACTTAAGGAACATAAGCATTTTGAATGTTTCACGTTAGTGTGCGTTGGTTGGTAAAACAAGTTTCTCAATCATAGTGTGCCAAGTAAGATTAAAATACCTTGGCTTATAGATAGTATAAATGTAATATTGGTGATAGGTGGTGTGAAGGATAAAGGGTAATATGTATGGTAACCTTATGTGGGTAAGTTTTGCCCCTTCTATAGGTGACCTAAGAATGATAATAGATAAGTCCATATCATATGCTATATGTAGACTGATGAATGTGGGAATTATACATATGAAATTCGATTAAAAAATCCATCTTATTATTTTGTTTGAGAATCGATTATAGATCTCAAGATTATTTAGAATTTACTTTTATTGTGATAGTGGGTCTTTTGCTTTATTGATGTATATGGGAAGTTGATCAATGTGGGAAGCTTCCAATAAATTACTCTATTTTTTACAAAGTTAACTTAACCATCTTTCAAGGGAGAGGTCTAAGTTTAATGTCTTTGTTTAATGATATTGATGGTTGTCTTTCAAGGGAACAGTCTACCTTATATTTGGCAATTTTGTATTTTGTTTTTGGGTAGCTATCCTTCAAGGGAGTAGTTTGCAATGCTTAAGATATTGACCCAATTAATATTTTGGTATTCAAAGTGTTTTCAGATTTGATTTTTTTAGACATAGACAAGTCTAATTAGGTTCATAGGTTTTCCACTATGAGGGCAAAACTTTGACACAAGAAGGTTGATATGTGAAGGGGTGATTTTGAGAAACAATTACCATGGGACTCCATCTCATTAGATATGAAAAGTATCCATGAGAACCATGCCATAGGAAGAGCCATGGTACCCATATTTAGGATTAGGATATGAATATGATGATTAATCACATGGTTCTATGTTGTAATCAATTATCCCCAAAAGGAGAGGAAGAAGATAGGTAAAGGTTTAAATGTTATAATCAAGGGATGAGCTTAAGTTAGACAAAATTAGTGAGCTTGATCCTTATTTAATAGAAAAAAAGATGTAAATACAAAGCATTAAGAGGTTCAGGTTCTAGTTGACCTTCGAGAGAGGATAAATGATAAGCTCATGATACATACTTATGTGTAATGATGTAGGGTCCAAGAGAATTGAAATAAAATTAGCATCATTTACTCTTTTCCATGTTAGCCATATGTTGGTTTTCTTTTCAGATGAGGTCTTCAATATTGAAGTCACTTTATTTGAGGTTTTTATTATAAGCACATTTGATACACTCTTGATAGATGTGGAGTGGGTAAGGGCTATTAAATAATGATCATTAAGTAGGTCAAGCTAAGCTAAATGGTATTGATGATAATCTTCTTTAGAAATAATATCTTATAAAGATATGTGAAAAGAGGGGATTTGGACTTCAAGAGGCAAGACCACCTCTATTATGAAGAATAGAGAGAAAGAGGTAGCACTCATAGAGATTAATATGCTAGTGTGATAAGCCCATAAATTGAATGAGATGTGTAAGTGCCAATCCCAACTTGAAGCACTGATAACTTTGGTTATCATTTTGTTAAGGATTTTGTAAGAATATTCTTCATGCCCATTTTCTTCTAGACAATAAAGAGAAGAAAATATTAAGTTGATGACAAATGCATCACATAAACCTTGGAATTATTTGTTTTTGAAATATTTACCATTATTAGTGATGATCTTATGAGGAATGCTGAAGAAATAGATGATATTATGGTTGATAAAGTCAATAATATTCTTTACTTTGGTTGAGATAAGATGGATAGCTTCCACCCACTTGGTGAAATATTTGGTGGATATGATGAGGGAGCTATGTCATTACAAATAATGGGGGTTGATTTCTCTAATGAGATTGAGCCCCCATTATGAGAAATGCTAAAATTCCTTAGATACTTGGAGGCTATTGGCTCATGTGTGATGTAAATTAGCATGTTGTTGACATTTAACACACATTTTTACATAATCACAATAGTCTTGGTTGAGGGTGGGTCAATAGTAGCCAAGGCAAAAGATATGTTTAGTGACTGCTAGACCAATAAAGTGTCCCCCATAGATCCCATCATGCATCTCCTTGATGGCATGGGAAGCTTCATGGATGTGTAGGCAATGAAGAAGGAGACTATCAACACCATGTTTGTAAAGGATTCTCCTTATTATGGTGTAATGAGAGGTATTATGGATAAATTTTCTTTAGGCATTCTAAGAGAGGTTTGGAGGAATGATGCCTAGGTTGAGGTAGTTAAAATTTTGGTTATACCAAATGTCATATGGGGATTCCTTCACATTAAAAATGGTAGGGAGGTTGGATTGGTTATAATAGGATGTGGTAAAATGATGAATGGTGATAAATATTTTGGAATTGAAAGGTTGATAAGGGATTTGGGAAGTAAGGTAAGCCATTGTATCTATAAATTTATTAGTAGATCAAGGAACATATTAGACCAGGTAACATTCAAATGATGTTAAGAGTTTTTCAACCAAAAGTTTGTATTTTTGTAAGACATCATTATTACATTGGTAGGAGCCATTATATTGGTTGAGCACAAGATGAGAATCACCAAAGACATTGACGTTCTTAATTCTGAAGGCTAGAGTTATTTAGAGACCTATGACTAGGGATTCATACTCAGCCATATTATTGGTGCATTCAAAGTCAATTTTGAAGGAAAGAGGAAGGGGTTCACCTTTGAGAGTAATGAGAATAACTCTAGCACCCCCACCTTGTTGGTACTTTGAACCATCGAAGAACGTAGTCACTTGGTAGTTTATGTCCTCTTGGGAAAGAGTAGCGATGGATTCATCTAGTAATTCAAGAGGAAGTGGTTGGTGATCTTTCAAATGTGCTTCAGCCAATTGATCAAAAATGACTTTCCCTTTAATTGAATTTTACTAAAAGAAATCAATATTAAGTTTTATGAAGAGCATAATCCACATGGCCATATGCTAGTTTTGGTATGGCTTGGAATTCATGTAATTGAGTGGGTCGATGTTGGTTATGAAATAGGTTTTAAGGTTAAGAAGGTAGTGGCAGAGTTTGGTGGCCATAAAATTTAGGGATACTAATAGTTTCTTGGTATGGGTATATTGAGTCTCTTATTCTATAAGCATACAGTTAATGTATTATATGGCTTGATCTTTGTGTTATTCATCTTGATGAGCCAACATTTCCCCTAGGGAATGGTGGGTGGTAAATATATATAGGTGAAATGGGTGGTCATCCTTAGGAGGGATAAATATAGGTGGTGATAAAAGGTACTATTTGAGAGAATCAAAGGATTTTTGACAATCACTATTCCATTTGAAAGAGGCATCCTTCTTTAGAAGGTGATGGAAAGGTGAAACCAGTCTAAAAGCTAGGAAATGAAATGATAAATGGATTTAACCTTTCCCTGTAGCTTTTGGAGTTGCTTAAGGTTGGTAGGAGGGGGTATTTATAAGATTTCTTTGACCTTGGTAGGATCTACTTCAATTCCTTGAAGAGAGATGATAAATCTAAGAATATTTACTAAAAGAACCCCAAAAACACATTTCTTGGGGTTGAGTCTAACATGTAAATGGATTAGGAATTTGAAGATCATGTTAATAACTTTCAAATGATCTTGGTGAGATTTAAATTTTCTAAAGAGATTGTCGACATAGTACTCTATGATGGTGTGGATGATGTTGTAATTATTACCATTGATGTCAAAGGTCTAGCATTGTTGGTGGTAAAGGCCCCATAGATTTTAATGGTATTTTTAATATTCATATCTTGGATAATGTGTGTTAATATTTATTTAATATGAATGAATATATTTTTGGTTGCATATAAGTTAAAAGAGGGCCCATGTAGAAGTCAAAGAGTCATAGGGTAAAGATAAAAGAGGAATGAGATGCATTTTCTCATGAAGAGTCATCTTGAGGAATTCCAAGAGTCACCATGTGAAGACAAAAGAGGGTATGGCACATTTTTCCATGAAGGGACACTTTGAGGAATATAAAAAGTCACCAAGATAAAGGTAAAAGAGGAAAGGATGCATTTGCTTATGAAGGGTCAACATGTGACTTTTCAAATGCAAGGATATGAAGGGTCATGCAAGTTTGGCACAATTTTCCATGAGGATTTAAGGGTCATAAAGGGTGGATGCCAAAGTTCATTTGGAAAGCTATAAATAAAGGCTTGATAAGCCATTTGTAATATGTAAGAGAGTGCATTGTTTTTATTTGTTTTAGAGAAGAGAAAAGAAGGAGATATTGTAGAGTTATATCATATGTTGAGTAACCAACATTGAGAGATAGTTGTGTTTTATACATAAGAGGGGTTGGTGCTCTTGTGGGTTGGTGCTCATAAATCTTTGAAATGGGTTGGTGCTCTTGTGGGTTGGTGCTCACAAATAGTTACTATGTTGGTGCTCCTACAAATTGATGCTTATAAACTTTGTAATTTAAGTTAGTGTTCATTCATATACTTGAGATTGTTCTCTATGATTTTTCCCATTTTGTATTTCTACATAAAAATTCTCTCTCTCTCTCTCTCTCTCTCTCTCTCTCTCTCTCTCTCTCTCTCTCTCTCTCTCTCTCTCTCTCTCTCTCTCTCTCTCTCTCTCTCTCTCTTGTGGTGCATGTTATTATTTTAGTTTTATTACATATCTTGAATGTCTGATTAAGTGATTAAATAAAATAAATTAGATTAATTAAAATATATATAATATAATGATTCACCCCCCATAAATATATTTCATGCTTAATAATTGGTATCAGAGCAGGTTCCTTTTTGAAAAAGTTTTACAGATTGAAGGTAGATCATAGAAAGCACGATGGCTAGATCACAAGAAGTTTTTTTATAAAAATAAGGCACCTTTGTTTAATGATGACAATGAAGAAGGAAAGTCTACATACAAGAATAATTTCAATGGAAAATTCAAGAATGGATTTGATAAGAAGAGTTTGTAATCTAAAGATCCTAGCTTAGCCAAAGATAGTCGAGTTAGTGATTCAGAAGAAGAAAAGATTCTATTCATGGCCATATATGAGGATCCCTCCATAATAAAAAATATAGATGATCAAGAAGAATAATAGGATGACGCTGAAGTGAATCTAGAAGGAGAATTCATTTATGCCATAAAAGAGTTAAAAGATCTTGAGAAGAAGAATTGAAGATTAAAGCTCCAGATCAAGAAAAATGAAAAGGAGTCAAATGAAATAATTGAAGATCTACAAGCACACTTTGAAGAAGACAAGAAGAATGAAAAATATCTAATGACATAGTTGTAAAAATTAAGTAAGAATGTGAAAGTTATGTTATTGAAATTGCTTTTTTAAAAGTAGATCTTGAGAAAATAAATAAAGATAGAGCATCCAATGATTAAAAATTTGATAATAGAACTAATATGTTGAATAAGATATTAGAAAGTCAAATATCCATGTCAGATAAGATAGGTATCATATTTGAAAAAGAGAAAGGGGAGGCTAATACTTTCATAGACAAAGTTAACATAGAAAAAGGAAAGAGCTATATTGAAGCTCTTATAAAAGAGGAAATAAAAAGGGAAGAAGTTAAGAATATAGAGGACATCTCAAACAAAAAAGGTTGGAAGGAACAGAGATACAAAAGGTAATTAGGTTAGAGATACACAAACATGTCTTATTTTTATGGTTACTATGTTTATTGTAATGGATATGGTCATAAGAAAATATAATGTTGAAAAAGGGTTAACAATTTTAGAAATAAAGATAAATAAACTCATGAAAAGTCAAGTAGAAGCCATAACTCTTTTTGTCCACTATCAGGCTTTAATGAAGAAGCCATAATATGTTACAAGTGCAACAACTTCAGACACATAACCTAGTACTATATAAGTGTGTTTTAGTTAGTCAAGAAGGACCAAAGTTTTAAGGCTCCATTCATCAAGAAGAAAGTTTAGACAGGTTCATGGTAGAAGAAACAACCTAAAAAATATATGTTGGTACAGACAACTTTGCATGAAAGAAATGAAGAAAAGTCATGGTTCATTGATAGTGTATGTTCAAGGCAAATGATAAGAGACAAGAGAAAGTTAACAACCTTGAAGAAGATCAATGGTGACATAATGAAATTTAGAGATAATACTACTACCAGAATTACCAAAAAAGGTACACTAAGTTTGGATAATGGTAGAACTAAAACTAAAAATGTTTTGTATGTAGAAGGTCTTAAGCATAATATTTTGAGTGTAACTCAAATGTGTGATCAAGGGCACACACTAAAGTTTTATGTAGAAGGTTGTACAATTATGAGAAAAGATTCAGATGTGTTGATTATAGATGCTCAGAGAACATACAATAATTTATATCTGTTATCAGATATCAAAGGTCAAAGATATTGTTTGAGTTAGATTAAAGAAAGTTGGCTATGGCATAGGAGAATATGACACATAAATTTTGATAATCTTGTCAACATCATCAAGAAGCAAGTAGTCAACAATCTTCCAAAGATTACCAAGCCATCTAACACGCTTTGTGAACCTTGTTATCATGGGAAGTAGGCTAGAAGGTGGTTCAAAACAAAAGAGTACTCAACCTCATAGATGTTAGAGCTTGTTCACACTAATTTTTGTGGACCTATGAGAACTCAAAGTACTCAAGGTGATAAATATTTCATGTTTCTTATTGATGAATTTTCAAGTATGATGGGTAATGTTTTTAAAGAAAAATTTAGAAGCTTTCAGACATTTTAAAGCATTCAAAGAATTAGTTGAAAATGAAACTGATTTGATGATTAAGTGTCTAAGAATAGATTGAGGAGAAGAATTCATGTTAGATTAGTTTATTGATTTTTTTGAAGACCATGGAATAAAGAGATATTATTCAATATGCAAAATTCTACAACAAAATGGAGTAGTTAAACTGAGAAATAGAATAGTTTAAGAGATGGTGAGGATAATGCTAAATGAATCTAAAATACCATATGAATATTGGAGAGAGGCAATTTTTTATAGTAGAGTATATTTAGAATAAATAATTATTGAGATCCAATAGTGACAAGACTCCTTATGAGCTATAGAAAGGCAAACTAGTAATAGTTGATTATTTTAGAGTTTTTGGTAGCAGATGCTTCATAAAGAGAGTTGATGAAAAACTTGGTAAGTTTGAATCTAGAGAAGATGAAGGTATATTTCTTGGTTATTTTTACAAAAGTAAAGCTTATAAATATTATAACAAAAGAACCAAGAAAATAGTTGAAAGTACAAGTGTTAGGATAGAAGAAGATAGAACATAAAGAATCAGTGATCTAGTAGACAATATTGAAATCATTAAAGATGAAGACTTTGAAGAATCAGATGAAGATGAGAAGAAAGAGAAAAAGTACATCAAAACCCCATCCAAATATGTCTAGAGAATCATAATAAAAGTGACATCGTCAAGGATATAAATGAATGTATTCACACTAAAATAATGATGGTAAGTGAATCTAAGCAAGTTAATTTCTTTTTATTATCCAAAATTCAGCCTAGATCATTTTCAAAAGCTAGACATGATAAGCATTGGGTTAAGGCAATGGATGAAGGATTAAATTAGATAAAAAGAATGATACTTGGGAATTAGTGCCTAGAACAAAAGATCACAATGTGATATGAACAAATAGGTTTACAAAAATAAGTTGAATGAAAATGGAGAAGTGACCAAGAATAAAGCAATATTAGTATGTGAAGGATATGCTCAGATTGAAGGAATATATTTTGAAGAAACTTTTGCACCAGTGGTAAGGCTAGAGGTTATTAGAATGTTTCTTTCATATGTAATGTTTAAAATTTTCAAAGTGTTTCAGATGGATGTCAAATCTACCTTCCTAGATGGGAATATAGAAGAAGAGGTCTATATTAAGCACCTAAGGGATTTATTCTCTCAAATATTAGTATTCATGTATGTAGATTGAAGAAAGCACTGTATGGATTAAAACAAGCTCCCAAAGCTTGGTATTTAAGACTTGATAAGTACCTATAGGATCAAGGTTTCAAGAGAGGATTTTCTAATAATAATCTCTAAATCAAAATAGCAGGTGATCATCAATTGATTTTTGTGGTATATGTTGATGACATCATTTTTGGAGGAAACATTGAAAAAATGACAATTTTTTTTTTGAAAATATGCAAAAAGAATTTGAGATGTCTATGCTTGGAGAATTGTCATTTTTATTAAAGTTGAAAATATTTCAGTCAGATAAAGGAATTTTCATATCTCAAAGTAAATATGCCAAGAAAATTTTGAAAAAAATTGGTTTTGAGGATTGTGCACCAGTTGGCACACCAATGAGTACATGAAATAAGGTGAGCAAGGATGAAGATTCACCTATTATATATCAATATTTATATAGATCTATGATTGGTAATCTTTTATATTTGACAGCATCAAGACTAGACAGCATGCATGTAGTAGGTATGGTTGAAAGATATCATTCAGCTCCAAAAGATAGTCATGTTCAGTTGGTGAAGAGAATATTTAGATATATCAAGGGGACATTGGATTATGGATTGTGGTATCCCACAAGTATATATTTCACTTTGTTTGTTTATATATATTTATATTGGGTAGGTTTATTAGATGATAGAAAGATTATAAGTGGAGGAGTTTTCTTCCTTGGTGATAGCTTAGTATCATGGCTAAGCATGAAGTAGAATTCAGTATCACTTTCTACAGCTAAAGTAGAATATATTATAGTGATATTGTGTTGTACTCAAGTGATTTGGATGAAGAAAAATTTATAATATATCGAGGTAAATATGATGAACCTATTTCTATTTTTTGTGACAACATAAGTGCTATTAATATTTTAAATAATCTAGTGATGCATTCAAGAACAAAACATTTTCCCATTAGATATCACTTCTTGAGAGAGTAGAATGTAGATCAATAGGTTAAGATAGAATATATTAGTACAATAGAGTAGATTGTAGATAATTTCACAAAGGAACTACCAAAAGACACATTTGAGTATCTGCATAAGAAGTTGGGAGTAATTTATTTTACTTCCTTCCATTGAGGATCAACATTAGTTGAGGGGGAGCTAAGTGTTAGCTCCAGGATAGACCCTTTTCCATTGATGTCAAAGGGGGAAAAGAAAAAAAATAGGTATAGGTATAGGTATAGGTATAGGGAATAGGTATATGATGTTATAGTAAGGGGAAGTTACTGTATGTTTTTTAGATGGTAATTTATGCAGGTTTCAGGATGTGGTAGTTTTAGTTTCAGGTTATCATCAATGAAAAAGGGGGAGATTATTGGAAATATTATCATTGATTTCAAAGGTTTAACATTATTGGTGATAAAGGCCCCATAGAATTTAATGATGTTTTTAATATTCATATCTTGGAAAATGTGTGCTAATATTTATTTAACATTAATGAATATATTTTTGGTTGCATATAAGTTAAAAGAGGGCCCATGGAGAATTCAAAGAGTCACAAGGTAAAGACAAAAGAGGAATGGGATGCATTTTCTCATCAAGAGTCATCTTGAGGAATTCCAAGAGTCATTATGTGAAGACAAAATAGAGTATGGTCCATTTTTCCATGAAGGGACACTTTGAGGAATATGAAAAGTCACCGAGATAAAGATAAAAGAGGAAATGATGCATTTGCTTATGAAGGGTCACCATGTGAATTTTCAAATGCAATGATACAAAGGGTCATATAAGTTTGGAACCATTTTCCATGAGGATTGAAGGGTCATAAAGGGTGAATTCCAAAGGTCATTTGGAAAGCTATAAATAAATGCTTGAGAAGCCATTTGTAATATGCAAGAGAGCGCATGGTTTGTATTTGTTTTACAGAGGAGAAAAATAAGAGAATTTGTTGAGTTATATCATTTGTTGAGTAAGAAATATTGAGAGATAGTTTTGTTTTATACATAAGAGGGGTTGGTGCTCCTATGGGTTGGTGCTCACAAATAGTTGCTATGTTGGTGCTTAGTAAATGGGTTGGTGCTCCTGGAAGTTGGTTCTTGTGAACTTTGTAATTTGAGTTGGTGATCATTCATATACTTGAGATTGATCTCTATGGTTTTTCCCACTTTGGGTTTCCACGTAAAAATATGATGTCTCTCTTATGTGGTGCATGTTATTTTTTCAGTTTTATTGCATGTCTTGAATGTGTGATTAATTAATTAAAGAAAAGAAATATATTTTAAGTAAAAGATATATAATATACTGATTCACCCCCCTCTTAGTATATTTCATGCTTAATAGATGAGGTCATGGAAGATGTAGGTCATGGCTCACCGATAGGTTACACCAATGTTTTTTAACCCAAAAGACATGACTCTATAGAAAAAATTTCCCCAAAGGTTGGTAAAGGTGGTTTTATACTAATCTTTAGGAGCAATCAAGATCTGATTGTAACCTAAAAACCCATCCATGAGAGATAAAATATCATGGTTGGTTATAAGATCAATAATCTGGTTAATAATAGGTAGAGGAAAGTCATCCTTAGAACATGTGAGGTTAAGGTCATGAAATTCGACACAAATGTGTAGACCCTTAGTGGCTTTGCTGATAGGTATGATATTTGAGACCCATTGGCGGTAGTCAATGGGTTTATTGAAGTTTATGGATAGGAGATGTTGAAGATCTTCTTTGGTGAAAAGGGTTATGCGGGGATGCATGCATCAAAGTTTTTATTTAATAGGCTCAACATCATGATGAATGACTATTTTATGGGTGGGAGTGATGGGGTTAATCTTGGGTATATCATTATAAGATCAAGTGAATGTTACACTACAATCTTGGAGGAAATATAAGTCTCAAAGTTCTTTGACATTCAATGGTTGGCTTAATTTGACAACATAGGGGTTATAAATAGTGCCCAAGTTGATATCCATGGTGGATTAATTTAACATGGTCAAAGATTTAAGAGGAAGGGATTTATGGATTGAATAATATAGGGCACCAAGGTAGGTAATAATAGAATCATCATCTTGATGTTGGATGGTATTCATGGTAGGATAATCTTTATCTATCATTTTAGGATGGATGAGAGGAAGAGTTTGAATTTGGCCATCCTTTTGATAGGTTAGGGGGCCTAAACTAATGGTGTTGATCAAAAAAAAGTTAGGAAGAATGGTATCAAAATCCTTAGGCTTTGAAGGAGTTTGGGTTGGTGAGGAGGGGATGTCTTCCTTAATGATGTCAATAGATTTGGGTGAATTGGTGGCTTATTCAGGTGGTACAAACCTAAGGCCAAATGACTCATGAGGTTTTTGGGTTTTTATCAAAGGTAACTCATGAAGTCCTTGTTTATATCAACCTAGACTAAATCCCTTCTAGGCACACCAATGAAGGTATAATTTAGTGAATGTTAGTTTGTCAAGGTAAGAAAAGTCAGAGATGAATGGTCAGATGGAAGGGGTAGTGGTGGGAGCAAGAAGTGACTGATCAAGTCCCTCATAGATGAAGTTTGTTTGATGGTTGGGGGGTATTGAAAGGGATGATGGTACTAATGTTAGGGTCATAGGCAGGGTCATGTTTGAGGTTCCCATATTCTTGAGGAGTAAAAAAAAGCATCCAATGTTAGAAGGTGATACTCCCCTAATGAGAATCATTGGAACCTAGATCTCAAAGGCTCCTCTATGGGGATCTATGAAGAAGGGATGGATGAGTTAGTTGAGTTTTCATCAATGGTTGGTGTTTGGGGTGTAATTACTGAAGGTGTGTTAGATGGGTGTATGAGGACATCATTTGGGTGATAGGTAATATTGTATGTTATGAAAATATTTGGGTCTACTTAGATATTGATGACCTAGCATTTATGTTCAAACTTAATGCATCGATGGAAGGTAGAAGGAAGACATTCCATGGAATGAATCCAAGGTCATACCAATAAGATGTATTGAAATTATCCTTCCACCACATAGAAGTTTTCAGGGAGTGTGCGAGGTCCCACATAAATATAAAGGATGATAGTTTCCAAGGTAGTGACCATAGTGTCATTAAAAGATTGGAGGACCATTATGGATTATGACATGATATTGTCTAGTAAGCTAAGTTGGCCATAAGCATAAGAGGATATGATGTTAATGCTAACTCCCCCATCAATCATCACCCTTTTGAAATAGGTTTGGTTGATATGAGTGGTAATAAAGAGTGGGGGATCTGGGTCCTTAGAGTGAATGGAAGGTATTTCTAAATTATTAAAGGTGACAAGGTTGGAATTTTGGAGGGCACCAATAAATGCAGCTAGAGGTTAAGGTTCATTGGGTTGGACCTCGATGGATTGTAAGGCCTCTATGAGTGCTTGACAGTGATGGGGAGAAGTAAAAACCAACTCATACAAGCTCATTTTTATTGGGGTCTAGTGAAGTTACCTAAGGATAGATTTCTAGATAGATATTGCATATAGATTGGGGTATGAAGGGTTAGATTGGGCGACACCTAAGATAGACACTTTGGCTTTGCTTGAAGATAGAGATGGTTGGGTGTGGTTTGCATATGAATGTGAAGAGGCATATTTCCAAGGAATGGACACCTTAGCCTTCCCTTTGTCTTTTTGTTATGATTTAGTGACCATATTGATATTATGGATAGGAGGAGAGGGTGAGGTAGTAGAATAGTTATATTCATCTTTATTCTTAGGTGAGAATGGAGGAGTGGGTAAAAAATGGGTAGGTATGGCTATTATTTGGGTTGGTATGGGTGACACATAAAATTTGTCTATAAATAGATAATCTTCCTCATAAAGGCATTGAATGAGAGTTTAGAGAGATCTACAATTCTTCGTATCATTGTTAGGTGTCTTGTTATATCAAAAAATCAAATTGTTATTAAACCATGATGATTTGGGACATGAAGGGTCAAAGGGTTTGATGGGTGGTAAGCTCAAGGAATAGGTTTTGCAATAACTATTAGAGAATGGTTAGGTAAGACCTAGTTAAGGGTGGTGAAGGTTTAATAATTTTTGTTTTGGGTGTGGAGGTAGAAGGTTGTTTAGAAGTAGGCTAGGTGATAGGTGTATTAGCTAAGGTTGTACACTTGGTTGGTGGTTTTGGTTTAGGTAAGATGGTTGATGAGCTAGAGTTGGAAGATAGTAAGGTAGATAACTTGGGTACTTCTGGTATAGTAAAAAGAGGTACGTTAGGAATCAAGTGTGAAGGTCTAACCAATAGAGGTAGTGGGTTTTTGGTAAAAATAATGGGCTTCATAATCAAGGTAGAGGGATGAGGACCCAAAATAAAAATCAAGTTTGAGGAAGGTAAAATTTAATGTTTTGGGTCTTTGGGTGGTTTTACCTCTTTAGTTTCTTTAGTTGTTGGTTTTGGAGGGGGTTTGGTTACTTTAGTTGTCCTAGTGGGTTTAGGTGTTTGAGGGTCGATTAATTTGGAGGAATTTTTTTTGGTTAGGTGGAGGTTTTGGTTGGTTTAGAATGGATAGGTTGGTCTTCCAAAGAAAGGGTTAGAGGTTCTAGTTTGGTTCCCTTACCTTTGCCTTGGTTTTTTATGGAAGGTTTCAAAATTAGAGGTTTGGTGGGTGAAGTTATCTTTTCTTGTGAGATAGATTTTAAATATGGAATGGATGGTTCTATAATAGGGGGTAAGTGTGGTAACCTCTATCAAAGGTGTGGATATGGTTACTTCCTCTATTTGGATGTCTAAAAGGGTAGGAAGTAACTCTACTATTTCAATAAGTGGAGGGGGATTGATAGATTGGTGAATGGGTTCTTTATCAGTGAGTGTGTCAAGAACCATGTTAATGGTACAGGTGTTAGAAGAGAAGTAAACATTGTTACTTTCATTTTTGGTGGGAGCATGGTTTGGAAAAGGTTGCCTAAATATGTCAAGGTCTTGATTGGGTGGTTCATTTGGGTTGTCCAATCAAAGATCTCCCTTATTAATGAGGGATTAAACAAGGTATTTAAAGGTATTGCATCTACTGATATCATGTCTTATGACTTAATGAAATGAATAATGGTCATTTTCATTATACCAACCCAGCATGGGGTGAAAATCATCAAACTATTAGGTTAGTTTAATTGGTGAAAGTTGGATGATATTAAATTTTAATAACTTTTACAAAATAGAAGAATAAGGTTCCACAAGTGGATTTAATTACTTTTAATTGCTCTAAGTTTAGTTCCTTGGGTTTTGGTTTGAATAATTAAAGGAGTTAGTAAGTTTGGTTCCTCAGTTTTTGTTGGTTGGTAGATGGTGGAGGTGTAGATTTGAAGATAATAACATGTAAAAGAAACACACAACCTTAAATGTTATGTAAAAGAAACCTTAGTTAGTGTATCCCTCTTATAATACACCTTATTTTATTTTATTTTATTTTGTAAAAGAAACCTTATTTTACCTCCTTTGGATTCTCCAAAATGCTTGTTGTAGTGGCTTGCTCAGCTTGTGCTCATGAAGTCCTTAGCAATGGAATCTTGGCTACCTCCATCTCTCCTTGGCACCTTTGGCTTATGGCTTTACTTGGATTGGAATCAATTTGGCATGGTAACACAAGTTTCTTTTAGCTCTTGGAACCATTTGTGAATTATAACTTTACATTAACAAGACTTAAAATTCATGTGGTAAGGCCTCCTATTTATAGATTTTTGAGAATGTCTAAAATCAACTTGAACCATCCATCCTGAGATGAAGATATGTGGTTAAGGATTAATTAAATTTTTAAAATTAAATTTATAATTATCCTCATCATGAAATTGTAATAAGGGTAAATTAAGAGGCATGGAGGGCATCATGGAAGGCATTCATGAGGCATAAAGGGCATCAATCTTGATATTTTTTACATTTATGGCCTAGGGATGTCTTCCCAAGAAATGAGGTCATCTAATCATGAAGATATTAAATATTCATTTCTAAAAACAATTATTCAATAATTTTCCATGGAATTCTTAATTAGGACTTGATTTGGATTAATTAGCTATTAAGCATGTTTAAGCACTTTGTGCACAAATTACTCAGGTTGATCAACATGCCTTGTTATTAGTCCAAATTTTGACTAGATTAGCATTAGAAGGCAATGGCAGATGTGTTGGATCTATTAACCCATTTAAGATCTTACCAACAAAAAATAACAAAGGCACATGTTCTATGTAAGAGATTTGATAGAAAAGAGAAATCTAGAGCACCCAGGTACAAAATTAGCATTGACTCAGAATGATCTTATCAAAGTTAGCTAGCCCATAAATTACATTGCCACATTTAGGGATACCTTGGCCAAAATTAGCACTTGAATATGTTAGTTTCACATAATTTAATGCATTTTAGTGTTTTTAGGCCAAATTTCATATTTTAAGTGGAAATTAGCCAAAAGCCTGATTAGAGGTTATTGGTGGCCAGATTTAGGTGTCTATAGTTTGCCCCTATTTGGAAAGGCATTTCAAGCTATAAGCATAGTATCATATTCTCAAAGAATGAAAAGGTCATATACGCCTATAATGGTAATGATGATAACCTAACTATATGATGTCCCCTCAAGGGAATGATTGGCACAAGCAGGTCGGCAAACAGTCCCTTGATAAGAAGCAAAATGAGGGGACTAAAGAAAGGAAAGATGATGGGGTTAAAACATGATGATATTAAAAAAAAGTCAAAATCATTGAGAATTCAAGTGGGATGGTGTAAAATGGTTTGCCTAAAGGCAGTCATAAGCATTATACCCTGATAATGGCAACATGGTATGATAACATAATGATTTGTCTAAAGATAGTTATAATCATTAAGAAGATGGAGCTAACCCTGTTAGGAAAGAGAAACAATATAATAACATGACCCTATATGGGAAACAAAAGTAAAGTGGTGACAATGTAATGACTTAATCAAAGGTGATTATAATCATTGAGAAATATAGGTGGGATGGTGTGCAATTATTTACCCATAGGTGGTTATAAACATTGGAACTCGATTATAGAAAACATGATAAACTTTGTTGAGGATGATGATAATTGACATAGAGGGTAATGATGAATTAGAACAACCTATTAGTAGGGATATGCTTGTCTGAGCTAATAAGGGTTGGAATTCATTCATGTTTAATTACTCTATTTGGGATATGATTAGGATGGAATCAGGATGTTGGTGATGAAGAGATGCCAACATTGATAAATAGACTTCTTGAATCTTAGGTTTGTTGTAGCACATGTTGGTAGGCATTATGGTATAACATCAGGAGGACTTGGCCAAAATATATATAAGAACTAACTCCCGAAATCCAATACTTAAAATATAAAACAATGCATCAATGATAGAAATCATGATGACAATGTAAAAATATGAATATGGATGGATTCAAGTATAAGTGTGGGCAAGGAATCACCTAATGAACACACATAAACTGAATCAAGGCAATAGTACTGAAAGCAAACAAATAGGTAGATAAAAACAAAATAAGTATAATAAACAAACAAATAAATAATGTAATAAAAACTCTCTGAATATTTCCCCTGGGAAATAGGTGATAACTTAACAAATGAAAAAAATGGAGGAATAGAAGAAAAGTAAGGGGGTGGCTGAGCTATCTCCATATGCACTAGGTAAGTGGACACTACCTATGTAGTTTCATGGATGTAATATCTAATAAAAAACTTTAGGCCAAATGTAGTTCTCTCAGGGAATGGGAAGAATATGATAATTGAGGAAAACAAGTAGAATGGATGTGACAGAAGAATAGGAATGGTCTTGCAAAATGGTAAGTGCATGAGAGAAAAAGGCCAAAAATGATAGGGAAACTAAATGAAAAGTGATGTGAATATAACATAGTAAGGGTTCCTAGAATCCTTAAGGCAAATAATTATTCAATTTTTTTGTTTTTTTCTAATGATTTTAAATTTTTTTTGGAATTTTAGAAGTATCTCAACTTGAGAAAGAATGATGATACACCAAATGGATCAAGCTCACAAAATGGCGAGAGTGTTCGAACTTAGGTTTCTCATAAAATGGTGATATCATTCAAACTTAGGTTGCTCATAAAATGGTGAGATCGTTCAAACTTAGGTTACTCATAAAATAGTGAGAGGGTTGCTTAGGTTGCTCACAAAATGGCAAGAGCATGGATTAGGGGTTGATTGAGATAACCTAAACAAGTATCGAGTGTTGCCTATATATTCCTAGAGTAGGACCTCAAATCACTATAGTTATACCCCTAAATTAGAGGAATTTAACTAGTGTAGTAGTTAATTCAAATAAAATAGGCACACCTGGTAAAAAGGCAACGTATGATATAAGAAGTAGAAAGTTGGTACATCAAATATTAATGTTTTCCCTAGATTTCCCATAGGTATTTATAAGCAAGACATAATGACATAGATCAAAGGTAATAATTTTCTCAAAGGTGGTTATAATTAGTAACAATACTAGTGGTAAGAAAGGATAATAAATAAAGGATACAACTACCGAAACTTCTATCACACTGCTCCAAAATATGATCTCTATCTGAAGTACTTGAACCAACTAATGAAAATGATTAGATTCCTCGATGCTAAAAATACATAATGATTAGCAAAAAATAAGGTCAAATAGGCTAGGCTTCAAAACACACTAGCTCGATAGGTCAAAAATGGAAAGTGGATACAACTAAGAGGATGGATAAGAATGATATTTATATAAAGAAGAAAAGTGATAAAGTGGCATAACTAAAATGGTCTTTACAGACAATACACCTAAGTGCTCAAGCATAGTACCTCTTGAGATGAATAATATTCATCAGCTTAGGAATTTCATCACCATCTAGTGTGGCAAACTTTTATGCTCTTGATCCATAATTTATGGTAATGATGAAAGGCCTTATCTAGTTTAGTTTGAATTTTCCTTTATGCTTCTTCTCGACCATGGTATTCTTTTGGTTTTATTTAAGAACAAGATCACCAAGTTCAAATGTTTTATACTTAACATGATGATAATAGTGTCCTTTGAGTTAATTCTGATATGCTTGAATATTTTTTAGCACAATTGTGTGTTTCTCATCAAGTAGGTCTAGCTCTTGTAGATGAGCTACTCGATAGTCATGAACATCTAGGACATACTTGAAAGAGATACACAGTGAAGTAAATTTGACCTCAATGGAAAGGATGGCTTTAGTACCATAAACAAGTGAGTATGGAGTGGCTCTTATGGGGGTAAGATGATTGGTATGGTATGCCCAAAGGGTAGAGAATGTTTATAGGTGCCAATCATGACCAATATCATTGATAATCTTTCTGAGAATATTAACAATTTTTTTACTTGATGCTTTAGCTTAGCCATTACCTTGAGGGTAATATGCTATATAAAAATGTTGTGTGATGTTATATTTGGTACAAAGCTAGTCAACATCCTTATTCTTAAATGATCTTCCATTATCAGATCTAATGTTAGAGGGGATACCATAGTAGCAAATGAGATGGTTGAAGATGCATTTGTAAATTTACTTTCTACTTATGTAAGTGATGGGTATAGAGTAAACCACTTAGTGAAATACTCAGTGGTAGTAAGGATATGTTTATGGTCCTCAGATGAAGTGGGGTTGATCTTCCCAATAAGGTCAAGTCCCCATGTAGAAAATGGCCATGATGTCAACAATAATTTTAGAGTTTTGGCTGGGGTATGAATCAGATTATCATGCCATTGACATTTGTCACACTTCTTTACATATGCAACAACATTTTCATCTATCATGGGCCAATAATAACCAATATGAAAGATATTTTTGGATAATACTACCCCACTATAATGATCTCCACATATCCCTTCATGAACTTGTCTTAAAGCTAGTGTAGACTCTATCAAATTTAAACAATGAAGTAGAGTTACATAAAAAATATGATGATAAAGGGTGGATCCAAGTAGAGTGTAATGAGTGGAATGATGAATGAAGGATTTGGTTTGTTTTGAGATAGGTTAAGTGGTATAACTTGGTCATGAATTTATTTTTAAAGGTTTGAGTACCAAATAGAATTAGAACCAAAAATGTCACAAATCATTGCAACGATTGAAGGTTCATGAGTTAGTGCTGACAAATTCTCAATGAGGAATTGATACTCTCTAGATTTATCTATTTGTTTAATAAGAGAGATAATAGTATCCATGGAATCTATAGTTATATTACTAGCCCTTGGTATGTGCTCAAACTAAGTGTTGGCAATTTGTTGCTTAAGAGTGTCTCCCATGGCTTTATATGGAACTAGCTTATCATTTTTGGTCTAAATATGATATATGACCTGATTGATGATTAACTAAGAATAAACATAAACTTGGAGATGAGATATATTCTAATTCACTACTTGTAAAAGTCTTGAAACAAGTGCTTCATACTCAGCCATGTTGTTTATACAAGAAAAGTTGATTCTGAATGATTTAGGGATTAGATCCCCCTATGGTGTAATAAAATGTAAGCCTACCCATGATCCATGTGTAGTAAATGAACCATAAAAATATAGCTTCTAATTCTACTCCTCAAGGGGTGTGTCAATAATGGTCATTAAGGATTCATTAAGAAATTGAAATGTGAGTGGCTATGTGTCTATGAGAGGTGCTTTAGCAAGTTAATCTACAAGAACTTGTCCCTTGATTGCCTTCTAATTGACATAATCTATGTCAAACTCACTGAGAATCATGATATGTTTATCCAGTCTACCTTGAAAATCTATTTTAGATAGTAGATACTTGAGTGGATCTACTTTTAACATGACCATGGTCTTATTATTCAACATGTAATGGCATAGTTTTTGAGTTACAAAGACCATGGCTAGACAAGCTTTTTCAATAGGTGTATAGTTGTGTTCCTATGTAACCAAGGTATGGCTTAGGTAATATAAAACATGCTCCTTTTCATTATCATCATGTTGAGCCAAGATTTCCCCCAAAACATGGTTGGTAGCTGATAGGTATAACAAGAATGGCTTTTTTGACATAGGAGGTACTAAAATAGGTAGATTAACAAGATAGTCTTTGGGTTGTTGAAAAGTTGTTTGGTAGTAATCATCCTAGTGAAATGAAACTCCCTTCTTCAAAAGGTGTGTAAATGGATGACACTTATTTTCTAACTAAGAGATGAAGCATTGTATTGATTGGATCTTACCCTATAAACTATAGAGTTACTTTAAATTGGTTGGTGGTAGCATCTCAATTATAGTATGGACTTTAGCTAGATCAAATTTAATACCTCTACAAGACATAATGAAGCCAAGTAATTTGCCTAAGGTTATGCCAAACACACATTTATTTATATTGAGTCTGACTTTGTACTCTTGTAATCTTTCAAATATCTTATGCAACACTACTGGATGGGCGATCATGGTTTGGATTTTTCTAATATGTCATCGACATAGTGTTCAACAATATCATGCATCATATCATGGAATATGATAGTCATGGCCCTTTGATATGTAGTTACAACATTATTAAGGCCAAATGGAATTAGCTAATTACAAAATGTTCCCAATGGAATCGTGAATGCTATTTTATGTTGGTCTTCTAGTGTTATTCTGATATGGTTGTATATTGAAAAGCCATCCATGAATGAAATAATTTCATAACCAACTATGGAATTGATGATCATGTTAATATTAGGTAGTGAAAATCGTCTTTATGACAAGCTTTGTTAATGTCTCAAAAATTAGTATATATTATAATCCCTTAAGTCTTTTTACTAACAAGTACTACATTAGAGATCCATTCTAAGTAGTCAATGGATCAGATACATCCTACTTCTAAGATTTTTCCAACTCTTTATTTACCAATACAAAAATGTGAGGATTCATCTTACGTATCTTTTGTTTTATCGATTTGGCATCAGGATTAACCACAAAGTGTTACAGAACCAAGGTGGGATCCAAACTTGGCATGTCAGAATACTCCCATACAAAGATATCTACAAATTCTCTCAACAGATATATAAAGACTTCATGTTCCTCCTTAATGAGGGATGTGCCTAATTTTATCCATTTTAGGTCTGATGGAGTCTTGATGTTTACCTCTATAGTATCTTCAAATAGAAGGGTAAAACCATCTTCTAGGATAGTAGGCAATGACTTGAACTACTGGACTATGTCAGGGTCTTCTGTTAGGAATTGCTCTTCAAATTCACCTAGGCATGATGAATTTGAGTCCCCTAATGGGAGATCTAGCCATGTGACAAAAATAGTTATAAATTCTTGAATAATTTGATCAAATACTTATTATTTCTCAAACTTAAACTTATAGGCAATTTCATCATTGGTGGTCTCCTAGTCTAAATTTGAAGAAGAATGAACATCCCCATCTAATGGCACCTAAAACAAGATTTCACCACTAGACTGGCCTTTATTTTCACTTTTTCCTTGGTCAAAAATCACCTCAAAGAGGTTTTCACTTTACGACCTCAATGTTTTACTTATTTGTTTTTGAATAAGGGTGTTCACCCACTCTCTAAAATAGGCTTCAAAATACAATGTGATTGAGAATCTTGATTTGTGATCTCCCAATAGAACATTGTCTTTAAGGCCTAAAAATTCATATAATGCCTCATCATTCTAAAACTTATCAATCAATATATTGGATTTTTGTTGGTCCCAATCTATTAGTTAGGCATAATATAATGACAATGGGCTATGATGAATGACCAGGGTAAAGGTACAAATGGAATTATTTTCAAACAAGTTGGTTTTAACTAGGTCATCAAAGGTGAGGCTATGATCAGACTCTGCTTTGCTATCGATATCATCATCACTATTTACTGGTGATGGAGTTTGAATAAGATATGTGGGGTCACCCCCAAGTAATTTAAGTCTAAGTCTATAAGGTCTTTCATAATTAGTCATGGAAATTGTCTCAATAGTTCATTGATGATTCGGTCTGAGGCCTCTTCCTTCATAATTGTGATACTTCATGATCCTATTTGGAATAGGATATTTTGTATTTTTATAACAATCAACTTGGTTGTCATTGTATAACCATGATTCATTCCCTTCAAGAGGGTTGGGTTCTTGACCAGATGCTAGTACAAATTTGACAAGTCCCTTATCTTTGTTATTTTGTTTCCAATGTATATGTGGGGTGACTTTAAGTCACCCAAAGGTTTTCATATTATGAAGAATATTGGAAATATGAAATGTATCATGGGTCGCATACTCTCCTAGTCCATTATCTGAAATGGTGAAATGATTAGAAGCTTCAGGAGGTGTCATGTGGGAAAGGGAATCCAACATATTAGGATCTATGAAATTATATAGTGAAGGATCAATAAGTATATCCTTTCCTTTATCCTGCTTGGAACTTGGATTCATGTTGTATTGATAATTGTAGCTTTGAAATTTGGCCTCAAGATGTTTTCAGGTTCATATGGGTGTAAATTTCCTTGAATATTTAATTCCATCCCTAAATGAGAAAACTTGATACATTAGTGCAGCATTGATGAGACTGCATGAATATCATGTAACCAAGGCCTACCTAAAAGCATATTGTATGATAACTCAAGATCAAATACATGGCAAAGTGTATCATGGGTCAATGGCATAATGATAACTAGAAAACTAATGGTACCTTGTGATTCTCTTTCTTGATTATCATAGGCTTTGATGGGTATCATTTTTGGTTGAAGATCTACTATTATGTACCCAAGAAGCTTGATGAGCCTTAGAGACACTATGTTGAGCCCTGATCCATTTTCTATAAGGACATGTTTCACTTTATGCCACTTTATATAAAATTCTATATACAATGCATTATTATGGAGTGGGCCAAGGGAAGACATATCCCTTTTTTGAATGTGACTTGTTTGGCTAGAGCTAGGTGTCTAACCAAAGCTTGAGATTTATCAATGGATATGTCACTAGAAATAGTAGATTAGGTCAAAAACTCGTTCAAGATGTTATTGTGGATTAATGATGTTCACAAAAAATCTAAAATATAAATTTGTGCTGGTGTCTTTTGTAATTGTTTCATAATATCAAACTTCTTATCCTGGTTAGTATTGAATGGTCAATTGGATAACAAGTAAATTTATGGATGGTTGTGGGCCTGGGATAGTAATCTTCAATCTCTGAGTTTTGATTGAATAATTAGGATTAAATACTAGACCATTATTGCTAAAAAATGTTGGGAATGGTGTGGGACCAAATAGGACCAGTCTCAGTTGTTAGTGCACTCGTATGTGGTCACGTGGTAAGGATGAGTTATCGATATAAGGTCCAAAATAGGAAGTCCTAGTTTTTTGGTTTACTTGTATGCACTCCTAGGTCAAAGAAAGATTATCTATGTAATTTGGTTGAATATTGTTGTTTATTAATAGTCTAGGCTAATTAGTGCTTGGTCTAGGATTAATGGAAATGGTATTAACACTACCCCTGCAATATGAGATACAACCCTATTATAGTCATATGTAACTACATGGTAGGTTTGTTGGTTATTACCATCTTGACCTTGATTTTGTCCATTGTTTTGTCATTATGGGTTTTTCTATTGATTTTTTTGATTCTGCTAGTTCAGCCTTTGATTTTGATATTGTTGATTTTGCTGATACACTAGCCATTATTATTGTTGTTGATTGTTATACTATTATTGATTTTTATGTTAGGTAAAGGGGTTTTGATAAATCCCAAGAGTTTGATTGGAAGTGGAAGCACCATTATCCAATGTTATATCCCTATTATCCAACATATTCTCAATTAAATGCTTGATTTGGACACATCTTTGTAGATTATGCCCGTTGACCCGATGATAGTCATAGAATTCATTTTCACAGTACCAATCAAGATAAAGAATGCCTTGTGGATAAATCTTTGGTATAGGCCAACTAATCAGATTAGTAACATCAATCTTGAAAAATATAGACTTAATAGGTTCTCCTAGGTCACTAAAGACACAATGTGCAGGCACGGTTCTCCTAGGAAGAGGGGTTTGTAATGGTAAAGGTTATTGTATTTGTTGTGTAGGTCTTGGTTGTTGTGTTTATAGAATTATTTGGAGAGTTTTTTGGGTAGGAGTAAGCTAAAAAGGTGGTGTAGATGACATTTTCACCCTTTGTACATGACATGACTCAGTTACTCCATTTCCCACAACATTTTTATTACGGTTGAATTGCTTCAATCTTTCTTGGTTATTTGCTTGTGCCAGTTGTGATGCTTGCACTTAAATAAGATGTTGATGTTGGCCACTTCCCTGATTGGTACATTGATTTAGATTAATTGAATTAATCTTGATGACTCCTTTATTGATGAGTGCCTGCTCAATCAACAAACCTTTATCAATGATCTCTTCAAAAGTATGTGCACATTGTAGTTCTAGATGATAAGCTATCTCACTATGAACATTTTTAGTAAATATAGTGGCTAATTGTTTAACTGGTAAACTATGGGTGAAACATCTTGCAAGGGCTCTCCATCACTGTAGATAGCTTCCAAAAGTCTCACTAGCTTTTTTCTTTGCTTGTGTTAAATCCACTAATGAAATCTTATGCTCGAGATTATAAGAAAGTGTTGCACAAAATTATCAAAAGATCATAAAAATCCATTACTAAATTCTTTAGAAAAATTTAAAACCACTGCAAGGCTTGTCTAGCCAAGCTCCTTGGAAACAATAGCAAAAGGTATATGTCTCTATATGCCACTGGTTGACATGCGATAAAGAATTCAGTCAAATGAGCCTTAGGGTCACTTTTCCCTTTGTATTTGTTAAATTGTGGTGCTTCATAACCTGAAGAAAATGGTATCTATAAGTACTCCATGTTGAATGGATAGGAACACATGTCATCCAATTTTAACTTTTTAGTCTATTTCCCAACCAGAATGGTAGCAATTGCATCCTTCATCTGTTGTAATTCTTGGGATAGGAAATTAGAAGGAACATTGGTTTGAGGGATAATATTAGTTTGGGTAAATGGTTGGGAGGTCACAAGTGGGACACTTTGACTAGGGTTTGATGGAGATATCTATTGGGGTATATTGGTTTGGTTGGGGAATGGATCAAGAATATTCATACATGGATTAGGATGTTGTAGACACCGAAATCGTGTCGACTCCCCTGGTCCTTCCCCGTCTTATTCTTCTTCGCCTATTGAACCCTTGTCGATCACTTGTTTCACCAACCTTGACCTTGGCAGCATGTAAAGATGAACACAGAGCTAAAACTAGACTCTATACCCATTATGCATCTGCCGACGTCGGTCTTTACCCGACCGATGTCGCCGACGTCGGTCACCTATCGGCCGACGTCGGCAATCCTGCCGACGCCGGTCACCTTCCCCTGGTCCGTTTTCAGTTACCATTCGGTTTCCCGAAACGGTTGACGAACCGTTTCTGGAACCGTCCCCGTCCCCCGCCTTCATCAACCTCTGCCAACCATTTGAACGACGATCCCTGAATGCTATTCAGAAACGCTGAGCAACCAACCTGCGAATTCCTCCATCAACCTGCGAACTCCGAGCAATCATCAACACAAACGACATCAACTAATCTGCACACCATGGCTTTCATCGCGTCTTCTACCAGGTAAGTATTATTCTGTTTATTTCATTTCTTTCTCAGTTATTATTTATCAGTTTTGTTATCTTTGCCTCTGTCCCGACTCTGTCCAAAACCCTACCCTGACCTTATCAGACCCTGTCCCGACTCCCCCAGACTCTCTCAGGCCCTGTCCTGACTCTGTTCAGCCCTGTCCCGACTCTGTTCAGCCCTGTCCCGAACCTGTCCAGACTTTCCCAGACCCCTGTTCAGAACCTGCCCCTACCGACGCCGGTCACTACCCCGACCGACGACGGCAACTTAACCGACGTAGGAACCTTCCTAACCAATGCCGGCACCACAGAGACCGACGCCGGCGACTATGCAGAACAGTGCCGCTTATCAGGTATGCTCTTTATTTTTCTGTCATTTATTTCTGTCATTATCATCTACTTTCGTCCAATTTTCTACTCTTTTTTTATCAGTGGGTTGATATCCTTCTAGGGAGTCTTCGTACTTCCGGGATCAGGCGTTCGCCTGACAACCCACCATATCTTTGACTAACGTTTTTCGTCCAGTCTCTTTTTCTTCGCAGGTGTCATTCCTCCACAGCAAAAGAGGAGAATCTTCCAACGTCTGATTTCGGTGCGCATGACTTTATCAGGTACTTCTAGCCTTAACCATCTTTCAGTTTCTTATTTCTTCTTTGAATGTAGAAAGCAATTTTGCATAGAAACATTCTGGCACGCCCGGTGGGACCCTAGGTCCTCCTTGGGTTCTTTCTTTCGTTCATTTAGGTGCATTAGGTTTCTTCCTTTTCACCTCCTTTCATCTCTTCTTAAACGACATCATAAGCAGAACTAAAACGAACATTTCTTTCTTTCTTGCACTTCTAGACTAGCTAAACTCATACTCTTCGACTCTTTCTCCATTCTTCTTCTGGACCAATCCACGACTCCATGTTGAAACAGCTTCACCAGACGCCTGTGAAGATGTCCCTCTACGATCTCGTCCAAACCTCACCTCAACATCATCAGGCCCTCATCCAAGCCCTGCAGGCAGCGGAGGTCCAACCTGAGGATCCTCAGCCACTTGCTGCCCTTGTCCACTCCTTAGCCCCTGTTGCCTCCATAACATTCAGCGATTCTGAGATTCCTACATCCAACATGGAAGATCAGGACGCCGCCCTCTTCATCACTGCCTACATATTAAACGCGTTATGATCGACGGGGGCGCTAGCATCAACATCATCTCCACTCATGCCTTTGATCAGTTAGCTCTTCCCAAGTATTGCGTCTCCAAAACTGATGCGATCTTGCGCTCTTTCAACGACACTACTGCCACGACCATTGGCACAGTTATCCTTCATATCCACGTTGGTCCACGCACAGTCCCGGAGCTCTTCTACATCATCGAAGGAGAGTTCCAATACAACATCTTGCTGGGCCGACCCTGGATCCGCGCCATGGCCTGTGTCCCCTCCACCCTGCACCGTTTTGTGAAGTTTGAGCATGACGGACAAGTCCACACCATTCCCGCTGACCCTTCACCTTTCAAAACCTGTAATACCACCTACCGTCCAAACGATGTCCTCATTCCTATCAAGCCATCAACCTCGGCACCGCCTCCATCCGCGGAAGCTTCAACCAGTTCGCAACAGGCAGTCGCCCTTACACCTCCCCTTCAAGCGACAACCACAAATCCCATGGAAGACGTCTTTCAAAGACTTTCATTAGGAGAGTATCGCTTGTTGGCTTTAGACATGTTCCAAACTCCGCAAGAGTATGGACGCCTTCATCATAGCCCCAGCTACGACCATCGGATTGGGATGATCATACCTTATGGTCCCCCTCACCTCCGCACCAACCTCGTCTATGGAGGGCTTAATCAAGCTCCTACTGACGGTAATCCTCTTTCTTCACCCCAACCTTTCACATCAGATTTCTCATTTCTTGGCAACCCCACCTTTGCACATACTTACCTTTACAGGTGTGCATGGAAGGGTTTTGGTTTCGAACGCTATGAGCAGGGCTCCCATCAGCCTATCCAACCGCTCAATGATGACGACACCAAGAAATGGTATGGTCTGGGATATCACGACCCCACTCAAGACCCTGTAGACCTTTATCCTGAACCAATCCTTGACCAATCTCCTCCCCACTCGCCTATTTCGCCACCTTCACCTACGGAGTCAGTGGTTTCCATTCCTCCTAGTTTTTTTTTCCATAAACACCATTCGCCTGGACCCCTTGACTTATCAGCTCAATGGGGTATCCAAGTCTCTCCCTCTCATTCTTCCCACCATGATTGAAGATGAGTCGGCAACCATCCACACTGTTCACTGCGTTGACGATGACGCCATTCTTTCCTACATAGGCACTGATGATTCTTTCATCCAGCGCTCCCTCCCTTCTGAGACCCAGGTTATGTTAAATGAATCAACCATTGACATCAACCTTCCTTCTTCTGATGTTCCTCATGTCTTAAAGATCGGCCAATCTTTAGACGCTCAGGAGCAGCTTGACTATACCCAGTTCCTCTCCGACCATAGCAAGGCCTTTGCCTGGACTTACAGTGATATGCTTGGCATCGACCCCACCATCGTTACCCATAACATTGTCACCAAACCAGAGGCTAAGCCTGTCAGGCAAAAGCTTCGAAAGATGCATCCTCGCGTTGCCCTCCTTGTCAAGGAGGAGCTTCAGCGTCTCCTTTCTGTCTCCTTCATCCAGCCTATCGATTATCCACAGTGGGTCTCTAACATCGTCCCAGTCACCAAGGCAACTGGGGGGATTCGGATCTGCACTGACTATCATGACCTTAATCTAGCCTGTCCTAAAGACGACTTTCCTCTTCCTAACATCGACCAGCTTGTTGATCTTACGGCCGGCCATGAGATGCTATCTCTTATGGACGGGTTTTCAGGATACAATCAAATTCTGATTGCTCCGGAAGATCAGCACAAGACTACTTTTATCACCCCATGGGGGACTTTTTGCTATCGAGTCATGCCTTTCGGCTTGAAGAACGCAGGCGCCACTTATCAGCGTGCCATGACCTACATTTTCCACGATCTCCTCCACAAAATCATGGAGGACTATGTGGATGACCTTCTCGGCAAATCCAAATTTTGCCGCGACCATCTGACCATTCTCAACATCATCTTTTCTCGTCTTCTTCAGTACAATGTCTGTCTTAACCCCAAGAAATGTATCTTTGGGGTCCTCTCTGGCAAGCTTCTCGACTTCATCATTTCCTTCTGTGGCATCGAGATAGATCCCGCCAAGATTCGCGCTATCCTCGAAATGCCTCCCCCGACCAATCTCAAGCAGCTTCGCAGTTTGCAAGGCAAGCTCTAGTCCATTCGCCGTTTCATCTCGCAGCTTTCTGACCGCTGCCAACCTTTTCATCATCTCCTTAAGAAGGACGTCATTTTTACATGGGATAAGGACTGTCAAGAGGCTTTTAAAGCCTTAAAACGCTATCTGGTCTCTCCACCAGTTCTCATTCCACCTAAAGACGACCAACCCTTCTACCTTTATATCTCAGCCACTCACCATTCGTTAGGTGCCATGATCACGCACCGAGACGAACATCACCGTGAGCAAGCCGTTTATTATATCAGCCGCACACTGGTCAACTATGAAACTCGGTATACCCATATCGAGAAACTCTGTTTGGCGTTAGTCTTTGCTGCTACTAAGCTTCGCCACTATCTTCTCAGTCACAAAACCTTTGTCATCACCCACACCGACCCTCTCAAATATATGCACTCCAAGCCATATCAGAATCAACGTATGGCTCGGTGGCTCATGCTACTTGCTGAGTTCGATCTCAAATTCATCCAGCAGAAATCTATCAAGGGGCAAACCATCGCTGATCAACTAGCCGATGCCCCTCTTCCTGACACTCAACCTTCGCAGTGTGAATTCCCTGACGAGTCTATCGCTGCGCTTTCCTCCGACGACACCACCTATCAGATGACTATGTTCTTTGACGGGTCCAAATGTCAACTAGGTGGAGGTGCTGGGGTCATTCTCATCCCACTCGAAGGGGAGCCCATGCCTCTGTCTTTTAAGCTCGACTTTGATTGTACCAATAATATGGCCGAATATGAGGCCTTAATTTTGGGACTTCAGACCGCCCTCTCTCTCAGCATCAAGTCCATCAACATCTTCGGCGACTCGCAGCTCGTCGTCAATCAGGTCAACGGTTCATACCTCTGTAAAAATGAAATTTTGCAAAGGTATAAAAATCGTGCTGACATTTTCCTTGCATCTTTCGACCATCTGAACTACATTGGTCTGAGGCCCTATCACCAGGGCTATGTAGGCAGCACTCAGTTGACATGGGGTCTTCTGAGGTTAGCTCGACCATTCTTGTTTGTCCGTCTCTCTAATGGACAAACCTTCTTTCCTTCTTTTAACCATAATCTTGTCCTTGACCACGACCCATTTTATCCCTTTAACCCTTCCTCCCTTCTAGGGAGAACTACATCGGCCTGAGGCCCTATCACCAGGGCTATGTAGGCAGCACTCAGTTGACATGGGGTCTTCTGGGGTTAGCTCGGCCACATCCTTTCGTCCATTCCTCCCCTCGACCACCAACCATTAGAGATCATACCTATCTCCTCCGACCTCGACCACTTCCAAGACGTTGTTGCCTTGGTTGTTTTTGCATGTATGCTACCTCATGACTGGTTAGCAGAATTGTGCACAGACCTTTTTGGACCCTCACAAGTATAAGATCGCACACCGGTTTATCCACACTACTTGTGACTTTTTCGCGTTTTTAGGAGCACTTCCTAAGCCCGAGATACCTAGAACGCGATGACCTATTTGGAGCTTCAGCTTAGATTGAGTGACCCGATCAGCAAATGACTAAATGCTGGGGCCCGATTACTTCAATTTTGGCACTCCTCGACCCTTGACCTGCGACACTTTGACCTGACCATCTCGTGCAGTGGTATGCGCGCAATCACGACCTTTGCAGCATTCACCCTCACCCCTTTTTCATCCGCTCTTTATCAAATCAGCACCCGATTCCTGGTTCCCTTCCCTCGACTCCTGCTTTGAGGGGGAATACCTCATCCTTACTCGGGGCATTTCGCTTCCTATTTTGTCTTGCAGTTCATTCGAACAACCAACAAGACGAAATCAACCTTATCCCTCACCTGGGGCACTCACTCCTATTTTTGTCTTGCAGTTTGTCCAGAATAACCAACAAGACAAAAAGGGGCAAATGTAGACACCGAAATTGTGTCGACTCCCCTGGTCCTTCTCCGTCTTATTCTTCTTCGCCTATTGAACCCTTGTCGATCACTTGTTTCACCAACCTTGACCCTGGCAGCATGTAAAGATGAACACAGAGCTAAAACTAGACTCTATACCCATTATGCATCTGCCGACATCGGTCTTTACCTGACCGATGTCACCGACGTCAGTCACCTATCGGTCGACGTCGGCAATCCTGTCGACGCCGGTCACCTTCCCCTGGTCCATTTTCAGTTACCATTCGGTTTCCCAAAACGGTTGACGAACCGTTTCTGGAACCGTCCCTGTCCCTCGCCTTCATCAACCTCTGCCAGCCATTTAAATGACGATCCCCGAACGCTATTCAGAAACGCTGAGCAACCAACCTGCGAATTCCTCCATCAACCTGCGAACTCTGAGCAATCATCAACACAAACGACATCAACTAATCTGCACACCATGGCTTTCATCGCGTCTTCTACCAGGTAAGTATTATTCTGTTTATTTCATTTCTTTCTCAGTTATTATTTATCAGTTCTGTTATCTTTGCCTCTGTCCCGACTCTGTCCAAAACCCTACCCTGACCTTATCAGACCCTGTCCCGACTCCCCCAGACTCTCTCAGGCCCTGTCCTGACTCTGTTCAGCCCTGTCCCGACTCTGTTCAGCCCTGTCCCGAACCTGTCCAGACTTTCCCAGACCCCTGTTCAGAACCTGCCCCTATCGACGCCGGTCACTACCCCGACCGACGACGGCAACTTAACCGACGTAGGAACCTTCCTAACCGACGCCGACACCATAGAGACCGACGCCGGTGACTGTGCAGAACAGTGCCGCTTATCAGGTACGCTCTTTATTTTTCTGTCATTTATTTCTGTCATTATCATCTACTTTCGTCCAATTTTCTACTCTTTTTTTATCAGTGGGTTGATATCCTTCTAGGGAGTCTTCGTACTTCCAGGATCGGGCGTTCGCCTGACAACCCACCATATCTTTGACTAACATTTTTCGTCCAGTCTCTTTTTCTTCGCAGGTGTCATTCCTCCACAGCAAAAGAGGAGAATCTTCCAACGTCTGATTTCGGTGCGCACGACTTTATCAGGTACTTCTAGCCTTAACCATCTTTCAGTTTCTTATTTCTTCTTTGAATGTAGAAAGCAATTTTGCATAGAAACAGATGTACTTGAAATTGTACATTTGGTTGTGTGATATTCTAGTTTGGGTTGGTGATAAAGGTTTGATTTGGAGGATTTTATGGTTGGGATGAAAGGATATAACTATATTGTGCCTACTATGGTTGAAAATAGACATGTTTCCAACTAATCAAACCTTCCTATTGAGTGGGAACTTATGGACCAAGATGTTATCTCTAATTTATGACACATTTTGAACCAACAGTTGTCGAGTAGGTACTTGAGAAACATGGGAGCCTCCTTGTTGCATAAATCTCTGAGGGGAAGTGAAAATAGGTTGCAAATTTAGCATCTATTATTGACCAATATTTGCACATTATTGCCTAGTCATTGATTGGTTTTAGATTGGCATATTATTATGTGACTAAAGAGGTATGTTTTTCATTACTTGGTAGGGTAGAATATTAGTTTCACCTGATTGAGGTGATAATGTATTTGTACTTTGTTGTGTTGGTACACTAGATTGTGTCAGTTGTTGTGGAATACTACTCATTACTTGTTGAGGAGGAGTAAGATTCATCACATTCTATCATTAAGGCATGATATTGACCTTTATTTAATTACCTAATCTTGTAGATTGTACACTTGAGGAAGCAACTAGTTAAGTTTGGGATGTAGAAACTCCTACTCCTTGGTATGATGATCCACACATGGAATTAACTATAAGAACATGTTGGCTAGTTGTGTGTGCATTAGTACCACTTTGATGGGGATTGGACATTGTTTGCACATTTTCCATTATATTTTGCTCATTATTATGTGTAGAGGTTGAAGACACTTCTTCAATAATGGGCATATGTATCAAGTTATCTATCAAAGTGGTTTTCATGAATGGATCTGAACTCAGATTCTCTTGTCTAATTAACTCTATCAATGCTCCTATTGAAGGAACTAAGTCAATAAGGGGTTTGCTCATCATGTTTATCTAATTGAAATTATGTGCTAGATTCAAGTGGGTTTGATATGATGTTTTTGCCTTGATGAGATATATTAGGGTCTTGATACGTTGTTTGGACTAGATCCATAGAACTACTAGAATAATTTTGTTGATCATAAATTATATTGTGGGGAATTCTTACTAGGCTTGGTAAAATCTCATGAGGGAAGTCTATTATAAACTTGGCCCTACCTCTATGGATCTAACCAAAATATCATCTTTTTCTCTAACAAATATTTCTTAAACAAAAATGGATGATACGTGGAAGTCAAAATAGTAGAATATGACTCTTAAAGAACTGGTTCATCCACTGTAGGTATTGTTGGGTGAATATTTTGTCACCAACTAACCAATGAGCAAAATAGGTCTCTTCAACCATAACATAGGGAGGTTGGTTGGCTGAATGTGCAAGTTTACTACATCAAAAGGGGACAAATCTCTCTCATCAAGGGGAGGTTCCCTATAAATATGCAGGAGCTATATACTATATATAAGTAGAAAATAACACTCAAGGGTAGGATAAACCATCCATATCTCTTTTTTTTATAGATGATGTTAATAAATAGAGGAGAAAATCTTGGTGAAATTTTTGAAGTCACTTCTCTTCTTTCAAAATTGATCTTATAGGAAATAGTAGGAGTTATTTCAGGTAGTGACAAGTAACTGGTAACCAAAGGCATAGTAACTAGCAGACTGAGATGTAGCACAAAGTCTCCACCTCAACTACCCAAGAGTGAGATATGAAGGACAATGAGGGCACAAAGTTCTCCCAAGGTCCTTTACACAGAAATAGAATATGAAGGATAATGAGGGCACAAAGTCATCCCAAGATCCTTTACACAAGAATAGAAATAAAACACACTAAAGGCAATTATAGGGGCACAAAGTCTCTCCATAGTTGGCTTTAGGACACCTTTATGATTATTTTCACTAATTCTACTTATTTAATTAAATGGATAAAAAATGTATTAAGGAAACATACATAAGAACAATTTCCCCAACAACCAAGCTATTTTAGCACAAATTCTGAAAAGTTACTTGTTTTTTATTCAAATAATGAAATATGATCAGCAATTTGAGCTCAAAGTCTCATTAATGCCTTTCAATTTGGGTAGAGTTTTGTTTTTGATAATAGAGAGAGATATCCATTAAAACAATAAGAGAGAGTCCAATATATAGTTCTCCAAGAAAGACTTGGGTGCTTTGTTTCACAAAAATGGCTTATGATGCATTCAATGCCTTTAATTCATTTTAAATTTTATCCATGGGCTATGCTGGGATAGAGCATCAATTTTTAATATGGGCAACCTAATGTGTTTCCTAATGTGTGCACAGTTATTCACTCTACTCAATGTAGAAAAATAGGCTATGCCATTGAATTTTCTCACTCTTTAATATCCACCTAGTGGATTGCTTCACCTTCTAGAAACATATCCCATTCATAGATATTTTTGATCTTTCTCCATCATTCCCCATTTCCTTGTTTTATTTCATCCTTTTCTACTTATTTTGGTTCCTTTTCTCGATGGTTCTTCCTTTCACCCTGCAAATATTTGAATGCCTTCGGGTTCGTGCTTAAGTCTACAAGGATCAACAGTTATTTCATTGCCATAAATTTGATATGTTCTGGTCTATCATCATTTGAATGCCAACGGCTAGTTGGTTGCCCTGAATTTGATGGTTACGAGCCCATCATCCTCCTTAGAAATGCCTTCATGTCTTTCTCTCTTACTTTGGATACTTTCTGCTGATGTCAATAGGTGACACGTGGCATGTTCTACTGTGAAATAGGCAAGGACATGTGGCAACATCTACTTAACTTATAGAGGCTTTGGGTGCCTTTTGAGAGTCTCATGGAAGATGATATGTGGCAGCTTCAACTGGGATTTAGAAACACTATAGAAACATTTGGGACTCACTTGGATTCATGCAGATGATGACACATGGTGCACTTCATTTATCTTATAAGGACACGTGGCAAGTTTTGCTACTTTGAAAAGAAAATCATAATGTGTCTCGGTAGATGACACCTGACAGCTTTCACTTGACTTTAGCAACTCACATGGGGTCCACCACAATCCTTACTTAATATCAACACAAAAGGAAGAAATTGTGGAGGTTGACACTTGTTGGCTTCTACCAAGCTTTTCAAGGGACACATGGTGACTTCCATAGTTTTTAGAAAAGCACATAGAAACCTTCTGCATTTTCCACTTGACACCTTCCACAGGACTTAGAGGGGACCTTATTGAAAGAAGCTATGAAGTTGATGGAAACTTGAAGTGTGGATGCAAACACTTATCATGATCTATTGAATCATAATAGGACACAAGGAAGAAACTGTAGATATTGACACTTAGTAGCTTCCACTGAGCATTCCAAGGGACACATAGTACATTTTGTTGCTCTTAGAAAAACATATTGAAACCTTCTATATTTGCCACTTGGCACCCTCTATGGTAGTTTGAGAGAAGTTTATTAAAAGAATCTTTGAATCTTATAAGAAATTTGAAATGTGGATGCAAACACTTGTCGCACTCTGTTGAGCTTTTAGAAACAATATAAAAACATTGGGACTCATTTAGACTCACATAGACAATGACATGTGGCACATTTCACTTGAGTTTAGCCACTCACCTAAGATCCACCACAGTCCTTACAACACAAAAGGAAGAAGCTACATATGTTGACACTTTTTAGCTTTTGTAGAGTTATAACGAGACATGAGGTGACTTCCACCTATCTAGAAGCAAATTATAATGGGTCTCGGTAGATGAGACTTGGCAGCTTCTGCTACTCTTTGAGGTTTGATCTTTCCCAGAGGGAATTTTCTCTTTGGGGCCTTGAAAGATGGTCTTTTGAACTTCTTGATATAAAAAATGGCTAAGTGTTGAACCTGTTTCTCTCTTGTAGAGTCTATAAAAACTAACCTATAGAATCCATAGAAATGAGCCTACAGAGTCTGTAGTTTTCTAAAAAATCTTGAAAAATGAAGGATTTGAAGGATCATAACAATTTTTGGAAAAGGGAAGAGACAATTTTGGTCTTACAGGACCAAAATAGTTCATATGTTGTTCAAAAAATGAGTGACATTTTTTGGGGACAATAGTTGGCTCCAGTTAGGGAACTTCCTTCAGTTGAAAGCTTGGAATAGCTGAGGGGTGTAGAAAGTAGAATCTCTAATGCCCTGAATTATGCCATTAGACTATGGATTCATGCTACCCAAAAAATAAAGGTGCCAAAAAATGAAAATGAAAAGTAAAAAATAGAACTAAAGACTATGAAAATGTGCATATGTATAGGTGAACTTATCTGATTCTTCAAGAATTGAAGTGCTTCAGATGCTACCCATTGTGAGGCAGAGAAAAGATTGTGCCATCTTGATACTTTAGCAGGAACCTATTTTCACTATTATTCTTATGGATAATAAATTGGCCCCTCCATAGGAAATCAAAATTCCCATGCATCTGCTTTGGTTCTCTCCTTTTATCCCATAACAGGACTTGATCTCCAACCTAGAAATCATAGTTTTTTGCCTTCTAGTCGAAGAGTTTCTTCACCAAAATTTGATGGGCAGCAATTCATTCCACCACCATAGTTCTCTACTCATCCATCTCAGTCAGGTACATGATCCTCTTATCAATGGAGCTTTCATATGTCTGATCTTCAATTGCCTTAGCCAATTTTAATGCTGACAATTTTAGGGTGATTGGTATCTCAACATTGAGCCCATAAAGAAGTTGTAAAGGAGACATACCAATTGCCCTTTTTGGTGTAATTCTATCTACCTACAAATCATCAACCAATGTTTTATGCCATGTCCTTTGGTTGTCATCCACCAGCTTCTTGATGATAGTCATCAGGTTCTTGTTGATTCAACTTGTCCATTCCCTTATGGAAAGTAATTAGAAGAGTCAGCAAGGATGATCCCATAGTAAAAATAAAACTGAGCAATCTCTTGGGAAGTGAAACAAGCTGCATCATCTGTGATAATCTTGGTTGGGACCCTAAACCTAGAAATGATATTCTCTTTGAGTAAATTTCACACTACTTTTGAAGTAGCATGCTTGGTTGGGATAGATTCCACCCACTTGGTGAAGTAGTCTATGGCTATGAGGACATAATCATGTATAGCACTTGAAGATGGGTTTACAACACCAATGAAATCAATTCTCCATTACTAAAATGGCTCTTCTATCATCACTAGCTTGAGAGGTAGGTCAGCTAACCTGGGTCTTCCAACAAACTATTGGCATAGTTCACATTTCCTTACCCACTTGTATGCATCTTGAAAAAGAGTAGGCCGGTAATACCTAGCTCATAGAATCTTGTGGATAGTTACAGGAGCAAAAAATGTCCTCCATAGGCCAATTTATGGAAGGACTTTAAAATTTGGTTCTGTTATTCCTTGTCCATGCAGCGAAGGAACACTCCATCAAGGCTCCTCTTATACAGGCTATTGTCCTAGAGGACAAAATTGGCAGCTCTCAACTTAACAATCCTCCTTTTTTTATGAGACAGGTGGGTAGGACACTCACCTTAAGTAAGGAAATTTGAAATACTTGAATATCACTCATTCATGGTGGAGACAAAGAGGACTATTGACGTGTCTTCCACTTCTTTTTCTTCATGCCCTGCTTCTTCGAGTCTATTGTCAGCAATCAATTGACAAAGGACCCTTCCCCACACCAACTTCATCAATTTGATAACTAGATCAAACTCCTAGATTTTTGCAATCTAATTCCCCCTTTTGGTTCCAAACTCCTACTGAGTTAATATGGATTTAACTATGGTATAAGGAACCAAGGTGGTAGTGTGGGAATTTAGAATGTAAAAGTGAAAATGCTTTACTGCCTTGACCACTACATAGGCATGCTTCTCCATGTTTGAATACTTTATCTCATGAGCTTTAAGAGGATAGCTCATGAAGGATATGGGAGATTCCACTTCTTCTTCATTCTGTTGAACTAGAATCACTGAAAGTGTGTGTTCAGAAGCATAACTATACATCATGAAATTCTTGGTATAATCTAGACAAAATAGAATTGGGGCATGGGCAATGGCTATCTTGATATCCCAGAATGCCAATTTGCCTTCTTCTATCCAGCTAAAAGTGGTCTTTTCTTTCATCATATCCACAATATGATGAGTCTTCTCAGTAAACTCAGGAATGAATCTTCGTAAAAAATTCACCTTTTTAAAGAAAGAATGAACTGTAGTCTTACTTGTGGGTAGAGTAAGCTCCTAAATGGATTTGACTCTCTTTGAGTCAATCTTTATACCTTCTCTAGATACAATGTGTCTGAGAAGCTTCCCTTCTATCACTCCAAAAATAGACTTCTTGGTATTAAGAGAAATGCCATTTTGGTGGCAGCATTCCAGCACTTGTTACAAATGGCATACACGTTCAGAGTGATGCTTGGAAAATATGGTCAAGTCATCAAGGTATACCATAATTAACTTACCCATTTCATCTTTGAAGGTCCATTATTCTCTAGAAAGTGGCACCAACATTTATCAGGCCAAATGGCATTCTTCAATAAGCAAAGGTGCCCCAAGGTGTGGTGAAGGTAGTCTTGTGCTGGTCTGCTTCACCAACTTCAACTTGATTGTATCCTGAGAAGCCATCTAGCATTGATAACATCTCTGAGCTGGTCACTATCTGAAGCACTTAATCCATGATGGGCAAAGGATAGTTATCCTTTAAAGATGATTGATTCAAATTCTTGAAATCTACACAGATGCAAATTTCACCATTCTTCTTCCTCACAAGGACTATGTTGGCAATCCATGTGGAATGATAGATTGGGAAAATTATTCTAGCATTCAAAATTTTCTATATCTCAAATAGAATAGTACCTAATATCTTTGAATTATAGTGTCAATATTTCTGCTTGTAAGGCACCAAATCATCCTTGAGAGGAATTTCATGGTGAATTTCCTTAGGCCTGAGTGACTTTAGATCATCATAAGAGTACACCAAAACATCCATGTAATGGTGACGCAGGTCAGTAAATTTGAGTTTCTCCTTTGGAGTATAGCACTTCCCAATGTTCACCATCTTTGGATTTTCCTTAGTACCCAAATTTATTTGATTAAACCCCTGGGAGGAATTTGAATCCATTTATTGCTATTTGATGAACCTGTTGTGCTTGTCAAATAGTTTGTCAAGAGAAACCAGTCATTTAGGAATTTTATTCCATTTTAAATACAAGAATTTTTCACCTACATTTGAATTCATTTCAGGAGCTGATTCAAGTTTTTGGAGCTTACTACCTTCAAAGTGAAGCTATTCAAAGCTATCTTTTTATTCCAAAAAGGTGATGATTTGGTTGTCACCATTGAACACTTGCCAATGGTTGGCATTATGAGGCACACTTGGTCGAAAGACCAATTTGATAGTGTACCTATTTCCTTTGAAGTCTAGGTGAGGAACTAAGAGAGTTATTGAAATAGCTAGTGCATCAGCTCGGTCATTGAATTCCCTGGGTATGGTAGAGATGTTGAAAACATCAAAGCTTTTAATTTGATCCTAGACTAGATTTTAGTAGTGGCATAATCTCTCTTTTTTAGTTTGATATAGGTTTCTTACCTGACAAACCACTAGTTTAGCATCTCCTTTGGCATGAAGGAGTTTGATTCCTTTATCTTGAGTAGCCTTCAATCTAAGCAATAGAGATTCATACTCAGCTATGTTGTTGGTGTTGTTAAACTACAACTTGTATGAAGAAGGAAAAATATCTCCTTGAGGAGATATCAACACAATCCTAGCCCCTGAGCTAGTAGAAGAATTGTTGCCATCAAATTCTAGGATCCAAACATCATCAAAAATTGATCTTTCCTTAGATTTCTCCTTGCCTGGAAGGGGGAATTCTTTTTCATCTATACTACACCCTACCGATTCTTATGATGTCTCATCTGAGTCAATTCCTAGATCATCACCTATAGGACTTTCATCTATTGAAACATGAATATCATCTATGGTTAAGAAGTAATTACCCATGCTTGAAGATTCAAACGGAATTTGAGCTTCAGGGGCTGATGTCTGAGTGACAACATATTTTGATTCCTTTTTAAGAAGCAACCTCTACATGATGCCTTTGATAGGGATCCTCACTTTAGACAGGTCCATGCTCAATTCTCCACCAACATATTTGCAAAAATTTCTCCCTAGAAGAATGTTGTATGTGTTAGGATCTTAGAGTACAATTGATTACTTTTGTATAAAAAACTAAACACAAAATTGAAACCAAAAGTAATAAGTAACTAGAAATCAGAAACATCAAATAATAAGAGATACAAGAAACAACCAATCTATATTAAACTCTTCTTAAAGGAAATATAATGAATAAATCTCTCTCTCTTCACACCTCACAGATGTACAGTAATTCTCCCTTAAGAGTTTTCTCTCTCTCTCAATCAATTACAATCATCTCAATTACTAAATTATACAAGCTATGAGGATCTAACCCTACTATATAGTATACTAAAACACTAGGGTTCATAAGCCATGCATTCACCACCCTTAGATCCACCTCTTAAATCAAAGGCTCAAATATATTCTCCTAAAAATAACAATTCTAGAAATGCACAGAAGTCAGTGTCGATCTGAAGATGACTGATGCCGGTCGACCCCTAACCGATGTCAGTTGGTTCTGACCAATGCCGATAACTGTGTAAGCCCAGTAACCTCCACATTAGCTCATTAGTGAAGCTTTTAGCTCCATAACTTAATAGTATGAGGTTGGAACATCGGCCACCAGGACTGTCATCTTGATTCTTTTGTCTGGGAATGCTGCAAATGCAAATTGGGTATCCTTGATTTGTCCCAACAAAGGTAATTATTTGTTCTCAATGGAGAAACATCTCCTAAAGGTTTTATTCAGTGTGAGTCCAAGAGATTATACCACCTTGGCAGGCATGACTTTGTCAGATGCCCCTGAGTCTATGATGCAATTGCTCAGTTTGTGACCATTTATCAATAGGGAAACATAGAAAGGCTCTATTTTTCTAGGGGCAATTGGAGGAGTGATGACAAGATTGTTTGGGATGGACATGTTCCTTGGGGGATTATGAGTTACCTTTTTAACATTTTATCTTATAGGGATAGCTTTATTCTTCACACACTGAATTAACCTATTCAACTACTCAAGATTGGATTGCCAGAATTTAAATTTAGACATTTGAATTTTGGTCTTCTTGACATGGTCAATTATATCAAATGACTGAAATGAATTAGGAATAGAGGAAGGGAGTTCATCTTTCTAGTTTTTAGGAGGGGTGGTACTGGTCTATGGAATTGAAGTTAAAGATGGAGGAATGCTTGATGTACTTACCTTTTTATTACTCATTGGGTCCTTTGGCTAGAAAGAAAGGGAAGTTCCTCATTTGGCAATTTAAATTGTATGCTGAGAACTTTCCCTTATTTTTCCTTTATCAGCTTGCTAGGCTGACTAGTTTTGGAATCAGGTGAATATAGCATATGATCCATCAACTACTTCACTTTTACCTCTAGGTTCACCCTGGTAATTCAAGAAACCAATGTTAGAGTCACTAGTTAATTCTTCTTCTTCCTCAGTGAAGAGATTAGCATCATGTTCTTGGTTCAATTTAGGCTAGAAAGAGAAATTAGATTCTATTTTAAGATATCCAACTATTGAATTGGTTGGGGGTGCTTCAATGGCAAGTTTCCCCTATGGAGGAGGAAGATGATTTGGTTGTCCTTGATTCCTAGCAGCATTGCCTTGGTATGACTGATTGGGGAATGTCCTCTTTGGCATATGTCTATATGAAATATCTAAAGATATCCCTTGTGCCATTTTCCTCTTGAGAGCTAGCAACTCAATTTCCAGTTTTGTACCATTGGATTAGTGGTACCTATAGATGGATATTCAGAAGATGAAGATTTACCTCTATTAGGATCTCTCCTTATCTTTCCTACTAAGATAAGGTCATCTTCCACCTCAGTGTCCAAATTTTGAGTTGTAGCAAGGTCTATTTGGCCATCACATCTCAGTAGAAAACTCACTTCAGGCAGCTAAGAGTTTATGAAGAAACATTTGAGGTTTTTAGGTGTTGGCTGAGTAATTGTAGGAATCTTGTTCCTCATTTTGTCAAACTTGGCTATGAAATCCCTCATTGGTTCATGAGGCTCCTTCTTCATTTGTTTGAGTTGAGCCAATAGGGCATGTGCATCTTCTACAAGCTTAAATTTGTCTTCAAATTTGGCTTTGAGAGTGTTCTAGTCAGTCACAATCTAGGCCTACAGATGATATAACTAGTCTACAACATCACCTTGTAAAGTTTCCATGAGCATCCTAACTGCTACATCCTCATACTCCACACCTATTATGCCACAAGCTATGCTAAAGGCTATAATATGTTCATTAGGATGAACCTTCCCATCACCATAAAACTTGGAGAAATTTTTCCTTAAACTACATGGTAGCTCATGTAGAGGTGGAGTTAAATTGAGTGAACCAAAAAAATTACCCCAAGGACCTTGAACTATCATTGTATGACTATGGAAAGGTGGAATAACAAATCTCATAGGGGTAAGCATTGACAAAGCTTTATTAATAGTGAAAATGGAGGCTTTGCCCAGTAATGGAGACTCAAATTTAGTAGGAGGAAAGCTCCTGATTTATTAGAGGTGAGATGGTGAAGGAAACAGATAAAAATTAATTTGTTATACCAACTCGAATATAGGGTCAACAATATATTTAGCCCTTTGGCTTCGCGTATACCGTGGATCTACCAGAGTGTAAAAATAAAAATGGAAAAGAACTGGCATTGCTTCAACTTGAAGTTTGAGGCTTCAAACTATGCATTCTTCCCTAGCAGAATAAATGGATAAGATATAATGATAATGGGTAAGACACAGGTGATGTTTCAATCTGAATCTTGAGGCTTCAAATTGCATAAAATTAATGTGTCCCCAGTAGAGTTGCCAAAAAATTTTGGGTGAATATTTTGTCACCAGCAAACTGATGAGTAAAATAGGTCTCTTCAACCATAGCATAGGGAGATTGGTCAGCTAGATGTGCAGGTTTACTACATCAAAAGGGGACAAATCTCTCCTCTCATCAAGGGGAGGTTTCCTATAAATATGCAAGAACTATATACTATATATATAAGCAAAAAATAACACTTAGGGGTAGGATAAACCATCTATCTCTCTTTTTTAGAGATGATGTTAATAAATAGAGGAGAAAATCTTGGTGAAAATTCTAAAAGTACTTCTCTTCTTTCATAAGTGATCTTGTAGGAAACATCAAGAGTTATTTTAGGTAGTGACAAGTAACTAGTAACCAAAGGCATGGTAACTAGTAGACTGAGATGTAGCACAAAGTCTCCACCTCAACTACCCAAGAGTGAGATATGAAGGACAATGAGGGCACAATGTTATCCCAAGGTCCTTTACACAAAAATAGAATACGAAGGATAATGAGGGCACAAATTCATCCTAAGATCCTTTACACAGGAATAGAAATAAAACACACTAAAGGCAATTTTGGGGGCACAAAGTCTCTCCACAGTTGGCTTCAAGACACCTTTCTAATTATTTTCACTAATTCTAATTTTTCAATTAAATGGACAAAAAATGTATTAAGGAAATAGACATAAGAAAAATTTCCCCAATAACCAAGCTATTCCAACACAAATTTTGAAAAGTCACTTGTTTTCTTATTCAAATAATGAAATATGATCAATAATCTAAGCTCAAAGTCTCAGTAATGCCTTTCAATTTGGGTAGAGTTTTGTTTATGATATCAGAGAGAGATCTCCATTAAAATAATAAGAGAGAGTCCAATATATAGTGCTCCAAAAAATACTTGGGTGCTTTGTTTCACAAAAATGGCTTATGATGCATTTAATGCCTTTAATGCATTTTAAATTTTGTCTATGGGCTATGCTAGGATTGAGTGTCAGTTTTTAATATGGGCTGCCTGATGTGTTTCCTGATGTGTGCATATCTATTCACTCTACTCAATGTAGATAAATAGGCCATGCCATTAAATTTTTATGCTCTCTGATGTCCACCTGGTGGACTACTTCACCTTCTATAAACATATCCCATATAAGGATATTTCTGATCTTTCTCCATCGTTCCCCCTTTCCTTGATGTATTTCATCCTTTTCTAGTTCTTTTGGTTCCTTTTCTTGATGGTTCTTCCTTTCACCCTGTAGATCTCTGAATGCCTTCAGGTCTGTGCTTAAGTCTGCAAGGATTAACAGTTATTTCATTACCAAAAATTTGATGTCTTTAGGTTAGTCATCATTTAAAATCCAATAGTTATTTGGTTTCCCTAAATTTGATGACTATGGGCCTGTCATCCTCAGCAATTCCTTTGTGTCTTTCTTGATTACTCTGGCCACTTTCTACTGATGTCAATAGGTGACATGTGGCATGTTCTACTATTAAATAGGTGAGGAAATGTGGCAGCATCTGCTTAACTTATAGAGGCTTTGGGTGCCTTTTGAGAGTCCCATGGAAGATGATATGTGGCAAATTTTGTTGAGCTTTACAAACACTATAGAAACATTTGGGACTCACTTGGATTCATACAGATGATGACACATGGCACGCTCTATTTATCTTACAAGGGACACGTGGCAAGTTCTATGGCTTTGAGAATCAAATCATAATGTGTCTTGGTAGATGACACCTGGTAGCTTCCACTTGACTTTAGCAACTCATCTGGGGCCCACCATAGTCCTTACTTAATATCGAAACAAAAGGAAGAAGCTGTGGAGGTTGACACTTATCAGCTTCTACCGAGCTTTTCAAGGGACACGTGGTAACTTCCATAGTTTTGAGAAAAGCACATAGAAACCTTCCACATTTACCACTTGACACCTTCCATGGGACTCAGAGGGGAGCTTATTTAAAGAAGCTATGAATCTTATGGAATCTTGAAGCGCAGATGAAGACACTTATCATGATCTGTTGAATCATAATGGGACACAAGGAAGAAACTGTGAATATTGACACTTGGTGGCTTCTATCAAGCTTTGAAAGGGACATGTGGCACATTTCACTACTCTTAGAAAAACATATTAAAACCTTATATAGTTTCCACTTGGTGCCCTTCATGGTACTCTGAGAGAAGCTTATTGAAAGAAGATTTGAAGCTTATAAGAAACTTGAAGCATGGATGCAGACACTTGTCGTACTCCACTGAGCTTTTAAAAATAATATAGAAACATTGGGACTCATTTGGACTCACATAGATGATGACACATGGCACATTTCCCTCAAGTTTAGCCACTCACGTCCTTATGACACAAAAGGAATAAGTTGTGGATGTTGACACTTGTCAGCTTCCACAGAGTTATAACGAGACACGAGGTGACTTCTACCATATCTAGAAGCAAATTATAATGGGTCTTGATAGATGACACTTGGCATCTTCTACTGCTCTTTGAGGTTTGATCTTTCTCAAAGGGAATTTTCTCTTTGAGGCCTTGAAAGATGGTCTTTTGAACTTCTTGATAGAAAAAATGGTGAAGTGTTGAACCTGTTTCTCTCTTGCAGAGTCCATAGAAACTAACCTATGGAGTCAGTAGAAATGAGCCTATGGAGTTTGTGGTTTTCTAAAAAAGCTTGAAAAATGAAGGATTTGAAGGCTCATAACAATTTTTGAAAAGGGAAGAGACAATTTTGGTCTTGTATGACCAAAATAGTTCATATGTTGTTCAAAAAATGAGTGACATTTTTTGGGGACAATAGGTATTATAGCTAGGTATTTCATGGTTTATTCTTGGTCTTGTTCTGAATAAGGTGGTGTGTTAACCAAATAGTTAACCAATGGATCTTGGCTTTGTGACCCTAATTGAGTAATATAAGAGGGATAAGAATCCATCTCATAAGGAATATTATCTATGTAGGGGTCTTTTACCATTTCTTCTTGTGTAACTATATTACTAATCCTTGGATTGTACATGAGTCCACTATAAGTGTAGGATTACATGTTAGGATCCATAGTCAATTCTTTGTGATAAAAGGTCAATGAGTTTTACAAACTCTAAAAAGGACAATATCTAAAATGAGTGAAGTCCCAACTTGGTCTAGATTCATCAAAAGGATCAAAAGGTTTATGCAAAGATTTGTGAGGAAACAAGCTATCATGAAGTATATAATGTTTCAATGTTCACACAAAGATAAGCAAGTAAATGGACCAAAAATTGAAATACCAAACTCTAAGGTTATAGTGTTTCAAATCAGTCTAATCTAGGAATTTAAAAGTTGCTAGGTCTTTTGTCTAAATGTGGCATCAAAATCTAGGCTCAAACAAGGCATGTGTTAGGACTCTTGGCCAAATGGTGTCAAAAGTTAGACTTTTGAAAATAGATGAAAGTTTTAATCTAAAAAATTTGAAACACTTCTAACAAACACTAGGCATTTGATTCTTGGAATGAACTTGATCAACTAGGTATAAGGTATGAAACAAAAGGTAATTTAGAGATAGTTTATTTTCTCACAAAAAATGGTATAAAACTTGGTTATTTGACAAATAAGCTAGACAAAAGTGAATGGTATAATTATGTTTAGACAAAATATCACAAAAGTAAACTTGGATTGGTCTAAAAATGTAGGAAAATTTTTGAACTCTATGCAAAAGGGTCTATGAAACAATATTTGAAATGTTTTGGGTAGTGTAACAATGCTACACTACCCAAAAGATGTGACAAAAAAGGTTTGTTTCAAAAACCCTCTAAGACAAAGATAGTTTCCCATAATAATGAAAACATCACACTAGTTTTCTTGACTCAAAATGTTTGTGATGCATAGACTCAAAGTGCAAGTTTTTAGCACAAAATGGCTTAAGTCTATCAAGTGGTGATAATTATCTTAAGTCTAAAATGACCTTCAACCCAACTTGGAAATTGAACCTAAGTTCCCTCAGTTTTAGTGCAAATGGTGAACCCACTTAACACATTAACCTTATGAACTTGTAAAGGTGCAATTTTGAATTTAGATTATAAGTGAATGACTTGAAAGACTTGGGTAAAGGTCTAGACTTAATTTGGTAGCATAAATGTGCAAAAGTGGATGATATGACTCCCAAGATTTTGATGAACTTTGAATAAGGTAAATTGATGATCTTACATGGGTAGCGTAATGCCTCTTTGTTCAAAGGAAAATGAGGACCATGTGTTTGGTTTGAATTATTTTTTTACACCAAGTTTTAACTCCAAACAAGACTTTAATCTAGGACAAGACCAAGTTAATTAATTTATCTTAGATCCTAAACTGATAAGGTTGTTTGGTATTATTGGAATCCATCAATATACATCATTTGAGATGATTTTAAGTGTTCATCCAAAAGTAAATGGACATTATATAGTAGGGTTTTTATACCCCCCTCCCTTCTCTCAAATGATAATACTGTGACATGGACCTTGAGGCACACCTTGCACCAATAATACTTCTATGGCAAGTGGGGATTTGTCTAAGATCTAACAAGTTTCTGAACGTTATAGAGGAATCAATTACATTATGATTTTCATGCCAAATAATGCAAATAAAATCATGGATTTTGGGTCCATATCACTTGGCTTGTTTCAAAAAGGTTTAGTCCTTTTTACAACCACTACATCATGTTATTTGCTTAGTGTAGTGTGATGTCCAAAGTGCCACTACATCCTATGTACAACTCCAATTAGGATCCAAATGAATTCAATGATTGAAGGTGAAACCTTGGGTCAAATCTTCCATAAAAAACTCATAAGAGGTGATGAAGTCCCCCTCATAATCCAAGTTTACATAAAAATAAAGAAATCATGAAAATAGAAAGACTTTAGGGTCATTTTCAAGGTCACGCAAACTTTGACAAGTTTTTGGGGAGTGCTTTAGATGACTTTCTTTTTAAGCCTTAGACTAGGCTGCTTGCTATAGGAATGGCACTTTTAATTCTAAGGGTTCCCTAAAGGGGACAAATAGAAGAGCATACATTCAATACCCTTCTTTTTTCCAAACAAAAATTTAACTTAAACAACTAAGTAAATACAAAAAATTGGAATGGTGAGTTTATTTTTAAGCCCAAATGGAAAATGAGGTGGTGTTCATTTTAACCCTTGGTCTTAGCTATAAATTTGAAAACTAATGTTAAAAACTCACTTAAGCACCTAAATATTACTTTAATCACCCAAAATAATGTTCCTAATTCATTTTAAGCATGCAAAAGGTGATCTACACATGGTTTTACTAAATGTCAAGCTTGGTCCTACAATAAAAATGTTAGCATGTCCTTTAGCCTTTAAGCTCTTTTGGTTTTGAAATAATGAACTTAAAAAAAAAGAGATCTCGACTTTGTTTTTTAAGAAAAACATAGTGACCGATGTCAGTTATATAACTGATCATAGTTACATTTGTTGACTGATGATGGTTATCTAATTGACATCAGTTATACGAATGTGACCAATGATATCTATCCAATCGATGTCAGTTTTAGTAACTGATGTTGATTATTGTGTAAACCCGTGATAAATATAAATGGCAAAACAAAGTTAGAAAATCAAATTATAAGATTTTTAATGATCCAAATGAATATTTTGAAGATACAAAATGATCTTCTTCATGTGTGGGATGTGTCTAATCCCATCAGACATTATATTATGTGATATAAGAATTTGAATAAAGAGATGATGGTTAGTATGGTGCTAGTTTTAAAATGAAAAAAAATGAAAGAAACACACTAACTAGCTTAGCATCTCTAGGCCTAAATACTAAGGAGAGATAAGTTCAAAAACATGAATAAAACACATAGCTAAAATGCAAAATAAACCTTCTTTTACCTCTTTTGGATGTTCCAAAATGCTTGTTGTAGTGGCTTTCTCATCTTGTGCTCATGAAGTCCTTGGCAATGGAAGCTTGGCTAACTCCATCTTTCTTTGGCACCTTTGGCTTATGGCTTGACTTAGCTTGGAATCAATTTGGCATGGTAATACTGGTTTCTTGAATATTTTGGAACCATTTATGCATTATAACTTTGCATTATCAAGACTTAAAATTCATGTGGTAAGGCCTCCTATTTATATATTTTTGAGAATGTCTAGAATCAACCTAAACCATCCATCCTAAGATGAAGATGTGTGGTTGAGCATTAATTCAATTTTGAGAATTAAGTTTATAATTATCCTCATCATGACATTAGAAGAAGGAGAAATTAAGAGGATTGAAGGGAATCATGTGATCCAAAACTCATAAGCTTTGGTTAAAACATAATTCAAGAAACAAGAACAACACGATTGTAATAATGTCATCTCTGAGAAGAAATGTTTTATTGATCAAATTTTTAGACCCAAACATATGCCTATCTCTGAGAAGAGATGTCTGATTTCCATTTTAGGTTGCATCTTCATTTATACATATTTTGAAGGTAGGAGGAGGATGTGTAAGGTCACCAATCTTGAGGGAGATTAAGTGGTTTGACTTCCATGATTTACAATAATACAAAATTTGAGGAATTAGTATTTTTAAAAACTTACTATTTTTAGAATATATTACTAAAATTGAAATTTGGGGAACTTCCATTTAGTTTTTGGGGGTGAAATTTAGGGAAATATCATCTACAGTGTTCCCCTCATTCTTAGCTTTTTAACGGTTCAAATGGGGAGTCAAATGGAGGTATGGTGCAAAATTTATGGCTCCTTGAAGTTCTACCACTAATTGGAGTAGAACCATCACCTGAATTATCACTTGAAATATTGCTTGGATCATTCCTCCTTCCTTGAGAAGCAATGGTCCTCATTACATCAATATTTGTCATCAAGTGTGGCATTTGTGTTTTGATTTGATTCTTGATGCATACTTGGAATGGACTGCGCTTTATGGAGCTATGCAGGGCCTGATTGTTCACCATTTCTACTTAACCATCAGTCTATGGATGGAAGGCCATTAATTTATTCATCTTGATATCTATTTGCTTTTTTTTTGTTTATGTAGTTAGGGCTACAACATCGGCCCTTTTGGATTCCTATGGCTTGACCACCATGAGAATGAATTTCTTGGCACTAATCAGGGAGATAGATGTAGAAGGTGGTACCTCTAGTACCCTGTAGTGTCATGTTCTAAGAGTGAGAGTGATCCTTCAAGTTCTTGATTTATAGATGACATGTCAATAATACATGAATGGTTGACTAAAGAGTATATTGCAAACATCTAGATTGATCACATCACATAAGACCTCATCTTGCAAAGGTTTTATTACATATGAGAGAAGATATTGATGGGTGACATAGAGGTTTCTCCCTGGACTCAACCATCCAATATTTTATGGCTTTGGGTGGGGCTTCATGGACAAATTTAGGCTTTTCACAACATTAGCATAGATTAAATTCTTTTAACTCCCACTATCAAGAATGAAATGTAGAGGCTAACCTTTCACCCATAACTTAGAGTGAAATAACCTTTCCTTGTCATCTGGCCTCTTCTCATGGATCCATGATGAAGCAATGATGGCATCAGGCTTAGCATCTATAATATCTTATTCATCCTCTTCAATTGTAATGTGTGTATGAGGTAGAGTAGTATATGTTGAGGATTGCGACTCAAAAAGTAGGGACTTGATGGCTCAACATTCTTATTTATAGTGCATTCTAGATTTGCGGTAATCACACCATTTCCCAATATTTCCTTCTTTTTGCTTCAATTTTAGCCTTGTATTTGACCTTCTTTATCACTTTTTCATTTTTTAGGCCGACGCTTTATATTCATTCTTCCATGCTTTTGCTTAATCTTCACCATGAACTTATACACCTCATTGAGGGTTTCCAAATTGAAGAGTTACATCTCCCCCCATATATACCATTGTACTCCACCATGATATTTGATAACCTTATGTTTCTCACTTTTTAAGATTCCCAATCTCATAAATAGAGAATGAAAAGTGTCAGTGTAATCTTGAATAGACTATTGCTTACCTTGGAAAAGTTGTTACCACTCTATATACATATCATCATATGCTCCAATGGTGTAGTATTCTTCCTTTATTTCTTCTATGAAATCATCCTAGGTAGGTTCTACCTCAAGGCCAATATCATCTGTACTGAATCTCTTCTTGTACAATTCTCACCAATTTTGATAAGTAATGATGCTTTTAAAAGAGTAAAAGTGATCTTCTCTTTATTGGTGAATTTATTTATTAAAAAATAGGAATATAATTGATCCAATTAAATTTATACTACATCAACATTAATTTTATATTTAAATGTAGGGATATCAAAATTCACCTGAACCTTGAAGGGTATTGGGGTACTAAAAGGATTTGGGGGTGTAGATGAGGAGTCATAATTTCCCATCAAGATTTATTAGATAATTTGGGTGAATTGTTGTATCATCTAAGATTTATACTATTGGAGGCCTTCATTCACCATTTCCTCGAAAAGATCAGATGTCTCAGTGTTTTCCATCATTTGAGGTCGTTTAGAGCGAATAGATGGATAATTTGGAATCTCTATTGTTTTCCACCCAAGCTTCTTGTTGCCTGACCTCATCCTCAGGATCATACACTCTCAAGACAAACCAATCTAATACCACTTTTCCAAAACTTATAATCTTTGGTTGAAAGATAATTCAAGAAATAAGAACAACATAATTTTAATAATGTTATCTTTGAGAAGATATGTTTTATTGATCAAATTTATAGACCCAAACATATGCCTATCTCTAAGAAGAGATGTCTAATTTCCATTTAAGGTTAAATATTCATTTATACACATTTTAAGGTAGGAAAAGGATGTGTAAGGTCACCAATCTCAAGTGAGATTAAGTGGTTTGACTTCCATGATTTACAACAATACAAAATTTGAGGAATTACTATTTTTAGAAACTCACTATTTTTAGATTATACTACTAAAATTGATATTTGAAGAATTTTAATATAGTTTTTGGGGGTTAAATTTTTGTTACTACCATTTCATGGTGTTTTCCTCATTCTTAGCTTTTCAATGGTTCAAATACGGAGTCAAACAGAGCTATGGTGCAAAAGTTATGGCTCCTAGAAGTTTTGCCACCAATTGGTGTAGAACTATCGCCTGAACTATCACCTGAAATATTGCTTGGCTCATCATGGAAGGCACTAATGAGGTATGGATTGATGAGTCATGGAGGGCATCAATCCTAATATTTGTAGTATTTATGGCTTAGGGATGTCTTCCCAAGAAATGAGGTCATCTGATGATGTAGATATTCAATATTCATTTCTAAAAACAAGTATTCAATAAGTTTCCATGGAATTCTTAATTAGTCCTTGATTTTTATTAATTATTTGTTGAGAATTTTTAAGCACTTTATGCACAAATTAATCAGATTGATCATAATGCCTTGTTATTGGTCCAAAATGTGACTGGATTATAATTGGAAGGCAATGTTAGATGCATTAGATCCATTATCCCATTTAGGATGTTACCAACAAAAAATAACAAAGACACGTGTCTTGTGTAAGAGATTTGATAGGAAAGAGAAATCTAGAGCACCTAGGTGTAAAATTAGCATTTTGACTCAAAATGATCTGATCAAAGTTAGCTAGCCCATAAATTGTATTGCCCCATTTAGGGATACCCTGGCTAAAATCAGCACTAGAATATGTCAGTTTCACGTCATTTAATCTATTTTAGTGTTTTTAGGCCAAATTACATATTTTAAGTGTAAATTGACCAAAACCTTTATTGGAGGTCATTGGTGGCTAGATTTAGGTGTCTACAACTTTAACCAAATGCAGACGGTACATAAAACCTCCCTAAATCTAGCATGAAATTTTAATCAGATGACCATGATGAGTAAACATCTTTATTGACTTAGTTCCTTTAACAAGAGTTTTGATAGAGTTAGTTGGTCAAGACAATCAAATTTTAGACCTGTTTGTGCAAAATACGTTGATGGACAACTTGTTACATACACCCATTATTAAAGAAGTGTCTTTTGCTTCTACATAGAATAATGAGAAAAATATAGTGGAAAATTTAAAAGTAACATCCAATCCAAATCAAAGTGGTAATAACACACAAATAACTAGTCAATAAAATGTGCCTTTAGTTAACACTAAAATTAGCTCTCCAAATCAAGGAGTAGGAGTTTCTACATCCCAACCTCAACCAACTACTTCATCAACTATGTAACCAATAGGATTAGGTAGTCAAACAACACCCAATGTCACACCTCAACAATAGAATGTGATGAATCCTACTCCTCCTCAAGGGATGAATATTATTCTATAATAGAAGGTAGAATCTAGTGTACCAATGCAATAGAGTCTAAATGTATTTCCACTATAACAAGGGGAAACTAATGTTCTACCTCAATAGGTAGTGACAAACATACCTCTTTGGTCATAGATTAGTGTACCAATCCAAAACCAAATGATGACTAGCCACCAACATGTAAATATTGGTCAATGATAGATGTTGAATCTTCAATAGGTGATCACTTCCCAATAAGGATTCATGTAACAAGGAGGATCTCATGTTTCTAAAGTACATACTAGATAAAAATTAGTAAAAAATGTGCTACAAATTCAAAGACAAGGTCTTGGTTCATAAGTTCCCACTCAGCAACAAGGTTCAATTAGTCAGTAGCATGTCCCTTTTCAACCACAATAGGCAAAGTATAGTTATATACCTCCATCCCAACCATAAAATATTCTAATTAAAACCTTCATAGCCAACCCAAACCAAAATATCACACAACCAAATGTGCAATTTCAATTACATCCCAATCCACGTATGCATATTCTTAGTCCATTTCCCAACCAATCTAATATAACCCAATAGATATCTCTATCATATCTTGGTCAAAGTGTCCTAATTTTGACCTCCCATCTATCTACCCAAGCTAAGGTTCTCCCCCAAACCAATGTTCTCCTTCAAACCAATGTTCCTTCCATTTTCCTATCCTAAGAATTGCAACAGATGAAGGATGCAATTGCTACTATTTAGGCTAGGAAATAGACTAAAAATTTTAAGTTGAATGATGTGCATTCTTATTAATTTAACATGGAGTAATTGTAGATACCATTTCCTCTACAATATAAACCATTGAAATTCAAAAAATATAAAGGGAAAGGTGACCCTAAGGCCCATTTAATTGAATTTTTTGTCACATGTCAACCACTGACATATAACAATATATACTTTTTGTTTTTATTTTCAAGGAGATTGGATAGACAAGCCTTGGAGTGGTTTTTAAAGTTGCCCAAGAATATAGTAACAGATTTTGATGATCTTTCTGATAAGTTTGTGCAACACTTTTCCTATAATCTCAAATATGAGGATTTATTGGTTGACTTAACACAAGAAAACAAAATGCTGGTGAGAGTTTTGTAAGTTATCTACAGTGATGGAGAGCCCTTGTAAGTTGATTCACCCATAGTTTACTAGATAAACAATTAGCCACTATGTTTACTAAAAAATTGCATAGTGAGATAGCTTATCATTTGGAATTACAATGTGCCCATACTTTCAAGGAGATGATCAAAAAAATTGTTAATTAAGAGATCCCTTATTAATAAACTGATAATCAAGCTTACCTCAACTAATCAAAATCAAAGTACCAATCATGGAAGTGGCCAAAACCAACATCTAATCCAAGTGTAAGCATCACAACCAGCATAGACCAATAACTAAGATAGACCAAAGCAATTTAACCATAATTGGAATGTTGTGGGTAATGGAGTAACTGAGTCACATCATGTCCAAATAATAAAAACATTATTTTCACCACATTTTTAGCTTACTCCTACCCAACAACATGTCCAACTAACACCATAAACACAACAACCAAGACCTATACAACAAATGTAGCAACCTTTACCATTAGAAACACCTCCTCTAAAGAGAATTATGCCTATGCATCATGTCTTTAGTGACCTAAGAGAGCCTATTGAGTCTGTATTTCATAAACTTACCACTATTAATCTGATTAGTTGGCCTATACCAAATCATTATCCACAAGGCATTCTTTATTTTGATTAGTACCATGAAAATGAATTATGTGAATATCATCAAGTCAACAAGCATAACCTATGAAGATGTGTGAAAATCAAGCATTTGATTGAGAATATGTTGGATAATGGGGAGCTAACATCAGATAATGGTGATTACACCTCCAATCAAACTCTTAGGATTTATCAAAACCCCTTTCCCCAGCATAACACACAGTAACAACATAATAATTAGCAACAAAAACAACACTGGTTGGTGCAACAACAAAATCAATAATATCAAAATCAAAGGCCAAACTAGAAAAATCAATAGAATCAGTAGAATCAACAATAGAACCCATAACATCAAAACAATGGATAAAACCAAGGTTAGAATAGTAACAACCAACAAACCTACCATGCAGTTGTACATGACTACTATTGTCCCCCAAAAATATCACTCATTTTTTTTGGGACAACATTTGAACTATTTTGGTCCTACAAACCAAAATAGTCTCTTCCCTTTTCAAAATTTGTCTTGAGCATTCAAACTCCTCATTTTTTAAGCTTCTCAAAAATCTATAGACTCTATAGGCTTAAATCTACGGACTCTGCAGGCTTGATTCTACAGACTCAGTAGGAAGAGAAAATCTATGGACTCTACAGGTCAAGTTCAAAGGACTTCACAGGTTGATTTCTATAGACTTGGTTTCTATGGACTCTATAGGTAGGTTCATTTCTACAAGTTCAAAGGCTTTTGCAGGCAGGTATAACCAAAAGAATTAGTTTCTAACACTTGGTCATTTTCAGGGTTGGTTCAGTGCCTTAGTTCAATCAAAAATCTCCATCGGCAAGCATCTAAGAAAAGAAGGCTTGAACCATTGAGCCATTGAACCACTTTGGTTCAAAGGTTCAACAAGTTTAAAGTTTAAAAGGTTCAATGCTTCCAGTTTAATGACGTGTTCAATCAAAGGAACGGTTCAACATTTGGTTCAATCAAACGGTTTAATAGCTTGGTTTAATGAAGTGGTTCACTCAAAAAGTTCAAAGAATCCTCCTGAAGGACAAGTGCCCTTGTGGAGGGAACTTGGTCAACAAAAACACCCTTCAGAAGGGTCATTTTCGAAGAAGGCCACAAAGGTAAATTATTTCAAAAAAATTGTTTGAAGTAGACAGTCATAATTCTTTCAAAAAAATTTCCAAAGGAATTCCTTTAGACAAAAAGTTTGAAAGAATTCAAAGAAGTCACGGGAGGAAATCCCAAAGGAATTCACAGATATTTCAAATAGAACATTTTTGCATACTTTTTGTCTGTGGGAAAATACCCACAGAGAAAGCTCGATAGACAGTCCACTAAGGAAAAGGCCGTGAGAGACTTCTAAGGTGAAGGCCACTAAAGGACCTTGAAGGGTAAGTGCCCTTGCGGGGGACTCTCAGCTGCCAAATATAAGGACACTTCCTCGAAGCCAAAGGGTCACCTTCCCTTCAAGAAGATGTAAAACAAGAAGCATGAAGGCCATTTAAAGACCACTCGAAGGGAAGATACCTTTGTGGAGGGCTCTTCTTGACCCAAGGTAGATCATTTCTCAAGGCCCAAAATGGCAGGTTCTTTTTGGGAAAGTGCCAAATAGAAAATTCAAAGAAAGACCAAGGGGTGACGCACCTAAAGATGTCAAATTCAACACAATGACCTAGCCATTGAAAATGTAGTGACGGGCACATGAACGTCAATTTCAAATCTCATAAATAGACATTGATCCTTATAATCTATAGACCTAAATGTATTCATAGGCTTTAAGGCCAAGACTAGCAAAAAATGAGGAAGGAATAGAATAGCAAATTGAATCTAGAACTTGATTCAATTAACTAGAAAAGGAGGAATGATGAAAGTAGGATCAGATTACCACATGGACATTGAAAGTTGCAAACTTTCAATAGTGTGACTTGTTTCTCTGCATTGATAAAATCAAATGGGTAAATGCCCCTAAGTTCTAGCCTATCTTCTTAATAGATTCCAATGCAACATGATGTGTTACTGTTCATGAGTCCTTCTTGAAATGGTTATATAAGGGACTCTCTTTTATTGTAAATATATCTCTTTTTGACAATCAGAACGAAACTTTGCCCAAATTGAAAGGCATTTTTGAGACTTTGAGCTCAGTTTGTTGATCATATTTTTTTATTGGAATAAGAAAGCAAGTGATTTTTTAGACTTTGTGCTATAATATCTTTGTTGTTGAGGAAACTGTTCTTATGTCATTTTCCTTAATATATCTTTTGTTCCTTTAATTCAACAAGCAGAATTAGTGACAGCAGTCAAGAAGGTGTCCTAAAGAGTCATGTGTGGAGAGACTTTGTTCCCCCATAATTGCCTTTAGTGTGTTTTCTTTTCATTTCTATGTAAAGGACCTTGGGATGACTTTGTGCCCTCATTGTCCTTCGTATCTTACTCTTGAGAAATTCAGGTGGAGACTTTGTGCTGCATCTCAATTTGTTGGTTATTACATCCTTTGCTACATTTTGTTGTTACTACCAAGAGTACTCTTGTGGTTGGCTGAATAGTATTTTTGAAAGAAGAGGAGTGTTGTTTGTCATTTCCCTTGAGATTTCTCCTTTGATCTACATGCATCATCTCTAAAACAAGAGAGATGGATGATTTGTCCTACCCTTGAGTATTTTTTCTATATATATATATATATATATATATATATATATATATATATATATATATATATATATATATATATACCTATCGGGAACCTCCCCTTGATGAGAGGAGAGATCAGTCCCCTTCTGATGTGGTAAAACTACACATTTGGATGACTAATCTTCCTAATTTGGCTGATTATACCTATTTTGTTTATCAATACGTTGACCTATTATAGGGGGTAGTGTTAATATCATCTCCATTAATCCTAGACCAATCAGTAATCAATCTCGACCATTTATAAACAATACCACTCAACTCAATTACATGGATAATCCTTCTTTGACTTGGGACTAAACACAATCAAATCAACAAATTAGGACTCCCACTTTTGGACCATATATCAATAACTCACCTTTGCCACATGACCACATACAAGCGTACTAGCAACTGAGAGTTTTCCTATTTGGTCCCACACTACTCCCAACATTTGTTAGAAATTATGGTCCAATATCTAATCCTAATTGTGAAGTCATAACTCAGAGGTCAAAGATTACTATCCTAGGCCCATAACCATTTGCCACTTTGATTTTTATCCAACCAACTATTCAACTTCAAAATAAACCATTCACCATTGACCAAGATAATAAGTTTGGTATTGTGGAACAATTATAGAAGACACTAGCACAAATTTATATTTTAGATTTGCTATGAATGTCAACAATCCACACGAATATTTTGCATGAGTTTTTAATCCAATCCACTATTTCTAGTGACATATGCCCAGATAAATTTCAAGATTTGGTCAGGCACCTAGCTCCATCCCAACAAGTCACTTTCAACCAAGGTGATATGTTTTCCCTTGGCCCGCTCCATAATAATCCATTATACATAGAAGTTTATAAAAAGTGGCGTAAAGTGAAACATGTCCTTATAAATAATGGATCATGCCTCAACATAGTGTCTCTAATTCTCATCAAGCTTCTTAGGTAAATAATGGTAGATATCTAGCCAAAAATGATCACTATCAAAGCCTATGATAATCAGGAAAGAGAATCACAAGGCACCATTAGCTTACCAGTTATCATTGGCACTTTGACCCATTATACACTTTTCCATGTGCTTAATCTTGATTTGTCATATAATATTATTCTTGGAAGGCCTTGGTTACATGATATGCATGTAGTCTCATCAACATTGCACTAATGTATCAAGTTCTCCCACTTAGGGATGGAAGTGAATATTCTAAGAGATTTACACCCATATGAACACTACAAACATCTTGAGGCTGAGTTTTAAAGTTATAATTACTAATATAACATGAATCCAAGTTCCAAGTAGGATAAATGAAAGTCCATACTTAGTGATCCTCCATATGATAATTGCATAGATCCTAATACCTTGGATTCCCTTTCCCACATGCCACCTCTTGAAGCTTCCAATCATTTCACCATTTTAGATAATGACCTAGGGGAATATGTGACCCATGATACCTTCCATATTTCTAATCTTCATTAGAATATGCAAACCTTTGGATGACCTAAAAATACCCCACACATGCATTGGTAATAAAATAACAAAGATAAGGGACCTTTCATGTTTATACTAGAATCTAGCCTAGAACCAGACCCTCTTGAAGGGGATGAATCATGGTTGTATAATGACAACCAATCTGATTTTTATAAAAGTTCAAAGTATCTTATTCCCAATAGGATCATGGATAATCAATATTATTTAGGAAGAGGCCTTGGATCAAATCAATAAGGAACCATTTATTCAATCTCCCTGACTAAATATAAAAGACTCTATAGACTTGGATTTAAAATGCTTGGGGGTGACTCCACATATCTTATCTAAGTTACAACATTGGTGGCTAGTGATGATGATGTTGATAGTGAAGTAGAGTCTGATCATAGCTTCATCTTTGATGACCTAGCTGAGACAACCCTATTTGATAATAATGCCATTTGTACCCTTACTTTAGTCATTCATCACAACCCATTTCCATTATACTATCCCCAACTGATAGATTGGGATTAACAAGAATCCAATTTGTTTATTAATGATTTTTAGAATAATGAGGCATTCTATGAATTTTTAGGCCTTAGAAACAATGTTCTATTGGGAGATCATACATTATGATTCTCAATTACATTGGATCTTGAAGCCTATTTTAGAGAGTGGGTGAACACCCTTAGCTAAAATGAAATAAATAAAACATTGAGGTCCCAAATTGAAAACCTCTTTTAGGCACTTTCTAACCAAGGAAAAAGTAAAGATAAAGGCCAGTCTAGTGGTGAAACCCTATTTTAGGGGCCATTAGATGGGGGTGTTTGTTCTTCTTCAAATTTAGACTAGGAAACCACCAATGATGAGTTTGTCTATGGATCCAAGCTTAGTTTTGCACAATAACAAGTATTTTATCAAATTCTTCAAAATTTTCTTACTTTTTTTGTCACATGGCCAGATCTTCGATTGGGGGACTCAGAGTTATCATGTCTAGGAGATGTAAGAGTAAGTCCTAATATAGGACCCTAATATAGTTCAATAATTGAAGTATTTTCCTACTATCCTAGAAGATGGTTCAACCCTTCTAGTTGAAGATATAATAGAGGTAAACATTATGACTCCAAAGGACCCAAAATGGATAAAATTAGGCATGTCCCTCACTAAGGAGGAACATGAAATGTTTACAACTCTATTGAGAGAATTTGTAGATATCTTTGCATGGACTTATTCTGACAAGCTAGGTTTGGACCCTGCCTTAGTTCTGCACCACCTTGTGGTCAATTTTGATGTTAAACCAGTGAAACAAAAGCTACTTAAGATGCATAATTGCATTTTTGTCTCAATAAATAAAGATTTGGAAAAACTCTTAGAAGTAGGATGTATCTGATCCATTGACTACTCAGAATGGATATCTAATATTGTACTTATTATCAAAAAGCCTGAAGGAATCCAAATCTATACTAATTTGTGAGACATAAACAAAACTTTTCCTAAGGATGATTTTCCATTGCCTAATATTGACATGATCAATGACTCCATAATAGGTTATGAAATGCTTTCACTCATGGATGGCTTTTCAAGATACAACCAAATCAAAATAGTACCATAAGACCAACATAAAATATCATTCACCACTCCATGGGAAAAATTTTGTTATCAAGTTATTCCATTTGGTCTTAAGAATGTTATAACTACATATCAAAGGTTTATGAATATCATATTCCATGATATGATGCATGATATTGTTGAAGACTATGTTGACTGCATATTAGGAAAATCCAGGACCAAGGTTGAACATCTAGCAGTGTTACATAGGATATTTGAAAGATTACAAGAGTACAAAGTTAGAATCAATCCAAATAAATGTGTTTTTGGAGTAACCTCAAGAAATTTACTTGGCTTAATTATGTCTCATAGGGGCATTGAAGTCGATCTGGTCAAATTCCATGCTATAATCAAAATGCTAGCACTAACCAATTTAAAGTAACTCCATAGTTTATATGGAAAGATCTAGTCAATTTGATGCTTCATCTCTCAGCTAGTAAACACGTGTCATCTATTTACACATCTTCTAAAGAAGGGAGTTGAATTTCATTGGGATGACCACTACCAAACATCTTTTCAAAAACTCAAGGGCTATATAGTTAATCCACCTATTTTGTTACCTCATATGCTAGGAAAGCCATTCTTGTTGTATCTATCAAATACTACCAATGCCTTGGGGGTAATTTTATCTCAACATGATAAAAATGGAAAAAATCATGCAATACACTACTTAAGTTGTACTTTGGTCACATATGAACACAACTATGCACTTATTGAAAAAACTTGTCTAGCTATGTCTTCATAGCTTTGAAATTACACCATTACATGTTGAACAATAAGACCATGGTCATTTCAAAAGTAGATTGAATCAAGTATCTACTATCTAAAATAGCTTTAAAAGGTATAATGGCCAAATGGATCATGTTGCTTAGTGAGTTTGACATAAAGTATGTCAATTAGAACGCAATCAAAGGATAGGTCCTTATAGATTAACTTGCTAAAGCACCCCTTGCAGACACAAAGCCACTCACATTTTATTTTCTTGATGAATCCATAATGACCATCATTGACACCTCTTGAGGAGTAGAAATAGAAGCTATATTTTGATTGTTCACTTATTGCACATAGATTGGGGGTAGGCCTCTTATTTATTACACCATATGGGGATCTAATCCCTAAATCATTCAGAATCAATTTTCTTTATACAAACAACATGGTCAAGTATGAAGAACTTATCACAAAACTTCAACAAGTAGTACATTGGAACATATGTCATCTCCAAGTTTATGGTGATTCTCAATTAATCATTAATCAAGTCACAGACCATTTCCAAACCAAAGATGACAAGTTGGTTCCATATAAGGCTATGGTAGATACCCTAAAGAAGTAAATTATAAATATCCAATTTGAGCATATATCAAGGGCTAGTAATAAAACTACAGATACCATGACTACTATTGGCTCTCTAATTTGATAAACAAAAAAAGCTAGAGAGTATTAGTTCCTCATTGAGAATTTGGTTGCACCATCTCATGAACCTTCAACTATGTTAATGATTTGTGATATTATTAGTCCTAATTATATCTAGTACTCAAACCTTTACAACTACCTTCATGACCAATTTCTACCACCTAACCTATCTCAAAAATAAACCAAAGCCTTTATCCATCATTCCACTTGTTATACTCTACTTGGATCCACCCTTAACCACCATAGTTTTGATGGAACTTTACTTCATTTTTAAACATCAACAGAGTCTACACTAGAGTTAAGAGAAGTTCATGAATGGTATGTGGATCTCATTCTATCGGGTCAATCTTATCCAAAAATATCTTGCATACTAGTTATTATTGGGCCATGATGGATGTAGTTGCAACTATATAAATAAGTATGAAAAATGTCAAAGGCATGATAATATGATTCATGCCCCATTATAAACTCTAAAACCAATGTTGACACCATGGCCATTTACTATATGGGGACTTGACCTCATTGGGAAAATCAACCCACTTCATCAGATGGCCATAAACATATCCTTACCACCACTAAGTATTTCACTAAGTGGGTTAAAGCTATACCCCTCACTTATGTAACTAGAAATCATATTTCCAAATTTAACTTCAACCATCTCATTTGCTGATATGGTATCCCCTTCAACCTTGTATCTGATAATGGAGGATCATTCAATAACAAGGATGTAAACTAGCTATGTACCAAATATAACATCACACAACATTTTTCTACAACATATTATCCTCAAAGTAATGGCCAAGTTGAAGCATCAAATAAAACCATTATCAATATTCTCAAAAAGATTGTCAATAATGCCAGTCATGATTGGCACCTGTAGATATTCCTTACCCTTTGGGCATACCACACCAATCATCATACTCCTATAGGAGCCAATCTATACTCACTTGTTTATGGTACTAAAGTTATCCTTCCCATTAAGGTCGAACTACCTTCACTACGCATATCAAATAGCTCACCTGTAAGAGCTAGACCTACTTGATGAAAAACACATAGTTGTGCTAAAAAATATTTAGGTATATCATAAATGACTCAAAGGCCACTAAAATCAGTGGGTCAAGTATAAAACATTTGAACTTGGTGATCTTGTTCTTAAAGAAAACCAAAAGAATACCATGGCTGAAAAGAAGCATAAATGTAAATTTAAACCAAATTAGATATGGCCTTTCATCATTAAGATAGATTATAGATCAGGACAATTTAAGCTTGCCACACTAGATAGAGATGAAATTCCTGAGTTGATGAATATTATTCACCTCAAGTGGTACTATTCTTAAGTACTAAGGTGTATTGCTGTAAGGACCATTTCATGTTGTCATTTTATCACTATTCTTCTTTATACAAATATCATGATTATCATTCTGTTTAGCCCATTCCATCTTCTTTACCATCTTGTTCTATCAACCAAACATGTGCTAAATCTTATCCACCTAGCCTGTTTGACCTTGGCTTCTTCCATTCATTGCACATTTTTAGCATTGAGAAATCTGATTAGTTTCATCAGTTATTTTAAGTACTTCAAATAGAGATCATATTTTGGATCAGTATGATAGACATTTTGATATTTTCATCCCTTTTTTATTATCCCTTTCTTATCACCAGTCTTGCTACTAATTATAACCACCTTTGGATAAATTAGTACCCTTGATCCATGTCTTTGTGTCCTAGTTATAACTACCTATGGGCAAATTAGGGGAAACATTTGTTTATTAAGGCTTGACATACCAACTTGCCACTTTCTATGACATACTATGGTTTTTTACCAACTATGCATGTTTTGTTTAAATTTACTACTACACTAGTCAAATTTCTCCATTATAAGGGTGGAACTAGGGTGACTTGAATTCCTATTCTAGGACTATGTAGGTAGCGCTTGATACTTGTTGAGGTCAGCTCAATCACCCTTTCCACCATGTTCTCACTATTTTACTAGCAACCTAATCCATGCTCTCATAATTTTATGAGCAACTTAATCCATGCTCTTACCATTTTGTGAGCAACCTAAGACATACTCTCATCATTTTGTGAGCAACCTAAGCCACACTCTTGTCATTATATGAGCAACCTAAGTTTGAACACTCTACCCATTTTATGAACAAGCTAAGCTTGAATGCTCTCACTATTTCATGATCTTGAACCATTTAGTGTCTCAGTATTCTTGATCAAGTTGAGATACTTCAAAAATTCCAAAAATATTTGTAAAACTAGTAGAAAATAACAAAAACACTAACCACTTCTTTGCCTTAAGGATTCTAGGAACCCTTACTAAGTTATAAGAAAATTAATTATTTCTTAGTTTTCCCATATTTTTTGGATTTTTTCTCTCATGCACTTACCATTTTTCAAGACCATTCCTATTCTTCTATCACATCCATTTTATTTGTTTTCATTAGTTATCACATTCTTCCCATTCCTTGGGAGAACTACATTTGGCTTGAAGTTTTTTTTATTGCATATTACATGCATGAAACTACGTAGGTAAAGTTCAATTGTCTAGTGCATATGGACATGGCTCGAACACCCCCATCCTTTTCTTTTATTCCCACATTTTGTTCATTTGTTAATTTATCACCTATTTTCTAGGGGTAATGTTCATATAGTTTGTATTACATTGTTTGTTTGTTTCTACTTATTTTGTTTGTTTGTCTACCTATTTGTTTGATTTTTACAATGTTTCCTTGATTTAGATTATGTGTTCTCATTGGGTGATACCTTGCCAACACTTATACTCTAATCCATCCATACTCATATATTTACATTGTCATCATGGTTTCTATCATTGGTGCATTTTATTCTATTTGAGTATTAGATTTTGGGAGTTAGTCCTTATGCATTTTTTAGCCAAGTAATCATGATGTTATACCATGATACCTACTCACACATGCTACAACAAATTTTTTCTTTAAGAAGTTTATTCAGCAATGGCAACATCAACATCTCTTTAGCACTGACATCCTGATTCAATCTCAATCATATCCCAAATAGATTAATTAACCACAAAATAATTTTAACCTTTATTAGTTCAGATGAGCATCTCCATACTAATAGGTTGTTCCAATAAATCACCCTCTATGTTAAGTTATCATCATCCTTGACCAAGTTTGTCATGTTTACCATAATCAGGGTCTAATGATTATAACTGCCTATGGGCAAATCATTACACACCATCCCACCTACATTTCTTAATGATTATAATCACCTTTAGGAAAATCATTGTGTTGTCACCACTTTACATTTTTTGACCATATAGGGGCACATTTTTATCTTATTTTTCTATCTTAACTGGGGTAGCTCCATCTTCTCAATGATTATAACCACCTTTGGGTAAATCAATATGTTATCATACCACGTTGCCACTATCAGGGTACAATTCTTATAACCACCTTTGGGAAAACCATTGTACACCATCCCACTTGAATTATTAGTGATTTTGAATACTTTTTAAAAATCATTTTATTTTCACCCCATCATCTTTCCTTCCTTTGGTAACTTTGTTTCACTTCTTTATTTTCGAGGGACCGTTTACCGACCTACGTGTGCCAACCATTCCCTTGAGGGGGCATCATATAGTTAGTTTATCATCATTTTAGTTTTAGGCATACATGACATTTTCATTATTTGAGTAGATTTTATTATGCTTATAGCTTTCAATGCCTTCCCAAACAAGGGCAAACTATAGACACCTAAATCTAGCCACCAATAACCTCTAACTAGGCTTTTGACCAATTTCCATTGAAGTTCGTAATTCGGCCTAAAAACACTAAATCATATTAAAATATTTGAACTTGACATATTCAAGTTCTAATTTTGGCTAGAGTTTCATTAAATGGGGTAATGCAATTTATGGGTTAGCTAACTTTGATCAAATCATTCAGAGTCAAAATGCTAATTTTACACCCAAGTGCTCTAGATTACTCTATCCTATCAATCTCTTACACAAGACACATGCTTTTCATTTGGTGTTGGTAACATCCTAAATGTCATAATGGATCAAACACATCTGACATCAAATTTTAATTCCAATCCAATCAAATTTCAAGCCAATAACAAGGTATTTTGATTAATTTGATAAATTTGTGCACAAACTATTTAATCATACTTAAGAGCTAATTAAACCAAATTAGAGCCTAATTAATAATTCCATGGAAACTTGTTAAATACTTATTTTTAGAAATGAAAATTAAATAACTACATCATCAGGTAACCTCATTTCTTGGAAAGACATCCCTAAGCCTTAAATGCCATAAATATCAAGATTATGGGTCTCCCATATTTTTCCAATTTTATGATGAGCATAATTATAGATTTAATTCCAAATAATTGAATTAATTCTCAACCACACATCTTAATCTCAATATGGATAGTTCAAGTTGATTCTGAGTAATCTCAAAAATCTATAAATAAGAGGCCTTACCTATTGAATGTTAAGCTTAATTTGTGTAAATCTACTATGTCAAGTTGATTTAAAGAGCTCTCACATGCCAAAATATTGAGCCAAGTCAAACCAAAGCCACAAGGTGCTAAGGAGAAGAGGAGATAGCCAAGCCTCCTCTAATGAAGACTTTATGACCATAAGCCAAGTAAACCACTACAACAAGCATTTGAAGCATCCAATGAAGGTGAAGGATTCTTGTTTTTATTTAATTTTTAGTTGTTTTTTTATTTTATTTTTTATTAATCTCACCCTAGTAACTAGGCTTAGAGATTTATCCTAGCTAGTGTGTTTTTATCAATTTATTTTCATTTTGAGACTAACACAATACTAATCACCTCTCTTAAGTCAAATTCCTAGTTCACAATATTATCCATGATCATATTCATGAAGTCTATTTGGGGTTGAGTGATTACAAGGTTGTAAGATGCATATTGCAGTGGTGGTTAAGAAACATGTTGATAATGGGTAAAAGGTTGAGGGATTGCCACATATTGGTATTTTGATGCCAATGGTTGGGTAGAAGGGATGTATTGGTATGTGGATGTCAATAGTTGTGAAAGGTTGGTTGGTTTGGTAGTGGGAATATGCCCTTATGGATTATGGAGATATTTAAAGGTCACTTGTTAGGTAGGAGTGGTATTTGGGTTAGTGGTTGATGGAAGGGTAGTGACCTTTATACTAATCAATGGTAACATGGAGGGTATAGACACCACAAGGATTTGAAATAGATTAGTGTTTGATGGATTGGAGATAATTAGATGGAGGTTGGTAGTGCTATAGATAGGCACTCATATTACAGAGGAGTGATTGATAGGTGGTATAAGGGTAGTGGTAGTTTGGGATGGTTGAATTTGAGTGGTAACCTCAAGGAGATTGTTGGTTGATGATAGGGTTTGGGTAACTAAAGTTTGAGTAGTACCCATGGTAGTGGAGGTACCCCCAATGAGATGGAGAGGTATGACATAAGGTGGATCTATAGATGGGGTCAAACCCAAGATTTGGTGACACATGGTTCTACGGTAATGTTATAAGAATATGTGATTGTTATTTAGGAAAGTGTAAAAATATACATCTCTTAAGATTATCTAAATAGGAATTTTTAGAGAGTGAGGGGATTCTATGGGTTCAAAACAATGTTCCATTGATGGAGAAGTAGAAGATATTGTTTGACTTGGTGGCAAGTTTTATTTCTCAAGGTCCCCTCACTATTAGCGAGTAAGAACCATATGAGAAAATGGGAAATGAATGATATTTTATCACACCTCATATTAAATATATATATATATATATTCAAGGCAAATAATTCAATCACTAAGAGCATGTTAAGTCCTAGGATTATTTTTAATCTCTCTTTTGGCTTATGCCTTAGAAAAGTGTGAAGATGAAATTGGCTTAAATAAGTCCTAGAGATCAATTTATGTTTAGTTTTGGGTTGTTTTTAGGTGCTAAAAAATAATTCTATATTCGATCAAGTACGTGGCTTGATACTTGAGGCTTGCTCCCCTCACATCATAATCTTGTATCTAGTGTAGGTGCTTAGCCTTTATACCATTTATTTAGAATTTATATTCAACTAGAGAGCTAAGTTAGTTATCCCCTTGGTGATTAAATCTAAGTATGATAACCAGAAAAGGGTAAGGTGATCTGTTAGGTGATGAATCCTATTCAATCCTTGTCTCAAGTGTGTTTGATATTTTTTAGTGCAAGTGGTTTGGTTTGTGTAACATTTATGCACTACAGTTACTTTTCTTTGCTTAAATTAAACTACATGACTTAATTAAACAAGAAATAAAACTGTGTGTAAGTTTATTTTTAATCCCAAAGGAAATGAAATCCAACTTAAGTGCAAGATGATAATTCAATTCCTAATCCTAGGATGATTGCTTTTTGATTTTCCCTTTTAGAAATGCAAGAAAATAAAAATTTAACTCTTTATAAAAATGCAACTAAAATGCAAGAAAGAACACTTAGTGTGTATAGATTGAAACTAAATGTAATTTTAACTAATGTAACTCTAAATTTCCTAAAACAAATAATAAACCCAATAAAAGTCAAGGGTCCCACTGGGCATGCCAAAATGTTTCTATTTAAATTTTTGATTTTTTGCTTAATTTAAAAAGAAAGAAACTAGTGAAGAAGGGTGTGTAGAAAAATATTTGTTGAATGTGCATGCATTGGATCAAAGTGATTATGGATATATCTTCTTTGGATTTGGAGGATGACCTGAAAAAAATAAAATAATACCACAAATCTTGTTTTTTATACAAGTAGAAAGGTGGATTTCCTAGCGTGAGCTAGATCCTAGAAGTGAAAGTTTTCTAAGAGGTTCTCAATCCACTTGATTTAAAAACTTAAGTTGATAAATGAAAATGAAATGATTTTACATAAAATTATAGAAAACTAAAACTAAGGATAGAAAATAATATCCATTAAATTAAAAAAATTAAATGCTTTGTTAAGATGGCTAAAGTAAAGCAACTAGTTTGAATAATGCTAATGCAAAAAATTGGTTAAAACAAAGTTGTGGTTTTTGGTTTGGGTTGATTAAAAAGGGTCAAAATATAGTTTTATTTTGGTTGGTAAATGATCAAGGTGATAAAATTAAAAGGGGTAAATGATGTTCAATAAAAAAAAATGGGAAAATGGTGGTCAAGAAGGTGAAAAAGTAAAATGGTAGTGAAGAAGCCAAAAGAAGGTAAATGGTGGCCAAGAAGGTAAAAGGTGGGGTAAAGGGGTAAATGTGTAAGATAACAAAGGGATAAATTAAATAATGTTAAATGGAGTCAAGAGGTCAAGATAAGGAAGGCCAAAGGGAAATAAATAAATTGAAATGAAATAAACAAAAGCAAATTAAAATGTTATCTTTCAAGCTTTAAGGAGAATGTTGATGTTGATGACTTGTTGAAGATAATGATATTGAAGAAGTCTTGAAGTAATTTTGGTAGAGTTTAATTGATTTGATATTTTCTTCTCCAATATTATGATGACCTCATTATCAAGTGGATGACCTCATCTAAAAGTAGAAAACCTACAATAAAAATTCTTTAACCAAAAATAACTTCCACTTTGGTGAAGGAGAAGGGGGTATTTATAGCATTTGTTGTGAAGAATCATGCCAAAAGAGGGAATAGTATAAGTACAGCACCATTTTTAAATTTGTATCATAAATTACAAAGGTGATAATGGTGGTGGGATTTCCACTTTGTTGGTTTGTCTCCCACTTTGCACATGAGTCCAATTTGGAGTGGAAATCATGCACATTGGCTCAAATGAGGCCAAAGTACTTTTCACCAGGCTATTTTGTCTTTTGGTAAGTTCCCCATTAATTTTTTCATCATTATCCATGTGGGTGCATGAGTGGTCATGAAAGAAAATGGGGTGATATTTCCACTTAGCCAATAGGTCTTCCACTTGGTTGGTTTGTCTCCCAACTTATTAAAGAGTCCAAAATGGAGAGGGAATCATTCGCATGGCCTCATATGGGTCCAAAATAACTTCCACCACTCACTTCCATATTTTTGATAAGTTTCCAATGAATTTTGGCACCATTATCCATGCATGAGGAGAAAAACATATGTTTAATGATGGCCCCATAGGTAAAAATATGCCATATTTCAAAGGAGGGGTACTTTGGTGTTTAATGATGTCATGAGGTACCTTGGAGGTGGGTACCAGGTGGGATATGATGTCTCACCTCAAACCACCTCATTTCCAAGCCATGTTACATACCATATCACCTTCCATGTCACTTTCCATGTCATCATGAATAGTGACAATGGGTCCCATAGTGAATATTAATTTTGAATAGTGTTATGTAAATAGGAGAATAAATATTTAGTTAGGTTAATAGAGGTTTGGTAAGGGTTAAGAAGGTTTTATGGGGTCCTAAGGAATTCAAGGTACTCCTAAAGAATCACATTTCAATATAGTAAAAAATAATCTTTAGATATATTAAGAGTATAATTTAGTATGGCCTATGGTATCCTAAAGATGAAGATTTCACTTTGACAAAATATAAAGATATTGATTGACAAATAAGTATGGATGATATAAAAATCACTAGTGGTGGTGTATTTTTCCTTGGAAATAAACTTGCTTCATGGCTGAACAAAAATCAAGAGTCAGTTATTCTTTCTATAGCAAAAATAGAGTATGTTGCAACAGTGGCATGTGGCACTCAAGTCTTGTGGATGAAGAAAAAAATCAAAGACATCAAGGTAGTATACAAACCACATATCTCTATTCTTTGTGACAATTCAAGTGCTATTAATATATCAAAGAATCCATTGATGCATTCTAAAACTAAGCACATATCAATCAAGTATCACTTCTTAAGATAAAAGGTTACATATCAAGAGGCCATAATGAAATATGTGCCAACATAGGATCAAATTACAAATATATTCATCAAACCTATTCTCATTGAATGATATGAGTATCTAAGATATAAATTAGGAGTGTTATCTCCTACATCACATCACTAAATCCTAGTAATAGGGCATGAGTCCAAGGGGAGGATCATAGAAGCTTTGTTAATCCCTAGAATAAGAGAGAAAAGGTAACTTAGGTATGAATATTTTTACAAATTTATAATGATTTTATGGTTATAGATTCTTGGACAAACTCCTTTATCTAATAAAGGGGGAGAAAAACTTGGATAAACATTAAGAAAGATGGAGTCCCTTTGCCATTGATGTTAAAGGGGAGGAAAAGTGCAAATGCTCTCTGTAAAAGTTTGCCAAATTATTTATGTTTATCAAAGGAGTAGAGCATGCATTATAAGATCAAAGCATTTATTTTTCCATCAATGACAAAGGGGGAGATGGTTGGTAATATGATTATCATTGATGTCAAAAGGGATATTGTTGGCATTATGGATGTCATTAATGTTAGAATATTAGGTGATATTGATGGAGAGAAGAGCAAATTTTACAATTACACAGTACAAGTTGAAATATTATCATATAAAGTTTTCATGCTTTTATAGAGATCATTTCTAGACCATTTTTAGAGTAATTAATAGAAGATCCATTATGGGTTTTTCAATTACATCTCATATGTATGGTCTGAAGGTTTAAATAAAGAGAAATGAGCCCAAAAATGATTTATTTTAGCTCTTGGTCATTTGTTTTAGTATTTGTTTTTTTCTTTTTCATTGTGATCTAATTACCTACTAAAAAAAAGTAAATGCAGGGTTTTGAAGATTACCTAGAGATATGGATGGGGTTATGCACCATTTATTAAGTTTTTTTGTTAACTCCTTATTAGTTGGGGAGGAATGACCTATAAATCACATTAACTCACAAAAAATGGATTAATAGAAAAATAAGTGGGTTTCCTGGTAAGAAACCAATCCTAAAAAGTGATACACTTCCTTAGGTGGATGTTAGCCCATGTTAAACATTCAAGTTTATAAATAAACATGAAATTATAAAAATATATATGGATAGGATGACAATATACAATTCCAAAGATAACCTAATCTATAACAAGATTAATCTAATCAAACTAATTATCCTAGAATTTAGTTGCAATATCAATGTCTTCTTGAATTATGGCCAATTATTCATCAATGATTTCTTATTCAAGTGTAAAAACTATAGGATGAAGACCTGACTCAAATGAAATGTCACTTTGATCAATAAAAAAGGGTTGTGGGACAATGGGTAGATCAAATATGCTAACAATATCATGTGCTAATCCAAGCAAAGTCATCTACATATAAAAGATAGCTTTTTTAGAAAACAAAATGCATGTTTTTGATATATTTTTAATACTAAAAATGCTATAAAAATAGATTGAAATAATGTTTCAAATATTTATCAGGGATCAATTTTGATCCTATAGGATCTACATTGATTTATATGGATCAACATTGATTCTATGCAAAATGATAAACTTAAAATAAAAGACTATAATGATGACCTGTAATATTGATAAAATAATAAAAATTTAATATAGATTAGTGATAGATAGACATAGTAGACTATAGATTCAAAATGTGAATGAATCTAATTACAATACTTACCTTTTAATATCTAAAAATATAATTAGATAAGATGAGTTAAATAAACCTTCAAACATCCTTTGACAAGCTTGGAAATAGAGGTTTCACATGATGGTGGATTGTTGATAAAGTTTGTGCACAAGTACATTAGAATTTTGGTAGAGTTACATGCCCCAAAAGTATAATCCCCTTCATTTGGAGCCATGGAGGTGTGTTGTGCATATATATATCGATGTCGATCTAGGAGAATCAGTATCAATTATCTTGATTTGGTAAAACATTGGCTAGGGATATTTTAAACCATGTGCCAAACAAAGTAAATGAAACACTAAGTTGTTGCATGGGTTTTTTACAAGGGTAGGTGGTTAAGATTATGGTTGGGAGGTTGGACAAATTTAGTTTTTATTTTTTTTAGGCTTTTTATGGTTAAGGATGGTAGAAATAGGGTTAATTAATATTTAACCATGGTAATTAGGTTTAATTAACCTATGTGGTAAAAGTGAAAGGGGTGAGGTGAATGCAATTATTTTGAATAATTATGAATGGGGTCCATTATGCTAGGAATAACATAATAATATGATGATGCATCAATTTAATACATAAGGGTGTATAAAAATAGCATCTACATTTGCCCCATTTTGTGGAGTGGCATGCAATAGTGGGTTGTGAGACAAAAAAATATAAGGTGTCTAATGCACCAAGTTTATTATGGGAAGGTATCCCCCCTCAAATTGGGTTCCAAGAAGTGAGATAAAATAGATGACAGGTTTGAAAATGATGAAAGGTGAGAAAAAATAGACAAATGGGTGATATCAAAAGTTAATAAAAAGTGTGGATAGCAGAAGGAAGCTCCAAAATTGCACTTAATGGGATAAACAGTAATGCAGGTAGTAATGCCTCAGATTGAATCGAGTAACAAATTGCCATAGCTAAAATAGGTGGGTGCAAGGAAAGGATAACAAGAGAACAAAAGATAGGAATGGTAGACCATAACATTTGGTGTGCATATGGTGTATGCATTACCTATAAACAAATTTTCTCATGAAAAAATATACCCTCAAAATCTTACAATGGAAAGATGCTAAAAAAAAGCACACCTTTAAAAATATTGGTGAACTGAGAAGGGGTCAAAATCCTCAAATCTAAAGTGTAATAGGAGACAAAAATGGGATAGCTAAATCAAAGGTAACAACATGGGGTTTGGGAGCTAAACTAGGAACATGTGAAATAGTATAATAAGTGCAAGCCAAGGCATCAACATCGATTGGCAAGAGATTGATGTTGATTAGGTGGATCAACATCGATTAAGGTGATCAAAATCGATCGATAGAAAGGATATATATAGGCATCTAAAGTGTTATAAGGCTCATTTGGCTATTGATGCAAACAAGAATCTAAGAGAAAAATTTGACATATGTTAACCTTACAAGAGGATGTGAGAGATAATGGAGGTGAGCGAGAGCATATGATAATGATGACGACTGTAGTATGAGGTAGGCAGTTTATTTTTGGTTAAATTTTGTAATTTATTTATATTTTATTTTGTTTTGAGTTATGTATTAGAAATTTGGTTTGTTTAGGAAAATTATGGGGAAAAAAGGGGGTAGATAAGTATATGCTTTTTATTTTAGGAATGTATAGCCTAAGGGGAATTTTTTTTAGGTTGAGAAATTCATCATTAATCTCATAAGATTGTTGTCAATCATAAAAAGATCAACCATGATCTATAAGATCATTATTGATTGGCATCAAATCAAAATTGATCCTTAGAATAGCAATAGAAAGTAGAAAACTTAGGTATTTGATTAACTAAAAAGATGTTTTTGATAGACATGAGAACTTCTAACGATGAGACATAGGGTCCCTCCACTATTGGCATAGTTTTAGGATTTTATGAGTGACAAGGATTGGGTACATCTCAAGGTAGTTATATTTAGAGGGATTCATCATTATCAACATTTCCATCAGGATATCAGCATGATAGTGGCATTTCTAGAGTGGTGGGATTATACCACCAACATGTTTTGGTTACCAACTGGTGAGATGATGATCACTACAAAGGACATCCACTACATTCTTTGAGTACTAATTCTAGAAACTCCTATATATACTATGGATGAGGCTAGATGAGTGGTGGTGTTGGCATATTTATATGATGAGGATGTAGTAAATATCATATTATTTGTTGGGGGTTCTCCTTCCAACCATTATATGACTAAGATCTTATGGAGAGACTTCTGTCGATGATGATGATGATGATAATGATGCTAGAACTAACTTGTTATGTACTACCATATTTTAGGGGAAGATAACTACCATGGAGTTTCACTAGTGTTATAGTAGACATGGTGGAGTTCTAGATAATTTTTGCTTGGGTGCCCATACTATTAGGGTAGATATATAGGGAGTTATGGAGCTGGTGTACTAGAAACTACTCAAAGCTTGATATTACATTTATATTACATTGTTAATCATATGAAAACATCCATGTGATTCACCCTATAGGGACTCTATGGACTAGATTTGGGGAGATGGTTTTTAACATAGGCTTCCTTCAATGGAAGGAAGATGTGATTATTTTACTTGAAAATAGAGTGGTGTAGGATCTAATGCACTATAAACAAGTGTTTAATGGCTTATAGATAGGGGATGTTATCTAAAGGCCTTATGTAAAATTCCCAACATGGCCTAGGTTAGAGGTAGAGACAGGTGATGTTTCTTGAGAGATATGGGTATATGGATGATGGTAAGATCAGCTTGAGTTATTTTACTTTGATAGGGTCTATCGATAGTTTACGTTATTATAAGATGTTCCCTTATCCCTACACTTGTATATGTAGGATGATATAGAGTTGGAATGGTCAGCACCTGATACTACAATTATTTTGATGGGGCCATAAGAGGAGATTGTAGTGAGTGTCTTGGATGATGTTGGGTATACCAATGATTACATAGTTTGGTTTGTAGCTAATATGGTGAGATAAGAGAGATCAATTAGAAAATGACATGGAGTGGTTATTGAGGAGGTGAGGGAGGCTAAGCAAGAGGCTCTAGATGCACACATGGAGGAACAAGAGGCCATCAATGTACACATGGAGGATACACCATTATAGGATGCCCTATCATATGAGTAGATAGATATGGCCTTAGTTATTATAGAGAGGGATAGTCTAAGGGTTGAGCTATAGGAGGCATAGGTAGCCCATGTTACTTTATAAGATCATAGTTCCATCTTACAGAGTGATCTTGAGAACATGAGAGGTTGTCATGAGCATGCCATATAGGAGTGAGATAGATACAAGATAGAGATAGATCAGATGAGGTATACTTTGGTAGAGAGACTAGCCCTAAACATTGTAGGATCTAGCATGACACCTTCTATAGTTATGATACCACTCTGGAAGTACATGGATTTGCTTATGAAGATGTCATATTATGAGAGGATAGTATAGAGGTAGCTACCTAATGTTCCTCGATTTGCTTCATATGTGGATATCCATCATAGATCCTAGAGGACTCTTGGTGGTACTACTAGTACAGGGAGTATAGTAGGCTAAGGAGGAGATGATGATGGAGGTGATAAAATTCACCTTAGTAGGATCAAGTTCATTGAGTAGAGCATATTGTATGGGTTGAGAGCCTATTTGTATTCATATTATGACATTTATATAGACCTTTGATATATATATATATATATATATATATATAGACATTTTATGTTTATGGATGGATCATGTGTATTCATTTATGGATTTATTGATGGTTATGGATATATTATGCTCTTATTGATTTATGGATGTGATGGTTTATGAATTTGAATGTTATGTGTTCTAATTTTTATTATTGTTATCATGTATGTTATGGATGGATTATAGATTATAGATGTGATGAATTATATATTTAGATGTTATGTTTTTAATTTTGATCAGTGCTTATATATGGTGTGGATGTTTATGGATTAATGTAGATATTATGTATATCATGAGATGGTTTCATATTAATGGATTATGAGTTTCAATTATGTTAAATAATAATTATGGATTACAGATTTTAGTGATTTATTTCTATGAAGTTATGGATATTAGTGATTACAGATTATGGATTTGCTCGAAATTGACTTGGGCCATAACCAGAAAGAGAATCTTTCATACACATGCCATATATGTCCTTAGCTAGATGATAAGATATGTTGACACAACTTTAGTTATCTTAGAGCTTTGGCCTTGGTTTTTTATACTAGGACTATTGTGCTTGTTGATGGGATGGGGCTTAGAGATATCATATTTCAAAATAAAGATTTATCATTCAAGGATCAATTTTATGCTAACAAGTAGGCTGATCAATATGAGAAGCCCAAAATTAGGAAGTTGATTGATGTGGGAAGATTTCTTGAGATACTAATTTTGATTATATATTTTATTTCTTTGTTGTTTTTTATGGATTTAAAATGAATAATTTGAAAACTAATCAATGTAGGAAAATTTATTATTTGTAGCCATCCTTCAAGGGAGTGATCTACATTTTTTATGTTTTTGCACAGTTATCCTTCAAGGGACCATTTTATTATTTTTCATTTATATATTTAATTACAACTATCCTTCAAGGGATTAGTCTATTTATTTATCCCATTTTGATACTTTTACTTTTCATTTCTTAATTGATTTTGGATCCCAAAAGAGTAATGTGGGTTGACATAAAAAGATACCATAGGATATTTTCCATGAATTCTAGACATGGGGTGATGGTGCTATCTTAGAAAATCAAAGGCTTTGAAGGAATAAGGGAAATAATGATCTAGGGTTTCTCTCGTAACAAGTGAAACTTATGCATGAGAAAATTCTATGAATAATGTTGGGGTGTTCATATTCAAGGATGGAGTTATAATGACTACTGTATAACCACATAATTCTCATATCATTATTTGGTATTTAGGATAGGGGGAGATTATAGTAATTTGAGATAAGCTAACCAAGATGAGTAAGGATAAATTAACTATAGAAAGGATGTATAAGTAATGCATTAAGAGGTTCATGCTCTGGTTTACCACTGAGAGAGGCCAAATGATATGACCTAAATTTGTATTTATGGGTTATGATGTATGGTCCAAGACAATTAGGAGAAAATTTACCTCTTTTACTTCGTTCCATATTAGTGACATGTTGATTTTCTTTAGTTACAAGGTCTCCAATGTAAAATTCTCATTTTTTAGATGTTGATTATATGTGTGTTTTATTCATTCTTAATATATACGCAAGCTATCAAGGGCTACTACATGATGCTCATCTAGGAGTTTGAGTTGGGATAAATGTTCTGAACAAATATCCTCATCATAAATGATATCTTTAATGGAAACATGAAGAGATGGAATTTTGACCTCTAAAAGGAGTACAACTTCTGCACCATAGACTAAGAAAAAAGGAGTAGCACCTATAGATGTTTAATACTAGTTCAATATGCCCATAAGGTGAAAGGAATATGAAGATGCCAATACTTTCTAGCTTCATTGATAAATTTGGTTAGGATTTTGACTAGAGTTTTATTAGATGCTTCTACTTGACCATTAGCTTGAGGATAATAAAGCAAGGAAAAACTCAATTTGATTTTAAATGAATCACATAGTGCCTAGACTTTCTTATTCTTAAACTATTTTCCATTATTTGTTATTATTTTATATGAAACTCTAAAACAACAAATAATGTGATGATGGATAAACTCCACAATATTTTCTACCTTAAACAACATAGCTTCCACCCACTTTGTGAAGTATTATATGGTGGCAATGATGAAATAGTGATGCTGAGTGGACTTAGGAATGATTTTCCCTATAATATTGAGCCCCCATTGAGAGAATGGATAGAAATCCCTTACTAAATATAAATATTTACTAAGGACATGAGATAAGTTTACATGCTTTTGACATGTTACACACCTCTTAATGTACATGTAACAATCTTGATTATGAGTGGGTCAATACTAGCCTAGACATAAGATTTTTTTAATGATTACATGGCCACTAAAGTGTCCACTACATGACCCATCATGTACCTCCTAAATAGCTAAGGTAGCTTCATGATTTTAAAGATAACAAAGAAGAATACCATTGAATCCATGCTTATAGAGAACACCCCATAGTATAGTATAGTGGGTATCTTTCTATTAAAAGACACACCTAGCACCTTTGGATAGATGGGAAGGAGATAATCTTGTAGACAAATAAGCAAACATTTATGTATACCATGGCTCCTCCTAATATTCCTCAATATTATGAATAGATGGAAGATTGATTATTGTATAAGAAGGTTGGTTGACTCAATGGATAAGGACAAATAGCTTGGAATCCTAAGATGAGGATGGGATAAAAGAGGCAAGAGATGCCATAGTATCAGTGAACTTATTAGTTGATCTAGGAGTAGTTTAGATGGCACAATGTTTAAATGAGGATAAGAGATAATTGACTAAGATCTTATACCTTTGAAAGATATCATTCTTGCATTGATATACACTAGTAATTTGATTGATGATTATTTGAGAATCACCATATGTATTAAGTTAACTGACTCCTAATGCAAGGGTATTTTAGAGGCCTATGATCAAAGCTTTATATTCAGCCATGTTATTGGTGTAATCAAAGTCTAATTTAAAAGATAAAGATATGAGAATACCTTGAGGATGGATTAATATAATTCCTTCCCTACCTCCACGTGCATATTTGGACCCATCAAAGAATAGATTCATTTGATATTCTGGGATTAACTAAGAAGTGGATGTGATAGATTCATCAAGGAATTCAAAAGTTGATTGGTTAGTTATTGATAAGAGGTGCTTCATCAAATTGATCATCAATAATTTTCCCTTTAATAGATTTTTGGTGGAGAAATTCTAGATCAAAATTAGCTAGAATCATAATCCATCTATGCATCGGTTGATTCTAGTATAGCTTAGAATGCATGAATTTAAGGGTATTGTTACTCATAATTACATACATCTTATGGTTAAGTAGGTAATGACAAAGTTTAGAAACTACAAAGACCAATGTTAAGGATAGTATTTTAGTATGTAGATAGTGTATTTCATATTCTGCAAGGGTATGACTTATACAATAAATAGCTTGCTTTTTGTGATGCTTGTCTCGATGGGCAAGCATAGCACCTAGAGCATGATCTATAACTAAGATATAAAGGAAGAAATATTTCCTTTCTTTAGGTGTAGTGAGGATAAGAGGTGATAAAACATAGTCTTTTAGTGTGTTAAAGGCTTCTTGATAATGAGAATCCCATATATAGTGACTATCCTTCTTTAATAGATGGTGGAAAGGTTAACATCGATTAGAGAGCTAGGAAATAAAATGATGAATAGACTAGAGCTTGCCTTGTAAACTGCTAAGCTACTTAAGGTTAGATAAAGGAGGCATCTCTAAAATAGTCCTAATTTTAGTGGGATTCACTTCTATTCTATGAATATAAATAATTAAACCTAGGAGTTTACCCATCAAGATGCCAAAAATTCACTTTTTGGATTTAGACGCACATGAAATTAGAGTAGATGATAAAAAATAATCTGAAGTATAGATAGGTGATCTTTGTGGAGTTTTGAATTTTCAAGGAGGTCATCTACATAGTCTTCTACAATTTTATGTATTATGTCATGAAAGATATAAGTCATGGCCCATTGATAGGTGGCTCCTACATTATTTAGGACAAAAGGCATAACACGATAGTAAAAAGGTCCCCCAAAGAGTAATAAATATAATTTTATGTTAAGCTTCTGGTGCAATAAGTATTTGATTGTAACTAGAGAAACCATACATAAGGGATAACATTCATAGAGAGCTAACAAATCCACTAATTATTCAATATTAGGGAGAGGGAAATCATCTTTCAAACAGGCAAGATTTAAGTCATGAAAATCAATACAAATGTAAATTCCCCCTATAGGATTAATGACTAGATTGATGTTATACATCCACTAAGGATAATCAATGGGTTGAATAAAGTTAATAGATAAAAGGCATTGTAGTTCCTATTTTATTAGGAGTGTGATATGGGGATGCATTTTATAGAGTTTTTGCTTCACTGGTTTAATATCAAGAAATGTGACAATATTATGAATAACAATTATGAGGTCAATACAGGCAAAGTCATTACTACGATCTGATAGAAAAGTGGTAACATCCTATTTTTTGGGGAAGTTAAGGATTTGATAATTTTAATAATCTTTGGGGTTTCCTAAGATCTTATATTAATATCAATAGTGGCTTTATTTAATAAGCTAGATGTTTTGGATGGAAGAGAATTGCGTAGATAAGTTTTTTCAGTGCCCAAATGAGTCAAGATTGACTCATCATCTTGACACTAAAAAATAGGAATGGTTGGCATATTATGCCCTATTAAGTTAGGATATGTCAAAGGGATGGTTTAGATTTCCCCATCATGATAAAAGATAAGGGGTTTTAAGGAGATTATATTGACTAAAAAAAGTTAGGAGGGATGGATATAATGTCATTAGTCAAGGAAGAGGTATTGGATGATGAAGATTGTGCTTCTTCTTCCAAGGATGGTAGAAGAATGGGTTTGGGAGAAGATTTAGAATCTTTCTCAAAGCCTAAACCATGATTTTCTTGTGGTTTTTTGAAATCTCCTAATGTGACATCATGAGGACCTTATTCATATCTACCTATGCCAAAGCCTTTCTAAGCAAAATGATAAAGGTAGGTTTGTGAAAACTAGGGTTTATTGAGGAATGAGAAATTAGATGTGAAGGGTTTAGTATGGGTGTCATTATTAGGTCCTAGAGTAGTTTGACTGATTCTACCATATACTAAGTGGGTGTGTAAGAAAGGTGGTCCAAATGGGATGAGCTCACCTAATTTGGGTGAATACATGGGTTGTTTGTCAAGATAGCCATATTCCCTAGGAGTGGGTAACGTGTTAAGGTATGATAAATAATACTCCCCCATTGAAAGATGTTGCATCATGGAATCAACAGGTTCTTAATCTAGTAGTTTTAAAGAAAGAATAGTTATGCTAGTTGAAGCTTGATTAGAAGATGAAGATGGGGTTGTGTTAGATGAGGGTATTATGACATCATTTGGTTGAAAATTGAGGTTACATAATTTTAATGTGTTAGGTTATGGAGCTAAAAGCTTCATTGATGCAAACATGGAGGAGGTTGCTGAGTTACAGAGAAACTAACGTCGGCAGTGCAACCGACATTGATCATCTTCAGTGCACAGGGAAACTAACATCGGTGAAGAGTTAGCTGATGTCAGTCACCTCTAGATAGATAGGGATTGACATCAGTCACTTGTGCGGTTCTAGAACTATTCATTGCATGAACAGTTAGTTTGTTGAACTAGTTGTTTGCATGTAAAAGACTATTTTAAGTCTTGAGCTACAAGTCTAATTATTGTAATTAGAAGTCTAGTTATTGTTTTTATGGGATCTATTTAATAGACTCATGGGCATGTATTTTAATTAAGGACAAGGAAGAGATCCTTCCAATCGTAAGATCTAGTTTTACAGTTGTGCAAAACTAGGTTGATCTGTAGGTGTTGCAAGATCATGTTAGATCTACATGGTAAGTAAGATCATTTGAGTTGTAGGTTGTTGCAAGTTCATGGGAGATCTATTTGAAGTAATTTGAGTACTTGTGTACTGGCAGTATTGTTACTGACTGGTGGAGGTGAACAACTCTGTGTTTGAGTTGTTTGTTGTGACCGTAATTGAGAGAGAGAACTCTTGATCGAGAATTACTGGGAGTCTTATAGGTGTGGGAAGCCTTAGAGGTGTGAGAATATTGTGGCATCTTCTTTATTGTATTTTCTTTCTGGAATGAGTTGAATACAAGATTGTATTGTCTCTCAAATTCTATGTTGTTTCTGATTTCTTGTTACTTGTTACTTCTGGTTAAATTCCATGTTTAGTTGCTTATAAAAGGTAATCAATTATGCTCCTAATCCTGACAAAGTGGTATCAGAGCTAGGGTTGCAGGTTCACAGAGCCTGGTTCAGAGTAGGTTTACTAAGACCTTGGTTTCAGAGTGTGTTAAGTGTTTGTTGATTACAGGTCACTCTCAGGGGTTTTTGATTGAGTGGGAGTTTAACAATGGTAAAAGAAAGTAAGCTTATAATGGAGAAGTTTAACGGCAAGAATTATCAATTATGGAGGATGTAGATAGAAGATTATCTATATCAAAAATATTTGTCCTTACCGTTGGGTGGGGTTGCATGCAAGCCCATGGATATGAAAGATGAAGAATGGAAGGTTCTTGATCGGAAGGCTCTGGGATCTATAAGGTTGAGCCTTGCATCGTCTATGATTTCCAGCTTATCACAAGCTAAGACAATGGTAGAGTTAATAGAATATTTGGCAAATTTATATGAAAAACCCTCAGCTTTGAATAAGGTATTTCTTATGAAGTAGTTATTTAATTTGAAAATATTGAATGGTAGATCTGTACACAATCATCTTAGTGATTTCCATGGATTAGTAAATCAGTTAGTTTCAGTCAATATTGTTTTTGATGATGAAATTAAGGCTCTCTTAATCTTGTGCTCATTACCTGAAAGTTGGGATAGTTTGGTAATGGCAGTTAGCAATATTGCATCTACTTCAAATATCTTAAAAGTGGATGATGTTGTTAGTGTAATCTTGAATGAAGAAATTTGTAGGAAAAGCATAGGTGAATTATCAGGGAATGCTTTGAGTGTTGAAAGTAGGGGAAGGCAAAGAAAGAATATCGAGAAAGGGAGATCAAGGTCAAAGATAGGTAGGAGATCTAAATCCAGGTATGGCAGAGTAATCTGCTAGAATTGTAGAAAGGTAGGGCACATAAAGAAAGATTGCAGGTCAGTTGAAGATCAGCATGAAGGAAATGAAGAAGCAGATGTTGTAAGTATTGTTTCACAGGATGCTTTGGTATGTTCCTTGGATAAAGTAGAATCTTGGGTTTTAGATTCTAGTGCCTCTTTCCATGCATCCCCAAATAGGGAATTTTTTCATGATTATGTCCAAGGAGACTTTGGAGAAATTTATTTAGGGGATGGTAAGCCTTGTCAAATGATTGGCAAAGCGAAAGTGTAGCTAAAATTACAGATGGGCAATACATGGGTGTTGAAGGATGTCATGCATGTCCTAGTCCTGAAGTGGAACTTGATTTCTATAGGAAAGTTGGGTGATGAGTGATGCACAGTAACTCTCACAGTGGAATCTTGGAAAGTTTCCAAGGGTGCACTTATTTTAGCAAGAGATAAGAAAGTAGGTACTCTTTATCTATCTACTTGTATTATTGATTCTCCTTCTGGTTTATCTACTTCAGCTGTAGATTCAAAGATGTGGCTCAATAAGCTTGGTCACATGAAAAAGAAGGGAATGGATGTTCTTAAGTCAAAGGGTATGCTTTCAGATTTAAAATCATGGATCAAGATTTGTGTAAGCAAAAGAAGAAAGTGAGGTTTCTTGAAATACATGCTACAAGAAAGGATCAGGTCTATTGCACAAAGAGGAAATATAATGTTTTTGATAAGAATAGGAAAGCCTTGGTGTTCAAGGAGAAGATGATGAATATAAATTAGTCACAGGGGCTAAAAAATTCTAAGCAGGGCAGTTTAAACAAGGGTTTGATTCAAAGTAAGCTCACAGGTAAAAAGTCATCACTCACATGTAAACACAGTTATCAACATCGATCAGGAGGAACTAATGTCAAATAGGTAGGTACCAATGTTGGTCATGTGCAGACTAGAGTCAGTGGTGTTAGGTAGGTGGGTACCGACGTCAGTCAGGGAACCGACATTGGTGACCAGGTTGACACCGACATTGGTCAGGGAACTGATGTCGGTAGTCAGGTCAATCGCATGGAACTGACATCAGTCGAATGTAGACTGAGGGGTGACCAATGATGGTCACTGTCAGAATGGATTTTGGGTCGACAGCAAGCTATCAAGGAGTCTCAAATGCCCATAAGGAGGACTGAAAGGGTAAGTAAGCCTCAAATTTGTTTTTACCCTTCTTTAGATTACTTGTTGCTCACTGATGGTCAAGAACCAGGAAGTTTTAGAGAAGCATACCAGGTAGAATCTAGGAAACAGTGAGAGCTTGGCATGACTTAGGAATTTGATTCCTTGGAGAAGAACCAAATAGGAGATTTGGTAGAGTTTCCAGTCGAAGAGAAAGCACTGAGAGATGAATAGATTCCCAGGTCAAAGAAGAGAGAGAATAGACACATGAGATGGAAGGTCAGGGTATATGGTCTTGAGCAAGCTATAGGACAATGGAGGTTTAAACATTATGTTTCCTTTACCAAGTTGGATAATATTAGCTACATTATCTTGTTATTGTATGTGGTGTGTATGCTTGTTATAGGGTCACACATGCAGGGAGTTGCTGAGCTAAAGGTAAAGTTAGTTCAGAGGTGTGTCATGAGGAATCTGGGAGCAGCAAGATTCTTTGGCATGAGTATGTCTAGAGACATGGAAGGTCACAGGTTGATTGTCTCCAGATGATTGTGTGAATAAGGTAGTGGTGAGGTTCAAGATGTAGGATGCAAAACCAGTTTGCACACCTATGGATGGACAGTTCACAGAACAGTGTCCCAATTCACATAATGAGGTTAAGTGCATAGTATGTACTAGACCTGAGTTTGCCCAAGTAGTGGGTGTTTTCAGTGAGTTTGGGGTTAATTTAGGAAAGAAGCACTAGAAATTTGTTCAGTGGATTCTCAGGTATCTGAGAGGGACCAGTAGCAGGTATACATGCGATGTAGGGTCAAGTACTTCTCTACATGGGTATGTAGAATCAGATGTGGCAGATGACTTGGATGACATGAGTAGCACCACAGGGTTTGCTGTGGTGGTTGGTCTTCAATATTGATCTTGAAGAGGGATACAAGCTAGGAAACAAAACTAGATTATGTACAGGTACAAGTATAGGTGTAGCTATTTATCTCCAAGTGGGAGATTGTTAGGTTGTGGAGCTAAAAGCTTCACTAATGCAAACATGGAGGAGGTTGCTGAGTTATAGATAAATTGACATCGGTAGCACAATTGACATTGGTCATCTTTAGTGCACAGGGAAACTAACATCGGTCAGGAGTCAGCCGACATCGGTCACCTCTAGATAGATAGGGACCGATGTCGGTCACCTGTGTGGTTCCAGAACTGTTCATTACACGAATAGTTAGTTTGTTAAACCAGTTGTTTGCATGTAAAAGACTATTTGAAGTCTTGAGCTACGTGTCTAATTATTGTAATTAGAAGTCTAGTTATTGTTTGTATGGGATCTATTTAATAGACTCATGGGCATGTATTGTAATTAAGGACAAGGAAGAGATCCTTCCAATTGTAAGATCTAGTTTTGCAATTGTGCAAAACTAGGTTGATCTGCAGGTGTTGCAATATCATGTTAGATCTACATGGTAAGTAAGATCATTTGAGTTGCAAGTTGTTTCAAGTTCATGGGAGATCTACTTGAAGTACTTTGAGTACTTGTGTACTGGTAGTATTGTTACTGACTGGTGGAGGTGAACAACAACTCTGTGTTTGAGTTTTTTGTTGTGACCATAATTGAGAGAGAGAACTCTTGATTGATAATTACTGGGAGTCCTAGAGGTGTGGGAAGCCTTAGAGGTGTGAGAATATTATGGCATCTTCTTTATTGTATTTTCTTTCTGGAATGAGTTGAATACAAGATTGTATTGTCTCTCAAATTCTATGTTGTTTTTGATTTCTTTTTACTTGTTACTTCTGGTTAAATTCCATGTTTATTTGCTTATACAAGGTAATCAATTGCGCTCCTAATCCTGATAGAATGGAATAAGATTAGTGGGGATGGTATGGACATGGCCTTCATGTTCAAACATAAGGCACTGATGGATGGCAGAGGGGATACATCCCATCACATGAATCCATAGATGTCCTAATAAAATGTTATATTAAAAAGCTCCCTCTATGACATAAAATAGTTCATGGATGGTGTGAGGACCTATGCAAATGGGAAGGACGACCATTCCTACTATGGGTGTTATCATGTCATTGAACGTGTAGAGATTGTTGAGGATTAGGAAATAATGGTTTTTGGTAGTTGTAATTATTAAAAAGCATGTGAGAAAATAATGTTGATACTAGTCCCATTATTGATCATAACTCTTTTAATTTGAGTTTGATTTATTGGAGCTTTGATGAAAAGGGTAGGATCTTGATCTTCAGGTGATAAAGGAAAAACCTCAAAATCAATGAAACTAATGGTCGATACCATTTAGAGGGCCTCTATGAATGATGACAATAGTTGAGGCTCATCTATCTGAAATTTAACATTCTAGAGAGATTCTATCATTACTTATTAATGGTGTGGAGAGTTTTATATAAGTTCATATAATGACATTTTTATAGGTGTTTGGTGGATTTGCTTTAGTATGGAGATTTGTACCAACTCCTTGGCTTTGACCAGGGTAGTTCCTATAATAGAAACTTTAGGCTTTAGTTTATATGGTTTAAGCATATTATGGGCAAAAGATCCCGTAATTGAAACCTTAGATTTATTTTGATTTTGATTTTGAGAGCAAGTGGCTACATGGATGACATCGATGTGTAATAATGGAGGGTTTGAAGAGGCTATTAAGTCTTTATCACTTATAGGACTAGCAAGATTATGGGTGGGTGGAATGGATGGAATAACAACCTTTTATTTAGGAGTCTCATCATTGAGATCATCAATTAATAAGTCATCATCCTAGACTAGCTATTAGATTATAGCCTTAAGAGTATTATAATTTTTGTATCATGTCCAGGTACTCTATGATATGCACATATTTCCCAATTTCTATACCAAACAAGTCTTTGAGGGTGAAGGTTAAGGGGTCGTATAGGTGGTAGTGTAATAAGAGATGTATCCAACAATTGTTTCAAGATCATAGTGTAAGATCCCTTCAAAGGGTAGTTTTTTGGTCTTATAACAAGTTATGGAATGTCCTTTGGTAATTTATTGAACGTTAGGTTTTGTCATTTAGGCTTTACAATAGGGATGACCTTAGGCACTTTTTCTTCAAATTTGTTTGATGGTCCTTTAACAGAAGATGGTGGATATATGGATAGAGGTGTGGCTAATAATAGAGGGATACTTTTTATTTTCTCATGTATTTAACTTGATAGACCTATGATAGGGACAAAAGATAGATGAGGACCTAAAATAGATGATGGAGCTGATAACAAAGGGATAGATCCTTTGTTCTTTCATGTGTTAAGAAAATAAGGGGGACTTGGACTAATGTTTTTGACTTTTTATGTTTGAAAAATGTTGACTTTAATGTGAGGATAAGATAAGGCTTTCTTTGGTGGAATACCAAGACAATTGTCCTGGTTATTAAGGATATGAGATTTACCCTTTCCCTTAATATTTTTAGGGTAAAGTAGTGTTGTGATAGAGGATGGTTTCAGAGGGATTAGATGTTCAACTCTAGAAGTATTAAGATGTTTCTCTATGACATCCCAAGGAGTAGTTTAATTTTCCACTTTAGGAGATTCAGTGTGAGAAGATGAGGGAGATGATTCATGTGAATAGTCCCATGTAATGAGATTAGGGAGCTCTATAGCAGTTTTAGGAGTTATTTTGACAATTTTAGGTTAACTCTATTAGGTTATTTAATGATCTAAAGTTTGTTTATTTTGTTATATTAATATTTAGTTAGTATAGTTTATATTTAATTTACTTTTATGCTTTTATTTTCAATAAATTGTTGGTTCATAGGAAAGTTGGTTTTAACTCGTAACCACTCATGAAAAGCCTATAAATATTTTCACATGATCTATAAATATTGATTCAAAAAATAATATAATACAATTTTGGTGTGTGAAAAGTATTTTATCATAATGTAATTTTCATAATTACTTCCCATTCTTGGATCCTTCAGTGGTATCAGAGTGTGATTTTCAAGATCACAGTGAATTTGGGTGAAAATAATGGTGAAATATTTAATGGAGATACAAAGAAGCCTCACATGAAGTCATTTCTAGAAAATACATGTGGCATTCCCTTTTTATTAATATTTTGAAAAATTATTAAAATATTAAATCTTTTAAATATTTTACTTTGCTTTTGAGTAAAATTACCTAGTAAAGTCGATGTTGTATGACCTTATGCTTAGAGAAGCAATTCTTACATATTGCAGAGTCAGATTCTTCAATTTTCAAAAGTATGGATTGATTTTCAATATCTAATTTGATCATATTTGATTTTTAAATCCTTTTTTTACCCAAAAGCCATTTTTATGGCCTTCTTCAAATCTATAAAATTTACCTAATCAAATTGTACGACCTTTATTTTTAAAACTTTGAATTTGCTGAGATTTTTGTTATGTTTAGCCTAATAAAAGGCCAAATTTGGTATTCAAACCTTTTGAGATATTATCTAGAATATTTTTATGATTTTTTCAAGTCTTACCTACACTTCTACAGCCTACTCAGTGCCCAGATATTCAAAAATCAGATTTACTTCCTCAAAATTCTCTCTGACGATCTCAAACTGAGCCAATATTGAATTTTATAGCCTAAAATGGTTTTATACAGCCTGCATGGGAGAGTGAAAACATAGTTTCAAAAAAAAATTACAGAAAGCCATGACATTGGAAGCTCCAACATGGTGTTGGAAGATTTGAGAAAATAATTTTTTTTTATTTTTCTAAAGTTTCCAGCATATTTTTTGAAAAGCATAAGGTTTGTGGGTCCTAGCAAGCATTGGATTTTACATGGTAAAAATATTCTTGGATGAATTAATTACCATGCCCAAGTAATTTTTATTTTATTTTATTTTCATAAAGTAGAAAATTAGGTTCATATATAAATTTCTATTTTTATTACTTGTGAATGCTCTTAGAGCAATTGGAAAAGTACTTTTTGTAAGGCACTCTCCATAAAGGTCAAAGATTCAACCCTCAAAAGTGCCAAATTTTTTTTTGCAAAGGGATTATTTGAATTAATTCTGAAAACCTAGAAAATCTATACCTACTGTGACCATCTCTACCATATCTTAAACACACTATCATATTATTTTGTAAAAGTTACTTTTTTGGAAACTAGACTCAAATATATTTTCAATAAGTAAAGAGGGATCCATCTTGTATTTCTATGAAATTTTAATCCCTGTAAACTAGTAAATTTTTTTGAATTAGCATTAGGGGGGGGGGAACGAGGGGGGGGGTGGGGGTGTCTATGTAGCCTAACAGAGGAGCAAAATTTTAAAGTGTCATATCTTCTACATATAGTGGCAAAAATCTTCATATGACCACTCATTTTTTATGGAAATGTATTTCTAAGAGCATCAAAATAGACATTTTTTTTTAATTTTGGCATGCGTAAATATAATTTTTACATAGTTTATATCATTTTTGCATTATAATAAAATTGGGTGCATTTTCAATGGAATTCAACACCCAAAGTTTTTCTCAAATAGTAAAAATGTGTTGTATACATCAAATAAAGATTGTAATGATGTGTCCCACCACTTATGTTATCGATGATTATGGTATTAAATTTTAGCTTTTACAGGTCCCTAAGGATCTAATAGGTTAAAAATACCAAACTAGAGGTTGGAAGATCCATGGAGGTTGGAGGATATTTTCCCTTCTCTAGTTCACTATTCACTTGGAGTATGGGTTTATTGTTGAGATAGCAATTTTTGGCTTGTGTACTTTACTTTCATAGATGTAGTGATGATATAATCTTTGCTATGGAACATTTCAATGATTTGTACTTGGTTTATTTGTTGTACAACTTCTCACCTATCACCTGATAGGGGGAGAAGATATTGCATATTGGTTTTTTGATTAGTCATTGATAATGTGTGATACAAGTTAGCATTGTCTTGCTAGCATTATTAGTGCTCAGCAAAGGCCTATATGAGATGTTGGTGATTTTTGGGCATCAATTTGAGATTTACCATACATAATACAGAGGGAAGTCACTTATTAGATAGATTCTGTGTAAGGATCGATGTAGTTGGACAATTCATTATAATGTTCTACTACAGTGTGAGGATGATCGAGGTATAGATCAGTGTAAGATGCACAGTGTACCAATTACAACTATGGTAGAGTTTACTTGGATGACTCACAGTTCTTTGCTCTAATCTTTCTATAGCCTTTAGATCAAGGGGGAGTTTTTTGGGTCATTTAATGAATCAAAGTTAGTTTATTTTGTTAGATTAATATTTAGTTAGTATATTTTGTATTTAATTTACTTTTATGCTTTTGTTTTAAATAAATTATTGGTTCACAAAAAAGTTGGTTTTAACCCATAACCACCTGTGAAAAGCCTATAAATATTTTCACGTGCTTTATAAATATTGATTCAAAAAATAATACAATACAATTTTAGTGTGTGAAAAGGATTTTATCATATTGTAATTTTCATAATTACATCCTATTCTTGGATCCTTCAGAATCATATCGAATGAATATCCTATAAGGAGATCCAAGATTGAAGATTTATCTAGAGTTTCTTTAATTAATAATTGATCATAGATTGTATAAATCATATGATTATCTTGATTTTGTGTTTTTCTAGGGTTAGTTTGGATTGTGTTTAATGGGGATGGATGGTTTGGAAATGGTTATCTAAAAATGTCCAAAGATTGGTTGGAAGGAGCATTTAGATTTTCCAACTGAAGGTCCCCCTTGTCAATGAGGTTTTGTACCAATCATTTAAAGGATTGGAATCACTCTATGTCATGTCCTATTACCCTGTGATAAGCATAAAACTCATCCTCTTTATACCAAGTGGGTTTAGGATGTGTATCATCAACCGGTCTAATTTGGGGAAGTATAATAATAGATGCTTGTAGGAGTTTATCTAGTATAAAAGTGTAATGTTCTCCTAAAAAGGTATATTTCTTAGGAGTAAAATGAATAAGGCCCCTATGTTGTTGTGTTTGAGAGGTGGATGGTCTTGGTTGATTTGGTGTTGAAGGGGAAGAAGTTTTTAGGATAATAACATTTGTTGCCCCTTTTGGTTTAGGATTATTTTTATTGCCTTTTGATGGATCATATTTTAATTTTTTATTACATAACTTAAGTTTTCCCTCTTCAATGCCAAGAATTTCATGTTTATGTACCATGGTGAAAACTTCATCAAAAGTATTAAAAGTTTGAACTTGTAACATGGATGAGATACGTTTTGCACAAGAGTGTGAAAACAATTCAATTAATTCATGTTATGCTAAGGAAAAGTTTAATTGGTTGATCAAGCTACACCAATGAGCTATAAAGTCTGATATAGACTCATCAATAAATTGTCAAATAGTGTATAAATCCATGATAGTCACTTTCTGAGTAATGTTGATCAAGAAGTGCTCTAAGAAAATTTGGGCCAATTACCCAAAGGAATAGAGTGAATGCTAAGGGATAGATCTATACAAATCTAATGTAGACCCTACTAGCGACATGAAAAATGTCCTAAGTAGTAATGCATCATCATGTGTTATGAGATAACATGCATGTCAAAAATCTCTAAGATGCTGCTAAGGATCTTCCTTGTTTTGAAACTTAGTAAACACAGGAAGTTCCCATTGTGAGGGATAGGGTCAAATAGGAACAGATAGATGAATAGGCTCTTTACAAATTTTCTCATATGTGAGCATAGTGTTATGTTCAGAGGTAGAGTCTTCTGAAATAGCCATCCTATTCATGAAGATGTTTATGAAGTCTGCTTGGGTGTTACTCTGAGGCACATTCCCTAAGATACCTTATTGAAGGGTTTAATAATTTGGAAACGAAAAAGACAAGGGTTGTGAGGAAGGATGTCAAACTATAATGGATATAATGGGTTGAGATGCTACCACATATTGTGTAATTTGTAGTAAAACATTTTTCTATGTGAAGGATTGTAAGTAAGTGGTTATTACTAGTTGTGATGAAGCCACGTATTGGGCGGATGAGGAGACATACTATTGGAAAGGTTAGGTATAAGGGATTTGTTATGTGTAAGGAATTTGTTGTGTGTGAGGGATTTGATATGAACCATATAATAAAGTCATTCTAATGGGTGGAAGACTTGCAAGAATTGACACCACTAACATTTGAGGAGGAATAGTGGATATAAGATGAGTGGTACTTTGAACCTGAGTAATGGAGTTTGGAGAGTTGGTAAATACTACAAGTGGTTGGTTCTCTAAAGGTTGAATTATCCAAGCATTAGAGCCAGATGGAAGAGATTCAGTGGAAAAGGTTTCCATGGCCATGATAGATTCTCTAGTTTTCTTAGTTCCCTTGAAAGGCATCTCATACACATGTGGAGAGCCTTGGGTATGGGGGGAAGGAGAAATATGAATCACTCAATTATGAAGGTAATAATTGAGATAAATGGTATTTTTATCTAATATTTCTAAAAAGGAAGTATCTCCTTGAGGATAATATTATGGGAACATAGGATTCTCAAAGGACTCAAGGGAAGAGGTGGGACTAGGTGTACGTTCCATTAGAGAAGATGTAATACCTTCTTTGACTTCATTTTTTGGTTATTGTCTAGTCAAAACCATGAGATAGAAAATAAAATCAAAAATAAAACAAATAAATAAAATACAAATTTCTTTTTGAATGATCTCATTTTAATTATGGATGAAAGACACACACACTAAAGTCATTCCAAAAAGTTTTTCTCTTTTAACTTTAAGATGATGTAAAAGGAAATAGAGAAAAATAAAGGATAATGAAGGTCCTAAGAAATGGAAATTTAAGGATGGTTTTAGGTATTTTTTTTGGTGCTCAAGAAAATTTTTATTGGTATCAGTACATAGCCTGGTACTTAGGGCTTTTTCCCCTCACATCACAATCCCACAACTAGTGTGGTTGCTTAGACAAGATAGACCAATGGTCCAGAGTTTATGCTCAGCTAGAGAACTGAGTTAGTCCTCCCTTTGGTGGTGAAATCCAAGTGGGATCACTACAGAAAGGTTACCATGAGGTGATGAAATCCCTATCAGTTTCCTTATGTCAAGTGTTAAGATGTGTTTATTATGACAATAATTTGGCTTGTATGTGGATAAAATAATGACTATGATAGTTTTCTGCTTAGATTATTCTATGTGAAAGAATCTAAATAGGAAATATGAATGTAATTTATTTTAACTTTTAAGAAAAGGAAATAAAATGTAGTCCTAATTTTATCTTTGGATGAATGCACACAAAGAAAGGGAAAGAGAATAAATTCAATGATTTTGAATTTAACAAAGAAAAATGAGACCTATAGGTTCCATCGGGCGTGTCAGAATGTTTTAGTATTTTTTTTTGCTTTTTCAATGTGATCTAATTAGCTATTAAAAATAAAGTAAATGTAGGGTTTTGAAGATTACCTAGAGATATGGATAGGTTTGTGAACCGTTGATCAAGCTTTGTGGGAACTCCTCTTTTGCTAGGGAGAAATGACCTACAATCACATTAACTCACGAAAAAATGGATCAATAGAAACATAAGTGGGTTGCCTGGTAAGAAACTAGTCCCAAGAAGCGATATGCTTCCTTAGGTGGATGTCAATCCATGTTCAACATTAAATTTTATAAATACACATGAAATTAAAAAAAATATGGATAAGATGAAAATAGACAATGCCAAATATAACCTAATCTATAAAAATATTAATTTGATCAAATTAATTATCCCAAAATTCAATTGCAATATCAATGTCTTCTTGAATTATGGCCAATTTTTCATCAATGATTTCCTAATCAGGTGTAAAAACCATAGTACAAAGACCTAATTCAAATGCAATGTCACTTTAATCAATAAAAAAGGGTTGTGGGACAATGTAGAGATCAAATATGCTAATAATATCATGTGTTAATCTAGGTAGAGTGATCTACATATAAAAGATAGTTTTTTTAGAAAACAAAATGTAGGTTTTTGACAAAATTTCAAGACTAAAAATGCTATAAAAATAGATTGCAAGAATGTTTTAAAAGTTTATCAAGGATCAATGTCAATCCTATAGGATCGACATTAATTTAGATGGATTGACATTGATTCTATGCAAAATGTTAAAATTAAAAAAAAATGACTATAACGATGACCTGTATTATTAATAAAATAATAAAAATTGAATATAAAATAGTGATAGATAGACACAACACACTATAGATTTAAAATGTGAATTAATTGAAGTACAAAACTTACCTTTTAATAGATAAAAAATAGACTTGGACAAGATGAGTTAAATAAACCTTCAAAAATCCTTTAACAAGCTTAAAAATAGAGGTTTCATAGGATGGTAGATTATTGATGAAGTTTGTACATAGGTCATAATGGAATTTTCATAGAGTTACATGGTCTAAAAGCACAGTCCCCTTCCTCTCAAGCCATGGAGGTTTTTTCCACATATATGGATTGATTTTGATCTAGAATAATCAGTGTCGATCATGAAATATCGATGTCAATTAGCTTGATTTGGTAAAAAGCTAGTAGGGATATTTTAAACCACATGCCAAATAAAGTGAATGAAACACTAAGTTGTTATATGGGTTTTTGATGAGGATATGTGGTTAAGAGGATGGTTTGGAGGTTGGACAAATTTTGTTTTTATTTATTTTTTGGATTTTTATGATTAAGAATGGTAGAAATAGGGTTATTACTATATATCATGGTAATTAGGTTTAATTAACCTATGTGTAAAAAGTGATAAGGGTGAGGTGAATGTAATTATTTTAAATAATTATGAATGGGGGCCATTATGGTAGGAATAACATAATAATGTGATGATGCATCAAGTTAATACACAAGGGTGTATACAACTAGCATCTATACCATTATTAGGGTTTATCAATAAAACCCTATGGGTATTAGTCATGTAATTCATAATAATTTCTATTTTTATGTTGATTGTATATAGTTGGGAATCAATCACTTAAGTTATAACTTAAGCCTTCCTCATCATTGTTTAACTAGACCCTTCGACCTAGTGATTACTAGCTTGGAGTAATGATCAAAGACTTTAATATTTCCTAAGTCCTCAATTTAAGATTTATTCAAGCTTGATCAATGAATAGTACTTAATCACATGACGTAGATCTAATGATGCATAATGAAGTTAATATGTCAAAAGTACGTGAGAGTGAACATGCTAGTAAAATGTGTCATATTTATGGGAGCTTATCAGACAGAGATTCAATGAGCATATAATATGTTAGAGGATCTAAGATTGAGCATGTGATCATATAATTAATATTAATGAAGTGAATGGAGTCAAAGATGTCAAAGGGTCTGATGTTTATCGAGTTAAATACTGAGATACTTTGAGGATTTTGATGGTGCATATGTGTTCTAAAGTATCAGGAAGTAGTGAGATGAGATCAAGTGCTCAATGTTTAATGATAAAAAGGTAAATTCCATACTAATTTTGAAGATCTAAGGGCACATGAGAGCTCAAATCAAAGATCAGTGGTTGCATTTTAAAGTTGAAGATTTAAAGTCTAGACACTTGTAAGGATCTAACATAGTGCATGAGTTTGTCAGACTATGATCAATGGATGCATTGTAAAGTTGAAACATTAAAGCTTAAAATCTTACAAAGATCTAACAAAGTGCATGAGCCTATCAGAGTTTGATCTAACGGTTAAATTTTAAATTTGAGTCTTTTAATTATGATCATCATATGAATGCATAAAATTTAAAAATCAATTTTCACTATTTAAAGATTTGTTCATCCAATGATCAGGTGGTAAAACTCTCAAACATGTAGTGGAATATGACACAGTGAATGAAATAGATTACTATAATCACTCTAAGATGAATTTAATGGAATTTAATGCATATCAAATCTAGGGTTTGATACATACTAAGAATACCATAATTCAGTAATTTAATTATAGTGGTGATATGCTCAAGAAAAATAAGACTTGTTAAATAAATAAAAATTGAGTCCAAAAAATCAAGTGTGATGTGTTAATGACCAAGTGTGAACACTAAGATAAAATTAGATCTAGATCTAATGCATATATACATCATCTAGGATATACACTATGAGTGGAAAATATAAATAAATATAGAGGCATAGAGGTAGAGAGGAAGATTGGAAGTGAGGAAGAGAGAAGTAGTGCAAAGAATAAGCAGTTACAGTATAGGTTTTTAACATAAAACATGATTCATTTTTGAATCAATTTTTTAGTCTAGAGTTTTAGCTCAATAATAGATCTAATTAGTAAGTGCCATCAGAAGAGCTGAGTTGGTGTTTAGTTAGGGACTAGGTACTCTTAAATTAGGTGATTAGTGTCTCCTTAGGGTCGATGCCCTTAAATATTATAACCAATGAGATTTTGATTGTGGGACTAGATTAGAATAGTATATTCTACCAACTATTATCATCATAGTTTTTCCCATATTGGGTTTTCCACATACAGTTAGTGTTATGTTTACTTATGTGTGTGATCTATACATATACTTTTTAATTTTCATTAAAAGTATTAAATTACTAATTTTAATCAATCTACAGATTTACCCCCCTCTTAGTAGAATAGTTGTGTTCCAACATAATCTACTAACAAAACCTATTTACCTACTTACCTACTACCTAAGCCACTTGTCAATTTAAAAATATAATTTATTTAACCTACCCATTTATCAACCTATTCTTAGTTATTCCTAATCCCCTAAACCCTAATAAAAATTCATAGAATTGGAGAATTCTAGAAATCTCCTCCATTTTATCCCTTTTTCCTCTATACTTCTCCATTATATATATTTCAAAGGGATTTTAAATTCTTTAGAAATATCCTAGCCATTGATTTCACTAGCATAGAATTAAATCTGAGCCATTGCTTCTTCCCTTTGTCCTATATAACTAATCCACCTCCCTCCATTGAAACTTAACTTGATAACTTAATAAATTTTCTAACTTGCTACCATTTGTCATATATCTTACAATCCATACAACCCTTGTCAAAGACCTGTTAAAATATGGGAGGATCTTATCACAAAGATTTAAATCATGAAAATAATATTGTATAATAATCAAGTCAAACACAAAAACACATTATAATCACACTACAATATTATTTCATCTTCACACTCTGATAATAAAACAATATGGGATATTAAATATTTATATGAACATTACTCTTATATTTTATCCATCAATTTCTCTCCCTAAATATATCACTGCAATCCAATATCCTATAGGAATAACAATATATAATAGCTAAACTATATTCATAATATTTTTATAATATCATGACTACCTTAACAAACTAATATACTATTTACCTCTTGATAAATACTTAGACTTACACAATGTAAAAGTTAATACCTAACAATCCCCCCATAGTTTTTACATGGTGCAAAAAAATTCACTCTCACCTGCATTATGCTCACCTATTGTAGCATGCCCTATTTGGCTCATGACCTTGATACAAAGAAAGGTTAACTCATCTCATGGTTTTACAAGTTTACAAAAAACCTTAACATGAACAAAATGAACAAAATTTTATGCCACCACATACTCTTAGGTCTACATATTACTGATGTGATCTTGATACACATGACCACTATTATGTGAAAGAATGCACCCCACATTTACTTTACATGACCACAATGGACATGTCATTGAGGGTCATCTCTATAAATAATTAAGTCATGGGATATCTATAATATCTACTTTCCTAACTATTGCCAAAACATTGTTCACCTATTATGGTATTCTAGATCTCTACCACAAACCCTTTCAAGATCCATGACCTAAATTATATTGGTGCTTTATGTCCTTTCACAATGTTTTCACATAAGGGAATTATGTTTGGAATTTTCACACAAATTACATGTCTTGAACATGCATATTATTCTATTCTTATTTTACAAGAACATAGTGGAAATGAAAAAACATAACATAATAAATGTCACCAAAACATTGGTGTGGCCCCATCATTGGTGACTGATGTGAGGTCTCTGAAAGACCTCCACACTCCATGTATCTTCCAACCTCTATTCAATTTTTGCTTACTCATTCAATATCTCGATGGAGCTCATTTACATGAATTTACTGAGGTAAATCCCCCTCACAACTTATACATCACATAATTCATCCTTTATACATTTAATTTTATTTGACATACTTGACATTAACTTAATGACAAAATCATACTTTAAAAAGACATTGAGATTTTTGACATATGGATAGTAATTAAAAAACTCTTAACTAAATGACTTTTTATAAATGACAACATTATTTTAACACTTTGAATTTTTGATATGACTCTTTTTGACATACAATAAATGAAATAATCAACTATATAATATGACATCAATGATATCAACTAATGTCCCATTAAAAAAAAATTTGATTACCAAGACTTAATACAAGTTTAATACAGAACATAAATTTTAATGTAAAAAACCTATTGACTCAATTGACTCACAATAAAAGACTAATAAAAAATGATGCTTAAAATTCTTTGACTAAACTAACTAAAGATAAATTAATGACTTAAATAACTAATTTAGATAACCCAACACTTCACTCAATAATAAAATGACTTAACACAAAACAAATAAACTTTATATATATATATATATATATATATATATATATATATATATATATATACATGAGTTGTGATTCAATTTAAAGTCCATAGTTTGATCCTATGTGGCACTGAGTGTAGTTTGATGTGATAACAGAGACATGATCTTTAGCTAAGTCTCCATGTCACTTTAATATATGTTGTTGGAATAAACACATAGAACCAAACATGGATTTGTATAGGTTAGCACTACACAAAGCATAATTGAAATTTGACAGTGACCTGAGCTAATTTTGGAAGATTGTTAACTATTAAAAGACTCTCATCTTAAACACAATATACTCCTCCAAAAATTATCAAATCATTTGTCTGCTCTGATACCATTGTTAATATTTAGAGGAGCTTATCATAGATATTTAAATCATGCAAATAATATTTTGTAATAATTGAGATAAACATAGAAATATATTATGATTACACTGTAATATTATTTCATCTTTACATTCTGATAACAAAATAATACAAGAGGTTACATATTTATAGGAGCATTATTCCTATATTCTCTCTGTCAATTTCTCTCCCCAAAATTTCTCACCATATCCCAATCTCATATATGAATAATAATATCTAACAAATAAACTATATTTATAATATTGTTATAATAATATTATGACTAACCTAACAAACTAATATACTATTGACCTCTTGGTAAATGCGTAGACTTACACAATGTAAAAGCTAATCCCTAACAAGACCACTACTAAGCTCAAGAGTCCATTGGAAGCCATTATCAAGCATCAACAAGCAATCCAAAATCCATCTATTTTTCATCAATCATTCATTTGGCCATCTTAGAGAGGATATATAAGTAGGTAAAATGATGGTAAGAATCTCCATAATAATATGATTATCTCTTTTATCCCCTCCTTTTTATGTTGTTTAGATTTTAGGTTTTTATTTCTAAAAATAATAATATAAGGTGAATCTAAAATTTAGGTTACATTTTGGCAACCACAATGCGACATTTACTCTCTAATATAACATATTCATCTTGTTGAAATACATTTTAAATCTTGTAGGAACAACTGGACATGGATTGAGCACTAGATTTTGAAAATTTATCATTTATAGGTAATATATGATTTTGCACTAGTATCTACGATATTACAGTTGTGGTTTTGTAGGCAAATAGTGATATTGCATGATGGTATAGTCTTAACTACTAATAGCTTAAGTTTTTTACAAGTTTTTGTTTGTGAAAATTTTTACTTCATAAGTAGTGATATTTTCCTATTAATCATGGTTTTGTAGGTTGAGCCATGATGTTGCATGGTCTATTAGTCAGGGTCATATCTTTGTATTTATTTGTTACTAAACCTTTTATAAGTTTATTTTATGTCTGGAAGTGTTTTTATCCCCTGTGTGAAGGACAAAGAAGGGATAATCAAACATTTATTTATTTTTGATGAAATAACAATATTATGACTTTCAAATTTGATAAAATATTTATCTGAATGTAATAATTATGGATCTAGAAGAGATTTAATGAGAAAAGAAAAATATATAATGAGCCCATATCAATAAACACTACATATATATTTATCCTATGAAAAATTCAAAGGGGTAAAAAACTCAACAAAATGATATTCAATATTGAAAAACAATAATAACCCCAATACATCAAATCTTCTTCATCTCACTCCTCAGATAAATTCTTCACAAGTTTGTCTCAACTAATTATTTACCACATGCAAGAATACTTAAATATTTTTTTTGTGTTTGAGATTTCAAAATAGGGGTAAACCCCTATTTATAATGATTCATGAGAGGATGTGAATGTTGTAAAAATAATGGGTCCATCCACCTCAATAAATCTAATTAGTAAATATTTGGTAAATATTAAATAACTATAATAATATTATTTATTTTCTCAAAATTTACACCTCGAGTAAATAAATAATATATTATTATTTATTTAATTACTTACCAATGTAATCTAAAGGTTAATAATAACCACTTAGACATTAATTGTTCTAACACTCCCCCTTAATGCTAAGTGGGGATAAAAGCCATAGTCACCATAAAAGAATTATACTATATGCAAAATTTAAAGGATTTAAAAACCTTCATCATGACAAAGGTCACCTTTTGAAATAAAATAAATTATAATCCATAAAATTCTTAAAAGTAAATTTAGGCTAGCATAATTGTGAGATTACATCTCACTATTTCTCATGAATAATCACTAAGCATATTTGGAGCCTTTTATAACATAAGGATCTCTATTAAAAATTATGCTTTTAAGTGTATTAGGGTACACAAGTAAAACTTTCACATGAATTTTTTTATAATATTATAAAAATGTGAAGAAGTATAGAGAAGAAAAATAAACACATGGCCATTAGGAAGTGGCATTGTTATGTACACTCCCCCTAAATGGCAACTTCGAGAGGCCTAACATTGCATGAAACTGACAAAAATTGTAGCACCAAGTGGGTTTTTGAAGATATCTACCACTTATTCATCCATAGGACAAAACTACAAATTAATATCACCATTGAGGACTTTCTCTTAGATAAAATGTATATGAAATTCAATATGTTTAGTTCTTTGATGTTGTACTAAATTTTTTTCCAGAGCTATACAACTTTGGTTATCATAATGAAACATGGTACTATGAGAAACATCCAAATGAAGTTCTCCCAATAACCTTCATAGCCAAATGGAATTTTTATTAACTTTTATAGCACTTCTATACTCAGCTTCTATAGAAGAGAGAGAGATAGTAGGTTGCTTCATGCTACTCTAAGTGATAGCACCTACACTAAACTTAAACAAATATCTAGAAGTAGATTTGTGATCTAAAGTATCACCAGCATGGCCAACATCACAATATCCATATAATTTAGAATTATCAATGGGTGAATAAAATAAACCATAATTAATAATTCCTTTGATATAATTAAGGATATGTTTAGCTAATTTATAATGATCTAAATATGGATCTTGCATAAATCTAGAAACAACACTAACAACATATGCAATATCTAGCCTAGTAATGATTAGATAAATCAAAATTTTAATAAGATATATATACAAATTAGCGTTAGATTTTTCACATCTACGTTTATGATCAAGTTTAATACCAACTTTAATAGGAGTAGTGGTAGATTTAAAATCAAGCATGTTAAACTTAACAAGAAGATTATGTGCATACTGAGATTGTGATACAATAATTGAATTTTTATCCTAAAATATAACCATTCTTAAAAAATGATCTAGAATGCTTAAATTAGTTATTTCAAACATTAGACTTAGTTTATCCTTAAATTTATGGATTAAACTAGTTAGATCATCAGTAATCAACAAATCATTAACATAAAATATAATTAGAATCAAATGACCATTTTCAATTTTAACAGAGATCATTATCTAAATAGGAGTTGGAAAAACCTAATTATTTTATGAAAGAAGTAATTTTAGAATACAAAATTTAAGGAGATTGTTTTAAGTCATAAAAATATTTTTTTAACTTTTATACATAATATTCTCTGTTATGATCAGTGAAACCTTTAGGTTGAGTCATATAGATTTCTTCTTATAAATCACCATTTAGAAATGTATTCTTGACATCCATTTGGTGGATAACCCAACCATTTTGGGTGATAAGAACAATAAGAAGTCTAACAGTACTCATTTTTTCTATAGGAGCAAAGGTTTCAACATATTCAATCCCATGTTTTTGAGTAAACCTATGAGCAACTAATCTATCTTTAAACTTGTCAATTTTACCAATTAAATTATATTTGATCTTATACAGCCACCTACAACTGATAATATGTCTTTTAGGTAGAGGAGGGTTAAGGTCCTAAGTTTGATTTTTATTTAAGGCATTATATTCAAATTGCATAGTAACATTTTATCTATCATCTTGAGTGACTTCCTCAAAATATTGAGGTTCACATTCATATATAGTCATTAATGCATGATAAAAATGTTGACTTATGGTTAATTTATTAAGGTTACCAACATTAGAAGATTGAATTAAAGATTATGCCTATTTAAGTCTTTTAAATTGGACATGAAACTAAAGGGGTTCCTTAGACTCTAAGTTATCTAAAACTAGGTCAACATCCTCAAGGATATATGTTTCATCACAAAGAGAAACATGAGAGTCAGGTTCATCAATAAAATAACACTGAGGAGGATCCATAGAGGGCTCACAACAGGATTTTTCAAGAATAAGAACATTCCTATTATCAATTATCTAACATTTAGAGGTATCATACACTATTAAACCTTTTGTCTTACCTCCATATCCTACAAAAATGCAAGAATAGGAAGTGGGGTCAAGCTTCTTTCTTTTAACTTTCGGGACAAAAATAGAAGTAGGACTGCCAAAAATCCTAAGATGAGTCACACTGAGTTTATTTTTAGTCCACATTTTTAAAGGGGTAGAAAGATGCAAGGCTTTGGTAGGGACTCTATTTATAATATGAACAATAGTGTTCATAGCTTTGGCCCATAATAACTTAGGAATATTTGTAGATTGCAACATAGTCCTAGTCATTTTTATGATGGTGCAGTTTTTCCTTCTAGTAATACCATTTTTCAGAGAGGAATAGGGAGTTATTAGTTACCTTTGAATACCACAAATAATTTAAAAAGAATCAAATTCTTTACTAACATATTCACCACCATTATCAGTTCTTAATCTTTTAATATCCAAATTAGACAAATTTTCAACATAAGCTTTAAAAATTTTAAACTTAGAAAAAATATCAAATTTATTTTTAATAAAATAAGATTAAATCATTCTAGAATAATCATCAATAAATTTAATAGTATATAATAAACCATTAAGATAAGTAACTTTCAAAGGACCTACAACATCACTATGAATTAATTCTAAAGGATGTGAAGAATTCGCATCATGATTTTTATTAAATGGGTTAGTATGTTGTTTACCACATAAGTAACCCTCACGACTTTCATGATGAGACGGGATAGAAGGAATTCTAACAACAAGATTGTTTGTTGACATATCATGTAAAATTTTGAAATTAATATGTCTTAATCTTTCATGCCATAAATTATATTCATTCTTATTATGTGATGAACATGAACATGCAAAAGATGGAGAGAAGATATATAAACTATTATTTTGAATACCTTCAATAATCAATTATTCAAATTGATTTAAAATAGACTATATATCTTTCAAAAAATTTACAATAAAATTATCATTAGTAAGTTTGGAACAAGATAGAAAATTCTTTTTAATCTTAGGTACATATAAAATATCATTAATAACAAATTTAAAAAATTTGGATTTCCATGTTTAGTTGCTTCTAAAAATGAATTATTTCCTAAGTAAATTTTTTCATAGATATCTCTAGAACCATAAAAAATATCATATAACCATTTCATATGGTGCGATGCACCGCTATCTAAAATCCATTCATTTTCATTTGAAGCAAATAAAGCAACATATAAATACATAATATTATGATCTTGATTGTTGTTTTGATTAAGGTTTTGATTCTTCTACTTGTTTTGATTATATTTCTTTCCTTTATTAGTTTTAGAAGATTGATTGTTAATTATATCCTTGTTTTTATAATAGGTTTCCCTTCTATGACCAAATTTACCACACAGATTATAATTTATATTGAATTTAAGTGTATGAGTTTATTACCAAATTTTTTAATTCCCGTGTTTGCCTTTAATAGAATCAAGGTTATATTTTTAGTTTTTAGTGTTATCAAAAATATTATTATGAGTGAGAAGTGCCTGAGTACCATTCTCCTTAAAATCAAAATTTGTCATAAATTGCTCTTCTTGAATCAAGAGAGTAGATAAGGTGGTACTGTTAGGGATATTTTACTCAGTTTGATACTTAAAATTCAAAATTGAAATGAAATTTTTAAATTTTTCATGAATATTTAACTAAATGATAAAATAAATAAATTGATTTTGAATCAAATTACAATTACAACCATCTATCTGAGCTTTAATGTTCTTAATTTTAGCTTAAAAATTGTAACTTTTTCATCATCCTTTATAGGTGTTATCAGCAATTCAAGAATTAACTTAATAATCTTTGAGAGACCAATGCTCTCATACATAAATTCAAGAAGTTTCCAAGCTTTACAAAGAGATTATTTATTATCAATGTGGAGAAGGAATTCATCCTTAACACTCTGCAAGATAATGGACATAGCTTCTTATGATTTTTGTTGAAATGCATTGGTAAGTTTAGTGGTTACATACCGACAAAATGGGGCTTTCTTAGTTCTAATAACAATATTCCATAATTTATGGGCCATGAATGTAGATTTAACATTATTTTTTTTAATATTATAACTATTTCCATTAAGCATTTGGGATTTGTCTAAATAAAAATGAGGAGAAGCCATGACATCCCTTTAAACACAATAGTATCCAAATGTTTAAGAAATAACCTTTTAAGTGTAAATTTAAAATTATTTATAATTAAAAAATAATAAAAAAATTAAATACACACTTTTTATTCAAATTAAAGCTTGATAAAGCAAGAAATTTTCAAATTTTTTTGACAAAGCAAGGTGTATCAAGTGTCACAAAACACACTAAAAAAAGAATAATGTTATGATTTAACCTTTTTAAATGAAAAATTTTGAACTATTTATAAATTAAAGTGAATTGTGCATATAATTATATTTAGATATACAATTTAAATGCTAACCAAAGTAAAAAATTGAAATAAAGTTTCATAATTCTAGGTGTTGAAAGAGTCACACTCACAATGACCACTTAGGCACAATTATTAAAAAAATGTGTAAAAAATAATAAAAGTATTCAAAACTAAAAATGGACCACTCCAACATGTCCAAAATATGTCAAAACCTTAAGATCAACTAGTTGGATGATTATACTTGCCTAGGTTTAGACTAGATCAAGTGTCAAAAGAAGGACTAGTCGATAGGTCAGAGTGTTTTCACGTGAGAGAGAAGGCACGCAATCCAAGAAATGGAATTCAAATTAAATTAATTTTCAATTAATTTTGACTATATTCAATAAGAAGATAAAAAAATTCTAATGATAATTGAACACTAATATTTTACAAATTTTTACCAAAAATAATAATCACCAACTTATCTATGAGTGAATTTAAAGGTTTACATGCAAAACTTTATATTTAATTATTTTTATTCAATCATTTAAAAATAAATATTTATTTATTGTACATGTAAATAAAATTAAAAACAAATTACTTGTTTTTTTAACTTTTTGGTGAAATAATTTAATAAAAAATAAATCAAATTTATAAAATTAAAAAAATAAATTTTATTTTAAATATTTGAAAGAATTTTATACTTATCTTAATATATCTTATAAGTGGAAATGGCACATGTCTAGGAGGAGATAAAAAACATTGAGGAAGATAGAGGCCTTCTCAGGCCTTCAAAATTTGCACACCTTCCTGAAATCCTCCCACAATGCTAACAAGCCTTTCAAAAAAAAATTGGTGACAAAAATAATTTTTGCCAGCCTCTCAGGTCGTACAAGTATAGGAGAGATAAATTTGAATAGGCTGATCCAAAGCTTTTTAGGCCTTTAAAAATTGTATGAGTCCTTATCTTTGCAAAATTAAATGAATAAAACTTTCAAAAAGTAATTTGATGCACAAAAACTAGAGTTTTAATTTTTTAAAGTGCTCAGGCCATATAATGGCATCCAATTGTCTAGGATTTAAATAAATTGAAATATCAATTTAATATTCTATATTCTTACTGATCAAAATCATCTTTAGTGGCTCTGATAGCATGATAAAATATTTATATGAATGCAATAATTATCTATCTAGAAGAGATTTAATGAGCAAAGCAAAATATATAATGAGCCCACATCAATAAACACTACATAGATATTTATCCTAGGAAAACCTCGAAAAGGTAAAAAACCTAGCAAAGTGATATTCAATATTGAGAAAGAATAATAACCCCAATACATCAATTCTTCTTCATCTCACTCAAATAAATTCTTCACAAGTTTGTCTTAGACAAGTATTTGCCACATGCAAGAATACTTGAATTTTTTTTTTGTTCAAGATTTTATAATAGGGGTAAAACCCTATTTATAATGCTTCACAAGGGGATGTGACCATTATAAAAATAATGGATCCATCCACCCTGATAAATTTAATTAATAAACATTTGGTAAATATTAAATAACTATAATAAGATTATTTATTTTCCCAAAGTTTACACCTTGATCAAATAAATAATATATTATTATTTATTTAATTACTTACCAATGTAAGCCAAGGTTAATAATAACCACATAGACATTAATTTTTCTAATATAATTAACAACTTTGCCCTAGTAATTATGGTTTTGAAGTTAGAGATGCACTCTTGCCAAAATTCTAGTTTGTTCTATATCCCTATTTCTTATTTGCCACTAACTTCTTAGCAATTTATCATTATTCTTTCTATGTTGCATGAAAGGTTATTTAGTCTCTTATGTGTAGGGAAAGAGAAGAGTTAATCAAACTTTTGACCATTTATGCATAACATGAAATATCACAACTCTCCTATTCATAGTTTTTACTAGGTAATTATGATATTGCCCTTCTAGACCAAACTAGAAAAAAATATTAACCTGTCAATTTCTCATTTTCAAATAGGGATTTCTTATCTTTTGTTAAATAGTTATAGAACCTCCTTAAGCCAATACTATCTATCTTTCATCTTAATTATTCTAGGATTTGATCATTTTTATCTAACTATGTGTTTGAAAGAGACATATTTAAATTTGTTGTGTGCATGATAACAGGTAGAAGAGAAGGAGCAATGAAACTATAGGAAAAAAAAACATCTACCTATCAAGATCCTTTATAGCAAAACTATGACTTTTTAATTTATGTTATTCCTCTGTTATCTATAGTTTTGTGGTTACAGTAGTAATTTTGTGTTCAACCAAAAATAACGTACACTCTAAGTTATTGGCTTGATATTATAGCTAACCATTTAAAATAATTCTATCAATATATCTATACCTTATCATATATATCATTTAAGCAAAACATTTTAATATTATAGTCCCAAAATTTTTGTAAATTAACATAATCTACTTTTTTAGGTGACCTGTGACATTCTAAAAATTAATTATCTCACTGATATTTCTAAAATACATCTACATCAAGTAAACTTTTCAAATTTTATAATTTTTCATTTTTGTGTATAACCACAAATTATAATTTTTTTTATAATTTTGATCTTGAATAACTAGTTGTGGGTTTGCTTAACAATCATGGTTTTATAGGTTAACTATCACAGCTAGCTATGTGTTGTAATATCATAAGTTGCAATTTATGATTTTGCTTTGGAGTTGTAGTTTTGTAGTCTTTGGTTGTGATTTTGTAAATAATTAACTATGATTATGATCTTGTAGGACAGTTGTATTTTTGTAGTAGATAAAACTACTAACCCCTTTGTATAAGACCCCTAAATATCAAGGCACCCCATTTTTGTACATAACCTTTTTTTTTTGCAAGAGGGGTTCCAAACACATAACATTTCTATTTTATTTCTTGTATATATTTGCTTATTGTGTGGCTTGATTTTATATATTGTTTTTTTCTCTCACATAGGTAATTATTTGGAAAAAATTAATTGTGCTTGCCTATTTGCTACCCCCTCTTGAGTCTAGAATAACACATGACATGTAATTCATCCCCATACATGGTATTAGTAATTAGGGATCAATGATTTGGATTTAATCACCATACACTAGACCAAAATATGTGTTTTATTGAAGTATAAAAATTAGGAGAGCTGTCATTAGGTGTCAAATCATAATTCCCCATAAAAGGTTTCATGGATTGAGGGGCAGTTAATATCTAATAATCAAGGTGGTTATACAACATCCTATATGGACTCAGGGCCTACTGTGTCTTTTCATATATTGGTGACTCACCTAGAAACCCTTTTGTAAACCTAGCATAGGACCCTTCAACTATAATAGGTATTTCACTGCAAGAGGCAAGATTAATTCCTAAGAAGTTGTTAGGTGAAGATGGGGTTGAGAGGGTTCATTGATTTCATAATAGGTCACCAACATATAGCCTCACCCACAAATATATTAGATGGTGTGAGTGTTGAGCTACACACCTTTTTCAATTTACTAGCATAAGGATTGTCGTTGTGTGTGTTGTTTGTGTATCTTGTTAAACCCATGTTGTTTATAAATTGAGTCAACCATACCCCATTTTGATTTGACACCTTAGACACCCTTAGGATAATATCCATTCTTAGACACCATCATCATATCCATCCCATCACCATATACATCTCATCATTATAAACCACATCTCTCCTAAAATCTTTAATACTTCACCCATTTAAAACCCATCTTATGTCTTTCATACCCCTCATATCCATCTCATTACCCTAAACAACATCCATCGTATATATTTATTCCCTATCTTAAGTAACCTCTAAATTCCATCTCATATATTCTACCTCCATCCATCCTATATCTTTCATTACTTATCCCAAATAACATCAGATACCTTGCATAGATTTTCTATCCATCTAAAAGATTTCATTCCTCTCATATATCCTATATATTCCATCATCCAGACCCTATTCATTTCATATTTTCACATCATCCTTGAATACTATATTTAGTCTTGGAATAAATTCCCTATGGTCACTCATCCCTTTAATCATGATTATCACTTTCTAAATCCTTGGACTAGGTATTATCAACATACATAGCCTTAGTAATATTCTAATCTATCACCCATCACTTCTCTCTATCAATGACTTTTTCATATAGCACCCATCTAATTAGCACTTTGCTAGTGTAAAAGGTATTTTATCCCATCAAACCCTTTTATTTTTTATAGATTGGAATCTTACAAGGCTTTATATTTGGTAATTATTAGTCATTCCAATATTCACATCCCTTTTTAAAAATCACCACATCACCTTCCTTGACCACTAGTAGATTTGATTTCTAGACCAATTTAGTTTTCAAAACTATCACATCACCTATCACACCTCATCACAATCTCCACTTGCCTCATCCAATATGGTGATCCAAACCCATATCCAATAACTTAGGATAGGACAAGCTTCCATCCAATACAATGATTTATTGGGGAATCTAGGTGATTAAATTCATGATTATGATGATACACATAGTGATATGCATGCCCTCAGAGGAGAAGATAACTGATTAAAAACCCTCTATACTGATGACATTAGGAACTTAATTGACTAATATCTATATGAAGACTATGACCAAGTTCTAGCTTGAGCCATTGAAATGGGGGGCACACTACCCTCAAAATTTTGACTATAACCTCTTATAACACATAGTATGTAGCTCCACCAAGCCTAATGTACCATGATAATATACATACACTAATAAATTATACAAAGAAGAAGTTTTAGACCAAGAACTTGAAGAATAGTAATGACCCACACCTCTTTAAAATAATTGTATTGAGGCTAACAAGAGGTAAACTATCTTATAGGATCGAATAGATCAACTTACACAATAAATAAATCTTTTATTCCATGCACAAAATCAATAACCATCATCCCCCTATCAAAATATCCACAACTCTAATAGACCCCATAATAGTCACGACAAAACCTCCAATCCCTTTGGGGAGCCAAATTTTTCACAAGAATGGAAAGTGATGAAGCAGAATCTCTAAAAAATTGTCCCATGCTCATAAGTAATGAAATATAAGTATGGACATTTTTTCTCTTCTCCCTTAGATATGAGCATTTTTAAAATACCTTCTATTGGCACCCTTTTCTCTAAGTGTTTTCACACCAACATGACAAAACTAGGCATGAGGTAATCTTGTGTGATAATTGCTTGGGTTTTGTCTATGTTATGCCAGCTAGAGGAATCTTAGAAATACTTGTGCCAACTAGCCAAGAAGTTACTTCTCACCTAAATTCTGGATGGATAACTCTCAAGTATGAACACACTAGGAGAGTCATGGAGCTGATAGTTGAAGAGCATCACAAGCCTTGAGGCTTACCTGTCCAGTCATACATATAGTGGCTTGGGTCTTGAAGAGCATGGAGGTATAATTGGTGGAATAAATAGGAAAACTACCACCACCTAGCCATCCATCAACACACACCTACCTAGTCAACCAAGGGGTGGCTAGTGCCTATTTAAAGAAGTGACCTCTAAGAGCAAAGGGGGGAGAGAGACAACAATGCTGATGATAAAGAGGTAGCATAGAGAAGACTGGCATAGGTGTATTTAGAATACAAAATAGGATATCTTATGTTTATTTCTAGTAGACCCAACCTTGATTAGTCTTCACTTGATTGTGAGTTACATACGTGAAGTGATCCACATCCCTTCTCAGGGATAGCATCTCTCATCAAGGACCGATCAGTGCACACCACGTGTCTGACTAGGAATCACCTTAGGTGCTTCAATGGTTGGCCTATATGGGGATCTGAAAGAGGACCCAGATCACTCCAGAGCTTTTGGCATGATGGCTAGTCCTTCTATTGGTATCAGGGCTAGGTCTCAAGGTTGAGACCCATGGAAGCTAGTGGGTATGATCCACATCCCTTCTCAGGGATAGCGTCTCTCCTCAAGGACTGATCAGTGCATGCCACATGTCTAATCAGGAATCACCTTGGATGCTTCAGTGGCTAGCCTATATGGGGATCTAGAAGAGGACCCAGATCACTCTAGACCTTTTGGCATGATGGCCAATCCTTCTATTAGTATCAAAGCTAGGTCTTGAGGTCGAGACCTGCAGAAGCTAGTGGGCATGATCTACATCCCTTCTTAGGGATAGCATCTCTCCTTAGGGATTAATCAGTGCACACCACGTGTCTGATTAGGAATCACCTCAGGTACTTCAGTGGCTAGCCTATATGGGGATCTAGAAGAGGACCCAGATCACTCTAAAGATTTTGGTGTGATAGCTAATCCTTCTATTGGTATCAGAGCTAGGTCTCAAGGTCGAGACCCACGAAAGCTGGTGGGCATGATCCACATCCCTTCTTAGGGATATCATCTCTCCTTAGGGATTGATCAGTGTATGCCACATGTCTAATCGAGAATCACCTCAGGTGCTTCAGTGGCTAGCCTATATGGGGATCTAGAAGAGGACCCAAATCACTCTGGAGCTTTTGGCATGATGGCTAGTCCTTCTATGATACCAATAGAAGGATTGGCCATCACACCAAAATATCTAGAGTGATCTGGGTCCTCTTTTAGATCCCCATATAGGCTAGCCACTGAAGCACTTGAGGTGATTCTCATTTGAACATGTGGCATGTGTTGATCAATCCCTGAGGAGAGACGTTATCCCTAAGAAGGGATGTGGATCATGAAGGTATCATGTTAGGATGAGGCCCAAATTGATCTTGTAACTATCATATTGAAATACAAATGAAACTAAATCAATTGTAGGAAATATGTGTTGAATACCCCCTCTAGTATGATATTTAAGAATTAAAAATGGTTTTGATATATATATATATATATATATATATATATATATATATATATATATATATATATATATATATATATATGTTATCTGCTAGTATAAGTGGTAATTAAATAAGTCATGTGAGGATCTATAGAGCCAATTATAAGTTGACCATCACAATACATGGTAACCCATAGTTAGGAATGACCCATCTTATGCTAAGCACCAAGTGAACCTGGCCCTATAAAAATAAAGAAACCAAGTAGCTCAAGACAAGATGAGAATGTTACCTGGAAATCTCAATCCGGTTAGTGCCTAGATCAATTATCAAAATAGATGTGCACCACTATGACCAAGAATTAAACTCTAAACTCATCAAGTGACTGTTAACCTAATTATTGAAATAACCTTGAGTCTATGAATCTCCATGACATGCCCCATTGACCAAACCAAAAATTGTACCATGTTCCAACTAGCCCAATATGGGCCCTGATCCTCTCATCATTTCACTTCAGGTGAGTGCTCAAGGTTTACACCTTGATTAAATTGGATGTCAGTGCAAGATGTGCTAAATTTTGTGCCTACTCTATTGCTAAAAGCCTTGTGCCTAGTCATCTTAAGGTACTAAACTAATAGGGTGAGTTACTAAGAGTAATGGGCACTACTATAAGAAATTAATACTATTTAAACTATAACATTTTGGTTTTATTTCTGGTATTTATATTTAATTTTGTTGTTTCAATGGTGTGATGGAGCAATGTGTTAACTCTCACTTGAGAACATCGAGCACTAGCTGGAATAAGTTAAAGATAGATTTACATAGAGTCATCTGACCTACCAAGGTCAAGAGCCAAGAGTATGGGTGTAGACCTACCTGTATGACCCATTGTATGAATTACTCTTTTGTGAGTTACCAGAACACATATACAAATGATTGATTTCTTACAACACATATAGATAGTAAAGATAAGTGTTTTTAATAGAAGAGCACCTAGAAAATATTGAAAACTTAGATGAGGAGTGGATGTACATTTTTGACCATTGGTGGAATGGGGCACTAAATAGTTACGTGCTAAAATTTATGATGTCACCATACTCCTGCCCTAAAAAAGTGGAGCATGAACTCTATCACGAACCTAGAGGTGCATTTTTTAGAGAGCTTGGCATTGAATTGAAGAAGTTTCTAGTAGATTATGTAATGGAGACTGTAAATATGATCAACTAAAATTTGGGCACATATGAGTAGGCATAAATGGTAATAAGTGGAAGTTAAAGTGAAGTATAGATGGAAAGGGATGAACAACCAAATGATCAAGAACTCTACAAGCAAAATTATAAAAAAAGAATGAATATATTGATAGTACTGGAACCTAGAAGTGCTGAGGAAATTGGTATAGACCAAAAAGGGCATGGGACAAGATCCCTTGAAATACAATAGTGCCATGAAATAAGGGATGAAGTTGTAGGGTGAGCTCAGGAGTCCATAGAGGGCATTTTCAGTGGGTTCCTAGAAGATCAAACACCATAAGATACATAAGAGGAACTTGCCCCCTTCAAACTAGAAGTGCATACTCATGCATTGGATCCAATACAAGAAGATAGGAATTTAATAATTGAACCTAGTACCATGGTTGATTTTTATAGATTATAATTCTTGAGGGAAGAACTAGTAATTGAACAAATAATCCCTTAAAAAGTATTAAAGAATAGATCAACAACTTCAAGCATGAGGACCCCTAGTCAAATAATTAATAAGATAAATCCTACCATCCTAGTTCAAAGGATGTCAACTATGTCAATTAGGCAACATCTTAGTGGAGGTGGCTCCACAACCAGGAAGTAGTTTTATACCCACTAACTCTATGGTACAACCACTAGAAATTGGGACATAATCCAACCTAGGGATCAAAGGAGTGCCTCCCACCCAAGATCTAGGAAGACAAGCACCATAGGGTCAAGTAACCCCTTAGTAGATTTACTATGAGATGGTAATGCATTTACTAGAGTACTAAAGTGTTGAAAATGTTGTTGAACATGTGCTCAAGTGTGAACTATAATGGTGTATTAGGGGGATTACCCATTCAGAGTGTAAGGCCACTCATTTTGTGATGACCCTAATGGATCATGCACATACCTAATATCAAAAGTTTGATCCCAACCAAGCCTTGGTGGATTATAACCTACTAAAGGAGGCTTTTCTCAAGGAGCTTGACATCCTAGAGTTTGAGTAGCAGAGCATAGTTGCATTAAAAGAAATTATCTAGGGGTTATCTGAGAGCATGCAATACTATGATGCACATTTCAAAACCCTCCTTTCAAAACTCCCATATGACATCCACCTCTCCCAACACATGCAATGGTTTTTTAGGGGCTTACTTGTACCATTTTGATGAGTGTTGTCCATGAAAACATTCATGGATCCTAGAGAAGGGCTAGATGCTACACTAAGGGTTGAGATAGTCAAAAGCACATACACTAGAATAAGTTCATTTATGGAGGAATAGATTATGTTAATGGCCTCATAATTGTAGAAATTGATAGCAAGATCAACACATAACACTCACAGTGGGTTGTGGTGTGTTGCCTACGAGGAAGAAGGGCATAGTAAGACTAATTTCTTGAGGAAATATGTCTAAGTGCTAATTTTATACTATGAAGTATGCCACAAAGACCACAATGTTCATAAAAACTCATTATTAAAATGTACCACCAAATTAAACATTTCTATATATTGTAAATTATGTGATGCATACACCCACACAACCAAAATCTACCATGTCATTGACAAAATGCATCAAAACATAGAGAGATGCACATGGTAGGTGACCAGTACAACTGTAGAGTAGATGCACCAAGGCATTGATGGTTATATCTAGCAAAGTGTTGGTTATGGAAACTAATGAGGTGCAAGAGGGTAAGGGGGAGGATGTGGTGGGGGAAGGTTTCCCCCATAATCATGTTATAAATGTGGATCAACCAATCACTACCAACATGATTGCCCAATGCATCCCACTTTTGGGTATTATTATGGGCTACATTGAGTTGAAGAATGACTTGACTTATATACAAAGTTAACCCAAAACTATCATGATAAAGGTGCTACCATGACAGGTGAGAACCCAAGGTAGAAAAGTGGGCTACAAAGCCATAACCAACCCATAAGGAGACTATCAAAGTGAAAGTCACTACAAGAAGCAGATTCACTTCTCAACCCATTAGTGAACCAACCCCATAATTACACCTAAAATATGGGGAATTAAGCTAAACCAAGTGCATGACACAACCCAAACCCAAGGCAACACCATGTCCTAATTTGACACGCTAGAAGGATGTCCTATAATTGGCCATGAACATGATTTAAGACCTCCAAGGTGAGATTCAATTAGCTAGAGATTTAGAGGTGCAAGCTATAACTTCACTTAAGAAGAGGGATAACCAAGAGGTAGAGGTGAAATAATTAATAGAAATCTTGCACCTCTTGAAGATGGAGGGAATGTTTCCTTTATTAAAGAATATATTGTTGAAATAAATAGAAAGGCCAAAAGATGAGGTTGTGCCTCAATGGATTGAAATCATGGCACCACATTTGGATTGGGAATGCAAGGTGTGTCATACTCAAAATGATGAGTGTGACTAAGAACTGATAATTAGTGCAACCATTAATGGATGGTCAATATGTGAGGTCAGTATTAACATATGCATCAAGGTCAATATTTTGACCAAAACTGCGTAGGAAAAAATGGAAAGACCACCCTTAAATCCATCTCCTCACACCTTGTTCATGGAAAACAAAACTAGAGCACAACCTATTGGGGTCCTGAAAGGTGCCATCATAGATATCATGGGTGCAAAATTTTGGGTTGATTTTGAAGTAATAGAATTAGAAAAACATGATAACTACCCAGTGCTCCTAGGTATACCATGGTGCTACATAAATAATGGGGACATGTGCTTTAAGAATCATTACATGAATTTTGAGAATTGAAAAGAGAAGGTGGTGATCTCCCTTTAAAAAGATCAAGGACCACCATATGTTGAGAGCATTGACTTTGTGGAAGAGATCAACCATATATACAATATCACAATGGAGAGCATTGAGATTTTACATCTTAATGATCAAGTCATGCTAAAATGAAAGGATGACCAAGAAGTATCTGATGTAATAGACATAACATGAGACTGATGGGTAGAGAAGGCATACAAAACTAGTGGATGAAAGTGCTATCAAATTTGCACAAAGGTGCTAAGGTTGGCTAGGATAGGTCTAATCCAAATTGAACAAAATACATAGAAATGGGTTCCCACAACAAGGCAACTAAAAAAAGAATATTTTAGATTAAGTAAGGGAAAACATGATACCCTTCCAAGATATGAAGGAATAAGACCTATCAAGAGCTATGTAAATGACATAGAGTCTTGCATCTCCAAAGAAGTAGATCGAATGGGTGCATTGGTGCATACACTAAAGAACATTGTTGTTTGATGGTGGGCAACACACAAGGCTAGCATACCAATGTGGAAAAATTTCAATGCCATAATAATCATAAGGTTTGGCAAGATCAATGAGGACTTGGACATAGAAGCTTACTCAGGTGATTTAGACCCTATTTCCCACATGTGCATCTATGAAGAAACATGGACTAACTATGGTAAAAATGCATCAAATAACCTATGGGTGTACACCTTTTACCCTAAAAACTTGGGCATGAGGTTGGTACATCATAAATGAGATATGTATGGAGATGACTAGTTGGGATACACTGAAGGAGAGGTTTTTTAAAAAAAATACTTTTCCTTTGAATATTTGAGGATACCATTACAGGCCATACACTAGGCAATCTTTGAAGACACTTCTATACTAGAAGAGTGTCTCAAGGACATGTTTGGGGAGAAAAGACTAATGTTTCCCACCTTCTTTGAAACAAGGTGCTCAATAGTGACTCTAGTGAAGATGATGATGAGACTTGGAAGGAGCACAATTAGAAGGTTCTAACAGGCAAGAAAAGGGCCATGCACCAAATAAATAAGAACATCCTAGATGAAGACATATATACTCATCTACACATTGACACTATATAAGGGATCAGGCAGGTGAAAAACTACCATCAGGTGTAAAATGAGCCATATCACATGCCACTTTGAACCATGAAAGTGGAAATCATCACAGAGGGTGAACCTGAGACCACCACCATAGGTGCATATTGGTTCGAAGCAAATATGGCATGAATTATTGAGCTCTTGAAAGAATTTTAGGATTTATTACCTCAAAACTATCAAGGCATGAAGGGCACCCACCCTTCCATGGGTAAGATGAGCATCAAGTTGATGGATGGCATGAGACCCATAAATAAATTCCCATACCACATGAACCCCAATCTTCATGCTAAGGTAAAAATAGAAATTGATGGGATGCTAGCCATAGGGTTAATATATCTAGTGCAAGAGTCAGATGGGTAAGTCCCATGGTCATTATCATAAATAAGGATAGGTGTATTATAATATGCATCAATTATTGACTTTTAAATACTACCTGTGTTATTCATCCCTTTCTAATGCCATTTATAGATGAGGTCCTATATGGAATCACTAACTATGAAATATAGACATTCATTGATGAATTCTTTAGATACCATCAAGTGTAAATATATGATGAAGACAAGCCAAAGACAACCTTCAAAAATAAATGGGGTTATTCTATGTATAGCATAATTCCCTTTGGGCTCAATAATGCACCAACTATCTTCTCCAAAGTAGTCATCATGGCATTCAAAGACTTTACTCATCAGTTTCTCCAAGTATACCTTGATTATTGGACCATGTATGGCCTCATCAAGGACCACCATGATAAATTATACCTCATGTTTAAAAGATGTAGGCATCTAAAAATTTCATTAAACTTAAAGAAGTGCATCTTTACAACTCTTTTTAGAATATTTCTCGAGTACATTATCTGCAAGGATGGTCTACTAGTAGACTTGACAAAGATCACCATTATTATTTAGCTCTAGACCCCTTCAACACAAAAGGATGTTCACACTTTCTTATGCCATTATGGCTACTATAAGAAATTCATTAGGAGCTATGCAAGGATTGCATCACCTCTAGAGGAACTCTTGTGCAAAGAGGGCCTATTATATTAGGGCTAGGTATAAAAAGAGGCATTTGAAACCCTAAATTTAAAACTAGCCAGTGTACTAATATTACAATTCCCAGATTGGATGACCTAATTTCATGTCCATGTTGATGCCTCTAGCTCTACCATTGGTGTCATTCTAGCACAACAAGGTGAATGAAAAATGGGCCATCCAATTTCCTTTGCCAGTAGAAAGTTAACCCAAGTCGACTGAAACTATATGAAAATTGAGCAAGAGGCACTCACCATGGTATATGCACCATAGAATTTTAGATAATACCTATTGGCTACTCCCTTAATTTTCTTCACTAATCATGAAGTGCTAAAATACCTCATCAAAATCTAGAACTACTTGGGTGCATATGTAGATGGATAGTTCTTTTCCAAGAATTCTATTTTTTCATTATCATTAAGCTTAAAAAGCAGAATATAGACCTAACCATTTATCACACATAAAATATAGTGATGGATTAGCATCAATTGAAGATGATATGTTAAAGACATAACTATATAGAGTCCATCATGTTCCTAAAAATCTAGAAGAGATCACTACCTTCTTAAATTCTAGACTAGCACCCCAAACCATATTCAAGAAAGAAAGAAAATAACTCACTATTCTTGTTACCCAATTCCAATTCAATGAGGGGGAACTTTAAAAGATGATTCAAGATGAAGTCCTCCATCGATGTGTTCTTTATCATGAAAGGGACTTAATATTACAAGATGTGCATGAGGGAATTGCAGGAGGCCATTACGTTAGAGATGCAACAGTGCAAAAGATCCTATAGTCAAGCTTGTGGTGGCCAAGCCTATTTCAAGATTCCAAGGAGTGCACAAAGGTATGTGATATATGCTAGCACACAATAAAACCCAATGCTCAAAATGAGATGCCTCTCATCCCTATCTTTGCCTAGGCACCTTTTGAAAAATGGTCCATTGACTTTGTTGGGCCCATCACTCTTATAGCTCAACACATGAGTTCATGATACATTCTAGTAGCCACTAACTATTTCACCAGGTGGGCCACAGCTATACCAACCAAAGACTACATAGCTATAACAACTACATGCTTCATATGGGAAAATATCATAAGTAGGTATGGGTTCCCATTAAGTTTCATGAGTGATAGGGGTACTTATTTCATCAATTAAATTGTGTGAATTCTCCTAATAAAGTACATGGTGGTACACCACAAAATAACACGCTATCACCTACAAGCCAATGGTACAGCTGAATCCTTTAACAAAATATTTAGGATGTGCCTCACTAAGATATGTAACATTGGGTGCAATGATTGGGAGATCATGTTTCCATGGTACTATGGGTTTACCACATAACCTATAAGCATCTAACCAAGGCAACACCATTTCAACTAGTTTTTGGCATAGAATCCATACTACCGATAGAATTTATCATCTCATCACTATGAATTACATGCATTGGTCACTTATATGACCAAGAGTCACTATAGTCAAGACTAGAAGACTTGGATCATTTATACGAGAAGCGCACTCAAGGAAGGTGGAGTTAACAAATCAAAAAAGTGTGCCAAAAGAGTTGTCAAAATAAATACATTAGGTGAAAAGAATTAACTAAAGGGGCATTAGTATTACTCTATGACTCTATCTTAAGCACCCAAGAAAACTATAGATAAGGTAGATGGGTCCCTACATCATCCATCACATATTAGATACTGGCATGTGTAAACTATGCATGTTTGCTAGTGAAATGCTTCTCAAACATTTCAATGGAAATCACTTAAAGTTATATAAGCAATAAAGTGGCACCTGTACCACAAGAACACTGACTTATTGATCACAAGTTGGATTGAGTCTAATGACCATATATAGGCTTGGCACAAGCCAATCCCATAAGTAAGCTATGTTTTGGTTCTTTTTTAGATTGGTAATAGGTAGTGTGAGATGGTCATTGAGATCCCTAGGTTCTACCACTCCACACATAAATCCAATCAGGTGAGTCAAGTACTTACACCAACAAGCACAAGAGGCTAAACACCTAAGTTTTGGGCATGAGAAGTCTATAAATCAAGTGATTAGAAAAAGAAACATCTATACAAGAGGCATGTAGTGAGATGGTGAGAAGATACCAAGCACCAAAGGGCCACCATAAGGAATTTGTTAAAGTAGGATGATCTAAGGCAATACAATGCATTGAAATTTGACTAAGGAGAGAAAAGTGCACTTTAGACAAAAGCATAGCTAGAAAAGAATGTGGGACCTAGGAGGCTAAATTGCATTCATATGAGGTGTTGCACCTAAGTTACGATAAGAAAGGTGAAGGTCATACCATGTGACAAGCATAAAAGGAATTTATTTAAGATATCTAGCATCCATGCATGAGTTAGTAGGAAATGATTGATTTGAACCACTAGTCACATCACTAAAAATACCATTAGAAATACTAATTGAGGTGGCGATAACATGTTTCCATGCATTAAATATAGGGATGATGAAGGATCTTGGAGGATTTTGAAGATTTTCTTTGTTTACTCTAAAAGATGTACAACTCTCATCATAAACACCTACATTAAAGATATTAGGCCAACCAAGAGGGTATACAGGCATGATCATGCAAATGGGCTAGGTTACACTCTATTTCAAAACTGGATATTATATGAACTTAAAGAGATTTGAAGAGAAAAACCAAGTTTCTAAAAAAGACATGACACAAAAAATTGGGCATGAACTAAGGAACAATGATAAGGAATTGCATCTACAAGAATAAGTGAGGGAAAGTACATAATAGTCAAAAAGATAGTCCTAAATGAACTACCTAAGGGTCATCATTAGGGGGTTCAGAAAACCTCATCTCCCAAGGTTTAATTCTAGCCACTTCAAAATAGTGAGGAAGTGGAAGAATGAGAGCTCTATGGAAGAATAGATGGAATCTAAGTGGGTCTAATTCAAGGAGACAAAGGCCATAAATACTATGGCATAGACTATTAAATGGGTAAGCATCACCATGATTGACCTAGAGGTGTTCACCAAAATGTCTTATCAATACATGTAGTTTCCCCCCAAGATATTGGTAGGAGAAATGATTTTGTTATTTGTACATAATTGCTAGCTCAAGGAGTAAAACCACTGTACTTCCATCCATCTCTAGGATTTGGCATAGGATTGAATGGTATATATTTGGTGCAAGATGCCACAAGGGGATGCATTATTTGATGTTTTGATTAGAGATAAGATAACACCTTTAGGTGTAACTCAGCTCTATGAGTTGCCTTGCTTTGAGAAGCCAAAATAACTCATTCATTTTCTCCTTTTACATGTCCATGATGATCACATCTAATTTTTAAGTAGGTGCATGAAAATATTAATGTAACTCAGGAGGATAACTAGGCTCCTAGATACTAGGAGGTACATTCATCAACTTATGAATGACAAAGAAGAAGTAGAATGCATTACCCAATTATTGAATACTACAAAGGGGGTTTTGCCTTCCCCATCAAAAAATTGTATTAACCCTAGGATGAGACTAGTGTCGTGCTTGGTCAGTTCCAAGTTGTGTCCAGGAGGGTGGTGGACTCATGTGTCTAAGACCTACTTGTGTGTCACATACCATATAGTGAAAGGGGTCCAATTCAATATAGCTAAATTCATAGTAGATGAATTTGTGGAAAATGTTGTCAAATGCCACACCTCTAATGGAACTTTTAGGTGGGGATCCATCCTCATCCTCAACATCATGGAGGAGATAGGAGTTTTAGATGGGGAAGGAAATAACTTATGGGTTTTTCTAGAACATCATGGATCCCTAGCACACAAATACCAATAACTCACCTACCTTACCTCTACTGGCACAAAGTATAAAGCATGGGTGATGAAGTGGTACACCCAATACATAGAAACTTTCAGGCTTGAATGGTGCATTCCTTAAGGGTTACTGAAGAGTTTATTTAGAATGATGATTTTTATTGTGATGAACCACCAGTGTGTAGTGTGTCTATCACTAAAGGATGGCACAAGGAATGGGTGGTTAAAACTACTTTATGCCTTCTTAGTAAAATACTTTAGCAAGGTGCTGCAATGGATCCCCAATACACAGAAGATAGAAATCCTAGTTAGAGAACTAGACATGGAGAGGTGCAAACTTAGGTACTAGTTTATCCACACTAACATGAAATCTACCAAAGATGAGGAGGATGAATTAGATATCCTTGACATATCTCTCATCCTCATAGTATCAATAGCTAACTACATCCATAGGCTCTATTATGAGATGAAGCCAAGGAAGAAGGCAACTCAAGCATCTAGCATAGAAGGTAGCATCAACCCTCTAGTTCAAATAAGATAAAATGGGAGCCCAATACCTTTATCAAGTGAATAACCCCCTAATAAAAAAGAGGGGAAACCTTGTAGGAAATTTAGATACACCTGTAAAAGAATATCACCTTAGAAGGAGAAGTGTCTACCTTGGAGCTGCCAAAAGGGTGCAAGAAGACCAAGGCAAAAAGGGAAAAGCCCTCATCTTATATGCCTACAATAGTTATATCTAAATAATATCCAAAGGATTCAAAGGTAAGATAATGGATGATAGGCACCTATATTATGGAGGGATCCCCTTAAGAATATACCCCCTCTCTGTGCCCTCAAACTAAGTTAAAGAAGAAGAAGCACAAGCTAAAGACCCTTGGCTAGGTATAACTTTAGAAGGCACAAGTAAGGGAGATAAAATAACAAAAGGAGGAGATGAATAGGGTAGGGGTAGACAAGGAGGTGATTAAGATGATGGAGGCCAAGCTAAGGAAAAGAGTGGAGCACATAGTGAAGGCAAAAGAAAGCAACTGTGAAGAAAAAAGGGTTAGGACTACCCCATCTAGTACACCAACAGATGAAGAGCTAAGGTGAAAATGGGAGGCCATGGGCCTAAATTAATAAGAAATTGAGGTAGCACTAAAATTAGATTAGAAGTGTAGAAAGATGAGAGAGAGTGGTATGTCCCAAGTTGACATTGACAAAATTGAGGCTACTGAGATAAGAGCCAGTGAAAAAAACGGTGTCATGCAAAGGAAGGTTGAGAAGGAGAAAGCTTCCATTAGTATGTAGCATGGAAATAAAAGAGTAGAAAAGGCACTTATCACCTCCACCATGATAGTAGAGTAAGATACATAGTATGTGCACTCATGTCTTGAAAGGGCACCTAGGAATATAGAATACAATATTGGACCTAAACAATAACAAATAGAAAAAGGAGAAGAAATAAGAGATGATGAAGAGGGAGAAGAAGGAGAGGAAGAAAGAAGGGAAGAGGAAGGAGGAGATGGTGAAGAGGAAGAAGAAACTAGAGATGAATAAGAACCCAGTTTAAACTCTGGCTGGGAAGAAGATGTGGCAGAAGAAGAAAGTAATATGCTTGGGAATAGGGGGCATGCACAAGAGGGATTTAAGGAGGATGACTACTATATACAAAAATGCATGCCTCAAAAGGCTACAACTAGAATTATGTGCCACCAGGTATCTTGGGTGTTTGATTGTTTCATGGACTAACTTGAGTTTAAAGTTTTAATAAAATCAATCGAAGATCCCCTAAAGCTAGAGAGAGGCTACTCTTACAAACTCCTCAATCCCGGAGACATAAACCTCATGTGCTCTATGAATTCCTTGATCAAGTTGGCATCTTTTATGGCATGTAATAAAATAATCAATTATGTTTGAGACTAAAACTATAAGAAAATAGCAAAGGATGTAGAAAAAGAACTCCAAGAGACCAAGTCTAAGCTCCAATAGTTTTCTCAACGCATCAAAGAGGAAGAACCATCCCTCCTAGACAACATAATCTCTGAAGGAATGAATGAAGTAGACCAAATCTACACCTTGGTTAAATAAATGATCCCAAGGATGAAGCCAGCATAGGAAGAACTAGAAGACCCTTGTTATCACCTTAGAATGGAGTTTAGTGGGAATCTTGAAAGAATTTAAGAGCTCTTTGTTTATCTAGAGTTGTGAATAAAAGAGGCAGATGCAATATTCTATAAGTTCATCAACCAATTTGAAGTCATTGATGCATGCCCAAAGAAAATAAAGGATGAAAAGTGGCCTTAGTCTAGTAGGATATTGTGGTCAGTAGAATTGAGTTCCCACAAATTATGATGAAATTAAACAACTTGAGCTCTCATTTGAAGACACAAGAGCAAGAATTGGAGGTGGTCTTCTATGCCTTCTATACAAGTGTAAGTGGGTAAGGTGAAATTTTGGAAGGTGTAGTCAAAAGTACCAAAGAAAGGTTCAAGGACTATAGAAGGGAACTGGAAGGCATAGATGTGCTCACTCTTGAGGTAACATCCACTTTAGTAGATGGTGTCATTAAGGAAATGAAGATCAATATAAGGCTTTAAGATATTTTGAATAGAACTAGAAAAATATGCACCTAAGTTTTATGTGCCTAGAAGGCTAATCAACTAGTCTGAGGTAGACTAGAATTTTATATGGGGTAAATGTTGGCACCTTTTTCTCTAAGTGTTCTTGTGCTAACATGACAAAACCAGGTGTGAATAAATCTTGTGTGATAATTGTTTGGGTTTTATCTTTGGTGTACTAGCTATAGGAATCCCATAAATACTTGCACCAACTGGCCAGGCAGTTGTTTCTCACCTAAATTTTGGATGGATGGCTCTTAAGTATGAACACACTGGTAGAGTCATGGAGCCAATGGTTAACGAGCATCAAAATCCTCAAGGCTTACCTACCCAGTCCTACATATGGTGGCTTGGGGATCCAGGAGCATGGAGGTATAATTGGTGGAACAAATAGGTGAACTATCACCACCTAACCATTTGTTATCACATGCCTACCTAGTCAGCCAAAGGGGTGGCTAGCACATATTTAAATAAGTGACCTCCAAGATCAAAGGGGGGAGAGAGACAACAATGATGATGACAAGGAGGTAACATAGTAAAGAATGGCACAAAGTTAACTAGAATACAAACTATGATATCTTATGTTTATTATTGGTAGACTTATCCTTGATTAGTCCATGCTTGCCTGTGATCTATTGGACATGAAGGTATCATGCTAGGTTGAAGCCCAAATTGATCTTGTAACTATCATATTGAAATACAAATGAAACTAAATTAGTTGTAGGAAATATGTGTTAAATACCCCCTATAGTATGATCTTTAAGAATTAAATATGGTTTTGATGTATGTGTGTGTGTGTGTGTGTGTGTGTGTGTGTGTGTGTGTGTGTGTGTGTGTGTGTGTGTGCGTGCGTGTGTGTGTGTTCTTAGCTAGTATAAGTGGTAATTAGATAAGTCACATGAGGATCTATGAAGCCAATTCTAAGTTGACCATCATGATGCATGGTAACCCATAGTTAGGAATGACCCAGCTTGTGTTAAGCACAAAGTGAACCTGACCCTATAAAAATAAAGGAGCCAAGTACCTCAAGACAAGATGACAATGTCACTTGGACATCTTGACCTAGTTAGTGCCTAGATCAATTATCAGACTAGATATGCACTACTATGATCGAGAATTAAACTCTAAAATCGCCAAGCAACTATTAACCTAATTATTAAAATAGCCTTGAGTTGACGAATCCCCATGACATGCCTCATTGACCAAACCAAAGTTGTGCCATGTTCTAACTAGCCCAATATGGACCTCAGTCCTTTCATCACTGCACTTTAGGTGAGTTCTCAAGGTTTGCACCTTGAGTGAATTGGATGTTAGTGTAGTGATGTACTAAATTTTACACCTACTATACTACTAAAAGCCTTACACCTAGTCATCTTAAGGCACCAAACTAATAAGGTGATTTACTAAGAGTAATGGGAACTACTATAATAAATTAATACTATTTAAACTATAACACCTTTCCCACCCCACTTCAAGGTACCTAAATTTTAAAAATATAGAGGGAAAGGTGATCCGCATGACCATGTATAGGTGTTTTATGTTGCTTATGATGATGCCTATATATTAAGACTTTTTTCTAAAAAACCTCTCTGGGCCAGCCTTGGAATGATTCATGTATTTGTCAAATGGGTCTATATCTAGTTTTGGGGAATTAATTGATCAATTTATGAGACATTTTTCATTCAATATTGAACATGATGTCTCCATTATAGACCTTTAAACACTAAACAAAGAAGTGGGAAAAAAATTTCCCCTTTCTTGTAATGATGGAGAAGTTTAACAAGCCACATTTAATGTACAATAACTAGAAAACGAGCTAGTTAAAAATTCATTGATAATCTCAATGTTGATCTAAAATATTAGTCAAAACTCCAATGTACTAAAAAATTTGATGATATTATTAAAAAGGGGGTACAAGTTAAAATATCACTTATTGAAAAGGTAATAATTATGATATACTCTCAAAATGAACATAGTCCAAACCAAGATAACTCTTTTTTGGGAAAATAATAATCTTCAAAAAGAATAAGAATGTTTTGGTAAATATGGTTAAAGATTCCAAACAACATGTTCAAATAGTGAAAAAAGAGGAGTCCCAGAGATCAACATAATAACTCCTCTGTTCAAGTGCCACGAGGTAAAACAAAACCTCAAACTGGAAAGATACCTCTTACTAACCTTGGAGTGCCCATTGAAATGGTTTTTAAACATTTAATTGATGCTAACATGATCACTCTTCCTAAAATTAGGCCTTTGGATGATCGTCAACCTCAACCTGATTGGTACCACAAGGATGGATTTTATAAATATCACAAAGTCAAAGGTTATGATGCAAAAAGGTGTATTCAATCAAATAATTATATTTAGGGCCTAATTTAAAGATGTGATATTGAAATAGAAGGGGAAAGTACTCCAAAACTATATACAAATTAGTAGTTAGGCATTTATTACGACCCCCTATCTAAACATGATCAAAGAAATAGAAATCAACAAAGAGACTAGGGTTAGACCTCCTCTTCCAATCTCACTAATCATCATGCCATGCCATATCATGATTTCAACACCATAAAAAATTCATAGCCCCCAAGATCCCACTCCACCATCACCCACCATATTAAACATTAATTAGGCCATTGTTGATTGTGTGGTTACTACCAGACATAGCAAAATCATAGTTCCAGGGGCATACCCAAAAGACCTATTCACCTGTACAACTCAAAAGTGGAATATTTCTAAGAAATTTTTAGTATATTTTGATAAATCTTATTATATAATTTAGTAAATTGAGAATACATCTGCCTAAATCCCATTAAGAAAACTCAAAACATCCCTTATGCATAAGGAGATATTCAATCAAGTTTTAAATGATGTAAAGGCCCCCAAATATATTGACACCTATCAATTCTAGGCATTAGTGGGTTATTTATACCCTTCTCAATAAATCACCTTTAGTTTTCAGGACATACCTCTCACTGGCCCCCATCATAACTACCCCTTATTCATAAAATTCTATATATCCAATCATCGTATTCCCCAGGTACTCATATATGAAGGGTCTATATTAAACTTATGTAATATATATTTCTTAAATAAATTGATGTATTATAAATCATATTTAGGGCCTACTCTGATTATGATAAAACATATTATGACAATGAATGGCCATCTACAGGAACTATCTACCTTCCTATTATCATGGGACCCATGGTACATCAAACCCTAATCTATGTTATGGATGTTGATTTACCCTATAATATGATACTATGTTGTCCTTAGATACATGAGAAGCAATGTTTCCTATCTACCCTTCATCAATGTCTAAAACTCCCCCACTCAAGTATGAAAGTCATCATTCTTGGGGAAATTGATCATTTTTGTAGTGGTCAAATGGATCAATTGTCATCTTCATATTATTGTCCTAGCATGGATAATTATATTTTAAGCCCAACAACTACTAAATATGTAAACCCTGTTGACCTTGTACCTACTTCAGATCCATTACCTGAAGTCATTCATCTCAAAATCACATCCACAAGATGCAAGGAATATTAACATAAAACCTTTTATGTAGGTGATCTACCTCTTTACCTACATAGTTACAGGTCCCCTACTACATAGAATACCATTACTATTAGCTATCAATTTGGACCTGTGGCCTTTTTTAGTGTATGATTATTATCAAAAGAGTATATTGATGAATTAAATGAATCATAGATTATTTCAGATGATGAGGCCCTCACATATCCTAGAAAAAGATACCCTCACATCTAAAAAATGTTAGAAAACACGAATTATCAATTGAAGGTCTTAGGGATACATGATCAAGGTAGGATTTACCCCATAACAATTTAAGAACATCCACAATATCTTAGCTTAGGGGAAAAACTATTTGATGATTACTTAAATGATATCATTGTGGATACTATTTTGGTCCTTGAGGAGTCTCTCTTTGATGATGAAATCGAGATGAGTTCTATTTATAGTCTCTATGAGGATCTTGATGCCATAAACCTTTTCCCTAATACCACCATTTCCACCATAAACATATCCCTATGTTATCTCTATTTAATTGACTGGGATCAACATCAAGAGCCATCCTTCGATATGTTTCAAAATGATGAAGCAATCTTAGAATTTTTGAGAGCATAGGATTTCATGCCTTATGATGATCATAATAAAGGATTTAATATTAATCTATATCAATCAACTTATTGTAGGGAACAACAACATCCCCTTGACCAAACGGAAGAAGAGCAGTCTGAAGAAGAAGAGCCACCCCAAAGCCTAAAATAATTTTCATATAAATCATAAGAATATAATGATAGATATATAACTCATGGATATTTTCACTTAAGATATATTAGATAAATAATTTCCCCTTTATATCAAAGATCAGTCACCTTCTCTCATTGATGAGGTGATAAAGATTAACATTGGACTTGAAGACAATCCTAAAATCATCAAACTGGGGCAACTCTCTCACTTGAAGAGTGTCAACTTATTATTTAAATTCTTAAGGAATTCATAGATGTTTTTTCATGGTACTAATATAACATGCTTGGGACTGATCCCTCCTTAGTAGTGAATCATTTGTTTGTTCATCCTAACAATAAACTAATCAAGTAAAAATTATGAAAGATGCACCCTAAAGTGGTCTTACTAGTTAAGGAGGAAATACAAAAATTCTTAAAAGTAAGATTTATCTAGCCCATTGATTATTATGATTAGATCACCAATATTGTTCTTGTGACTAAGCCATGAGGAATCTAGATTTTTACTGACTTTCATGACATAAATAATGCATGTCCTAAACATGAATTCCCTCTTCCCAATATTGATATGATCTTGTATTCAACAACTAGATATGAAATGTTATCTCTCATGGATGGTTTTTTATCTATAATTAAATTAAAATTATGCCTAAATATCAACATAAAATAACCTTCATAACTTCTTAGGGGACCTTCTATTATCAGTTCATGTCTTTCAGTCTCAAAAATACTAGTGCCACTTACCAATGGGTGATGGTAGTTATTTTTCATGATATAGTTGAAGACTATGTGGATGATATTTTAGGGAAGTATCGACTTAGATCAAAACATCATGTAGTTCTAAGAACAATTTTTGAATGAATTTGAGAGTATAAAGTTAGATTTAATTCAAGTAAATATGTATGTAGAATAAACTTAGGTAAATTACTTGGGTTTATTGTATCTAGGAGAGGCATAGAAGTGAATTTGACTAAAGTTAGAGAAATTATGTAAATGCCTCCCCCTCACAATCTAAAATAGCTCATGATTCTTTAGGGAAAGTTACAAACCATTTAGTGATTCATCTCTGAGCTCACATATAAGTATCATCCTTTCACTCATCTCTTGAAGAAGGGGACTAATTTTAATTATAACTCTGAGTGTTAATAGGCCTTGAATAATCTCAAACATTATTTGGCAAATCCACCTATGTTATCACCCCCTATCACAGGAAGGCCCTTGCTCTGATATACATTTTTAACTCCATGTGTGATAGGTGCCCTACTTGCACAACATAATGATGAGCGAAAAGATCAATAAATTTACTATCTCAGTTTCACTTTAATCTCTTATGAGTTAAATTATACTATAATTGAAAAATATCGCTTAGATATGGTCTTTTCCTCATAAAAACTTTAGAATTATATGCGTAACAATCAAGTCCAACTCATTAAAATTGATCCTCTCAAATATATACTATCAAAATAAGCCCTCAAAATATGAATGGCCAAGTGGATTATGTTACTCAATGTAATGAAATTACGTATATGTTTGAAAATAATTATTATATATCATATATAATAAGCAAATATAAGAGATCACAGAGTAATAATTGATAGCAGATTAGAATACTAAATAATATAGTAGAGCCACTTTGAGGGGGAAACCTCCACAACAATGAAATAAGAGAAGAATACTTAATATGATGATGAAAAACTAACCACTACCTCCTATATATAGTCTACTTAGCCATGGTTATTTTATAGGCTAAACTAACTAAGAACATAATGAAATGTAAAAATAATATAAAAGAGTTATGTAAGCCACAAGTCAACCACACATATCCCTATACACTCCAAAGGTGAAGGGTGTAGCATGCCCCTCCCCTTCAAACAACATTGAATCAACTATAGATATTGTTGTAGAAAGGATTAGTCATCCTAGATGGTATCTTCACATGGTAAATTCTTCCATTTGATTAGGTACTCCTTAATCACTCTAGATTGTAGCTCCTTAGTGTGCATTTAAAGGATCTCCTCAAGAATAATAATAACTCTCCCCTCCACATCCAATTATGGTAACTCAATTTGAGTATTAAGTCTATGTCCAATGAATTTATTCAAGCATGATACATGAAATAATAGATTTATGTATGTGGATGAAGGAAACTGTAACTTGTAGGCCATATTACCAAAACATTTCAAGATCTGATAAGGCCCATAATACTTAGGGGATAACTTATTATATTTTTTTATTAGTTCAAGGACATATAATTATATGGTTTCAATCAAATAAAGACCCAATCACCAATGTCAAAATACCTCTCACTCCTGTATTGATATGCTTGCTACTTAATATGATTTTGGGCCATGTCTAAATTTTCACTCAAACTTACAAAGACCTCCTTTTGATGGTGAATATAGTTCTAAACTGCATGAACCTTAGGATAGAACTTCAAGGTTGAAGTGATGGATGGAGGGTGGTATCCATAAAATTTCAAAAAGGAAGACATTTTGGAAGAACTATGAATAGAAGTATTATACCACCATTCAACAAGTGGAAACCAATGAACCCATGTATCCTATTTATCAAAAAAAAAACAATGAATATATCTTTTTAGACATTTTTTAACTACCTCAGTTTATCCATCTGATTTAGGATGATAGGGTGAGTTATGAGCCAACTTGGGGCCAAAACATGCAAATAGTTCAGTCCAAATATTATTAGTGAAAATAATATCTCTATCACTAATAATGATCTTAAGAGTACTATACAATTTTTGAACTATATTGAGAAAAATATAAGATACTATATTAGCAACAAAGGGTTGTTATAAAGAACAAAAAAGAGCATACTTACTGAGATGATCCAAAACAACCATGAAAACATTTTGACCATTAGCTCTTGGTAACCCTATAATTAAATCCATAGGCACCTCTTCCCAAAGCCAACTAGGGATGGATAAATGCTAAAAAAGACCTTGGGTTTTGATGGTTTCACCTTTATTTTATTGATAGATCATACATTCAAAAACATATTTCTAGATATCCCCCTTGAGTCCTTCCCAAAACAAATCCTACTTGATTCTATGATAGGTTTTAAAAAATCTTGAATGACCCCCAAGTGGAGTTACATAAGTTCTTGAAGGATTTTGTGTTTGAGAAGAGAATTCTTACATAAGTATAATTTGTCTTTATACCATAATGCATTACCCTTCCATGTGAATTTTTTAAATCCACCTAAACCTTGATAAAGATTATGAATCAAATCATAGGTAGTACTTTCATTTTCCCATTCTAATATTTCTTTCTCTAGCCAATCTACCTGCCAAATGGTCATGGCACATAGTAATGCCTCAACTAATTCATCCCTCTTAGATAGTGCATCTACCACCACATTTTTCTTGCCTTTCTTGTAGACTATTTCAAAATAATAGCCTAACATCTTAGTTACCCATTTTTTTTTATTATAATGACAACCATTATTATATAAAATATTTGACACTATCATGATAGGTGTTTACCTGAAAATGATGACCCATCAAATAAGGTCTTTGTTATTTGACTACATGTAGAATGTCCATCATTTCCATATCATAGATGGGTTTGAGTCACTTTTTACCCTTTAGTTGGTGACTTTCAAATGTAAGTGGTTTGCTTTATTGCATGGACATAACACCCATACCATATCTATATGCATCACATTCAACCATAAATGTGTAAAAAAAATTAGGAATGCCCAACACTAGAGTGGTACACATAGCGAATTTCAATTATTCAAATGCCCTGGTAGTTGTATCATTCCACTGAAAGGAGTCTTTATTCAAAAAATATGTGAGTGGGTATGTAATGCTACCATATTTTTTGATAAACCTATGATGGTAACCGGTTATCCCCAAAAATCCCCTTAGCTACTTGAGTGTCTTAAGAACCAACCAATCCACCATTACTTGGAGTTTAATAAGATCCACTTTCACTCCTTCATGTGAAGTGATATGACTCAAATACTCAACCTCAAGAGATCCAAAAGTACATTTGGAAGGTTTGGCATACAAATAATGTTGTTCCATAATTGAGAGTACTTGTTTCACATGTTGAAAATGGTCTTCCCAATTTTTACTGTAAATGAGGATTTCATCAAAAAACACTAGAACAAATTTCCTCAAAAATGGCTTAACAATAGTATTCATCAAATTTTGAAAGGTGGATGGTGCATTTTTTATATCAAAAGGCATAACCATAAACTCATAATGGCCCTCATGACTTTTGAAATCTATTTTTGGGTATGTCTTCATCATGGATTCAGATTTGATGATACCCAAAATGTAGATATAACTTGGTAAACTAAATAAAACCATTCAATTCATCTATAAAATCATCAATGACAGGAATGGTAAACTTATCTTTGATAGTATACTTTTTGAGCTCTCTATAGTTGGGGCACATCTTCCAAGTGCCATCTTTATTTCTCACCATGAAAACTAGCAAAGAATATTCACTTTGGCTCTAGTAAATGATTCATGGATCCAACATCTCTTGTACCATATTTTTAATTTCATTTTTATGGGTGTAGGGATACATGTATGGCCTAATGTTGGGTGGTGTACTATCAGGAATAAGTTTGATGGTATGACCATGCATGTGGCTAGGTGTAATTCCTTTTGGAATGTCACCAAAAATAATAAAATGGGCATCAATCACTTGTTATAGATCAAGAGGCGTACATGGCTAAGTTGGTTGGACTTTAATGGAAAACAAGCGATCCACAAATGTTTCATCACCCTTTTAGATAACCTTGGTCATTTTATGAGAGCTAACAAGTTGTGGAGATTTATTCCTTAGTCACCTTAGCTCAATTATTCTTCCTTTAGAATGAAAGAATGTGAATAATTATTGTAAATTCATCTTAATAGTGCCCAAAGTGGTGAGCCAATTTTAATATCCCCAACTAATAGGGACTATAGAAAGACAAAAGCTCTGATACCACTGTAATATCCCCAACCAATAGGGACTATAGAAAGACAAAAGCTCTGATACCACTATAATATCCCCAATTTCCCCTCAAATTTGAAACTGGATATTTTCTTGACTATTTCTCTATATTTTATTTTTGCATGAAATAAGATGGGATTTTGCAAGATAAATTCAAATAAGCAATAAACCATAGTAAATATCCCAATTAGAAAATCACTAATCTTATTATTCATCAAAAGGATTATAATAATGAATCTCTGGCATGCATATAAAGTAATATAAATATTGTCTCAAAACCTGATCTTTGCAAATCTAGAACAGCTCTCGGGTTGCTATGTTGACACACAGTCATCGACGTCAATTATACTACCATCATCGGTCGATAGACTGCTAACATCAATCTCTATCAGTCAGCCACTCTGCTGATGTCAGTCTTCAGTCAGCTGATGTCGGTCACTAGGATGCCGATGTCGGTCTCTGTGTCCTCTGCGGTGTTGTTCTGGCCTACTGCCAAATTGTATAAAATTGCACAGATCGGTACGGATTCTATACCGAAGTAAGATAATATGTGGCAGCCCTATATTCTAGATACCTAATCTAAAGATCTCTATCTATATAATTTATTGAATCAGAAGCTAAATAAAGAAATACTTGTAAACCCTTGTGATAGCTTCTGTATGAAGTTATCTCTCAAACCTGTAAAAACTTGTGATAACTTCTATATGAAGTTATCTCTCAATTTGGCAATAGATCGGCTGATCTCTCACAACCTCTGAATTGCACACAATGAAGAGTGGACGTTCTTCAATGAAAATGGAATCCTGGAACCCTTGGCTCAGTCTTCACAGAAGAATTCTTAGCAATAATCAATATCAATAATCAATGAATAATTCAAACTCTCTCCCATGAGAAACCCTTATACCCTCAAAAAGATGTGCTTACCCTAATTAGGGTTTCTTAAATTAGAATTAGGGTTCTTAATTAAAAATAGGCCAATTAATTAATATTTGATTAAATCAATAAAATATTAATATCTCCCTCAATACATGTTGGATCCTTGAACTGACTGAAGCTGGTGAATTAGGGAGTGATTCTGCACATGACCATACTAAAATAAGGGTGCTCTGGTGCATGTCAAATATCCCTAAATAATAGGAGCTCAAGCAAACATGTCCGAAAGAGCCCAAATGAAAGCTAACTGTAGGAATTCTGCTAATTGAAGCCAAGCCAATCTCCATTATGACCCTCTATTCACCCTATCAGCCTATGAGGGTCGCATAATAGGCTAACCATCAACTCTAATGATGTCCACTAAAAAATGGGACATGACAATCTGCCCCTCCTAAAATTGCTTATCCCCAAGCAATCATGGAATAATGGACCACTCAATCCACCTGGATCCCAAATGTAGTCATGATATACACTATGGTCAATCAACACACGCTCTTGCACTATCCTCTGAAATAGAATAAAGAGGAATCCATAATCAAATTGGTGAATGCAACTTGACCAAACTCCAAAATCACAACTACCCTGGATGTGTCGATATTACAGTCCTTGTAACTTACTACTACCAATTCCATCTACAAAAGATAGTGCCAATCCATTCCAAAATGGATGGTAAGAAATAGGTGCCGATCTATACCTACGTGAAATCACATCTTCGATCTCTAGATCAAAAGAAGAATAAAGAGCATACCCTACCATATATTGTCAGTAAGAACCCCTAAACTCTGCTATTAGCTCACCATCACTAAACTAGGAATTAGTAGATGGCTCCAATCTTTGACTCTAAGTCACTGTGGGCTGGATAGGACCCTATGCAATCTACTCAACAAACCCCACCTCAAAATCCCTGTGAGGTAGCATAGTAGAAAGGATCACTATAATCTCCCCACCCAATCTGCTAATAACAATAGTACCTCAGATGAGAACACCTTTCGTCACCTTATGCGAGTCTAGACAAACACTTGCACTATCCAACAAATACTCCATGAATGATTCAGTTCAGTAAAAATTATATGCAGAAGCATCAACATACTCCCCCGTACACCCCAACTGATCCCTCTGTAAGGGTGGCACAACCAACTATACCACACTGTCATTTGTGTGAGAAGAATCAATCTGGAGACTCAACTCCACTGGTATCCCAAACTCATCAGGACCAGGTAGTCCTAAATCCTGAACATGTGTGTCCCCAGCAACATATTCCTCAGTAATGACTGCAAGAATGTACTCACCACCAACCACCTCAATATATAAATGAACTGGGTCTAGGGCTGGTGAAGACTGCAAATGCTCTAGCTCCATGGTCACCTCAGCCAAATGAAACTATGACTCCTCAAAAGCCAATTGCGTACTCTCAAGAATCTCAAAAGTCACCTCGAGCTACTGAGTAAGCTCACTCACCTTATCTTCCTTGACCAATAATGTATCATATGATGTGCTGTGCCACTCCATAAGATAATCTATGTCGGCTACCAACTACATATAATCCTATCTCAGAATCTAGATAGCCTCCCATAAAGAGTAGATCTATGTCAAGGATAAATAACTACCTCCCCACTCAATGCTAGTAGGAGAACCCCATCCATAAACTACTAACAACTAACGAGTAGCATCAAAATGCTTGCAAGCAATATCAATGTCTGGCTCACTAACTCTCAGCTGACTAGACACATGATGGCACTGGCTAGATTGTCTCCTATAATCCTCCTCTGATGCACGGTCCAAAAGAGTAGACTCAAAATCCCTGATCTTTGGAGTACTACCATCCATACTCTACAAATCAACTCCAAAGCTCATATCAACATCAGTAGTATCGAAAATTATAGCATCACTGTCTAACTCCTCTGTATCGAAAGAAACTATTGGTGAAACTAAGTCCTCAAAACTGTCCACTACATTCTCCTGGGTGTCATCTGTAATAATCAGATCCTGGGACTCTTCTACAATCTCTACCATATCTGAGAGATCATCAACACTTAGTTTACTAACATCTGAGCACACCTCCACACTCTGAATTCAAGCATCAGACTCATCCTCATCTAACTCTGAAGAGGTTGATGCTAAAACTATCTCATCATCATCATCATCTCCTATCTCATAAGAACCATGGGACATGCTTTTGCCCTATCTAACTGATCTGTAATGCTCTCTCCTTAGATTAACAAAGTGATCAAAAGACAACCTCTCCCAAACTTGAGGAGCTAATAAGTCCCACTCATCATTTGCAGCCATGAGAGCATCCGTAGGATGTGTAGGCCTATCATTTCTAGAATGGGTCTGCTATGGTCTCTGATTAAAAGTAGCACTCCTGTTAGCTCCTTGCTTCCCACTTTGTGTTGTGGACCCTTTAACAATGGATGCAATACTCCGTGTTAATTTTTCTTCAAATGTAGGGTCTGAAAGAAATTCATTTATCCTCTTCAACCTTTATTTCAGCTTCTCCATATCCTTGTCCCACTATTTTTGAGTACTTGAAGTACCCATGATTTACTAGCCAGTTCAATGTCCAAACTACCCAAACTACCCAACAGGATGGCAGAATTTAGCTCTGATACCACTATAATATCCCCAACAAATAGGGACTATAGAAAGACAAAAGCTCTGATACCACTGTAATATCCCCAACCAATAGGGACTATAGAAAGACAAAAGCTCTGATACCACTGTAATATCCCCAATTTCCCCTCAAATCTGAAACTAGATATTTTCCTGACTATTTCTCTATATTTTACTTTTGCATGAAATAAGATGTGATTTTGCAAGATAAATTCAAATAAGTAATAAACCATAGTAAATCTCCCAATTGGAAAATCACTAATCTTATTATTCATCAGAAGGATTACAATAATGAATCTCTGGCATGCATATAAAGTAATACAAATATTGTCTCAAAACATGATCTTTGCAAATCTAGAATGGCTCTTAGGTTGCTGTGTCAACACACAGTCACCGATGTCAGTTATACCATCATCATCGATTGATAGACTACTGACATCGATCTCTGTCGATTGGCCACTCTACTGATGTCGATCTTCAGTCAGCTGATGTCAGTCACTGGGATGCCAATGTCGGTCTATGTGTCCTCTGTGGTGCTATTTTGGCCTGTTGTTGAACTATATGAAATTGCACATATTGGTACGAATTCTTTACCGAAGCAAGATAATATGCGGTGGCCCTGTATTCTGGATACTTGATCTGAAGATCTCTATCTGTATAATTTATTAAATCAAAAACTAAATAAAGAAATACCTGTAAACCCTTGTGATAGCTTCTATATGAAGTTATCTCTCAAACCTATAAAAACCTGTGATAACTTTTGTATGAAGTTATCTCTCAATTTGGCAATAGATCGGCTGATCTCTCACAACCTCTGAATTGCACACAATGAAGAGTGGACATTCTTCAATGCAAATGGAATCCTGGAACCCTTGGCTCAGTCTTCACAGAAGAATTCTTATCAATAATCAATATCAATAATCAATGAATAATTCAAACTCTCTCCCATGAAAAACCCTTATACCCTCAAAAAGATGTGCTTACCCTAATTAGGGTTTCTTAAATTAGAATTAGGGTTCTTAATTAAAAATAGGCCAATTAATTAATATTTGATTAAATCAATCAAATATTAATATATCCCTCAATACATGTCGGATCCTCGAACCAACTAAATCTGGTGAATCAGGGAGTGATTCTTCACATGACCATACTAAAACAAGGGTGCTCCGCTGCATGTCAAATATCCCTAAATAATAGGAGCTCAGGCAAACGTGTTCAAAAGAGCCTGAATGAAAGCCAACTATAGGAATTCTACTAATCGAAGCCAAGCCCATCTCCATCATGACCCTCTATTCACCCTATCAGTCTATGAGGGTCGCATAATAGGCTAACCATCAACTCTGATGATGTCCACTAAAAAAGGGGACATGACACCAATACACTCCTAGAATAATGGCAGCTCCACCCATGGGAATAGAAAACATAGGAGAATCTAATAGGTAGTCTACCATGGCTAGCTTAATACTATGACATTTTCTTGAATAGATGATAGTACCACCATCTATAATCATGACCTAAAATTCTAGAGTGAGATAAATTAAAATTTTCAAATGAGCAGCCAACTTACTATTGATGAAGTTGTGTGAGTTCCCAAAATCAATCAATATAATGACCTTTTATTTCTTAAGTAAACCCACCACCTTAAGAGTTTGGGGAGTACTAATACTAGAAAGGGAATGATAGGAAATATTAAGTTGAGATTATTTATATTCCTCTTTAGGTCCTTTTTCATCCTCACCCATCACCTCATCATCATCTACATCCTCATTGACACCTTCTATGTAAAACAACTTCTTTCAACATAGCAATGTTTTTGCTCCATTTACAATCACACCCATAAGATAACACTTTAGCTCACTTATCCTAAATTTTTTAAGGTGTAAATATAGTGAGTTGAGGAAATGATGGTGTTGTAAAGATCTGATCATGACCAGTAGTGAATGTTTTTTGTTTGACCATCTTTTTTTCTTCTACCATGCATGCCTTTGGGATAAATTCTGATATAGATAATGGATTAAACATACTAACCTATAATTGGATGCTATATTTAATTCCAATCAGAAAAATATCAATCAAATTTGCCTCAGATATGTCTTTTACCCTAAGGAGAGATTCTAAAATTGATTAATATAATCCTTCATAGTTCTTATTTGATGTAGTTTGGATAACTGTCTAAAGTAGTTCTTAGATACATTATTATGATAATGAGACAATAACTCATTAGTAAAAATATACCATGTAAAAAAATCACCATTCTATTTATTTTAAGCACACAACCAATGGTACCAAATGAACTGCTCATGTTCTAAGAGGATCATTCATGAACAAGTTAGTAGATAATTTTAAATGCACAAAATATACTACGAAATTAGTAATATATTAACTCAAATAATCTAAATTGAATTACAATGGCTAAATTATAGAACTTGTATCCTCTTTTAGAGACAAACTCCTTTGAGCAAGGTCAATACAATAAATTTTTGGATTCCTTCATTGGCCTCAACACTTACTTATATACTAAGTCTAACCTAATCAACTATTACTTCCCATGAATGCAGGATAAAATAAAATGCTCACGGGATGAATTACAAAGAATATGTATCTATACAAACTATTAAATTAATAAAATAAAGAGAAAGGGTATCATGGGTTCCTAACATCCCCTTCTTCTTAGAAAATTCTTTATTCTCAAAGTTTTAGATGTGGGAATTGGTCTTAAATCTGAAATAGTGGTTCCCATGTTGCATCATTTGGTTTCATTCTATGCCATTGAATTAAAACCTCTATTATGAACTAAGATTGAAGTTTGAATGTGCATCTATCCAATATTTCCTCTATATTGAGAAGGATGGATAATTAATTATCAAGTTATGGTAAAATATTCTACACTCTGATGTTTGTGTTAAGAACTTTTTTCAAACAAAGGACATGAAATATTGGGTGAACTCAGGAAGGAGATGTGAGCTCTAACTTATAACCAACCAACCCAATATTTTAGAGAACCTTATAGGGCCCATAGAGCTTGGGAGCCAGTGTATAACACTCTTTTATTTTTAGGGAGGATTTATTATATGACTATAGGCAAAGAAAAATGATATCACCTACTTAAAAAGTGCACTCAGAGTGGTGTTGATTAGACTGTTGTTTCATTAAATTTTACTTCATATGAAGATTATCCCACAAGGTTCTAGGGATATAATCTTGGGTTCAAAGAATCATGTCAACCTCTTGAAATGATAAACTAATGGGGGTGTATGAAAGGAACACTAGTAGTGCTTAACCATAGACTACTTTATATGGAGTCATTTTTATTGAAGTGTGGTAGGAGTTATTGTACCACCATTCAATGAGAGGGAGCCACTTTTCCCACTCATGTTATTTTTCTAAGTTGAAGTAATGAAGGAAATTTTCCAAGCATTTGTTAATAATTTTAGTATGCCCATCTATTTGTGGATGATAACCAAAAATCATCTTTAGTTGGGTGTTGGTGAGGTGAAATAGTTATATCCAAAAATGTTGGGTGAAGGTTGCATCACAATTTGAGACAATGGATGAAGGAATGCCTTGAAGATAAAGATAATCTGGTCCAAAAAAAATTTGTGATTGTGGAGATGGTATAAGGATGGCTAAGGGCACAAAAATGACTATATTTGGAGAGGTGATCAACCACACCCAAGATCATTATTTTCCCTCTATATTTATGGATCCCCTTAATTAAATCCATATTAATATTTATCTAAATCTTGGTAGGGATGGGTAAGGGTTTGAGTAACCTAGGGATGAGTGTTGTTTCACCCTTGTTACATTGGTAGGTATCACATTTAGTCACCCTATGTTGAATTGACTTTTTCATTCCCTTCTAAAAATAATTTTCATTGTGCTCAGTCATAAGTTTTGATAAACATTGAATGCCCTATATATAGAGAAGCATCGATTTCATATAATATAGCTTGTTGAAGATCTGTGCTCTGAAGAAGCACTAGATGACCCTTATATCATTAAAAAGTACCATTCCAAGAATAATGGCATACAACAAAGGGGTTAGTGTCCAACTATTGAATTATTTGAGATAATGAGGAGTCATTAACATACCCTTTCTATATATTTTCCAACTAATTTGGAAGACCCATGAAAATAGCTGAAAGAGAATATTGGTCTGAAGATGTGAGATATAACATCAACCACAATATTGTCCTTGCCCTTCATGTAAGTGATATCATAGTTATAATCCATGAGTTATTTGATCCATTTCTATTATGATAGAGTGGAGACCCATCATTATAGGATATATTATAGGCTTTGGTGATTAGTTTTGATGCAAAAATGATTCCCTAGTAGGTATGGCCACCATTTTTATACTGCATGCAAAATGACCATCATTTCCTTCTCACAATTAGAGATTACTAAATTCTTACCAGAAAGGGATTTGATGGTGAATGTAATGGGACATATTTCTTCAAGGAGAACAACACTAGGTCTATTAATGCAAGCATCTCTCTCGATAGTGAAGGTCTTAGAAAAATTAGCATAGATAGAATAGGTGTAGTACACATAACTTGTTTCAATTATTCAAATGCACACTCAATATCTTATATCCATATAAAATAATCCTTTTTAAATATAGCTATTATTGGAGCTATAATCTTCCCATAATCCTTGACAAACTTGTGATAGTATCTAGTCAGCCCCAAAAAACCATGGAGGCTCTTGAGTGTCTGAGGATGAGACCAATTTGTCATGGTAGCTATTTTATCAGGGTCCACCTAAACCCCTTGGGTTAAAAAATATGCCTAAGATACTCCACTTCATCTTGTCCAAAACCACATTTAGACTATTTTACATAAATATGATGGTTAGAGAGAAGTTGGTGTGCAAGCTCCAAATATTGGAGATGCTTAGACCATGTTTTAATATAGATGAAGATATCATCAAAGAAGACTGAAATGAATTTCCATAAGTAGGGCTAGAATATTTTATTCATCAATGATTAGGTTGTTGAAGGATCATTAGTGAGGCTAAAGGGCATGACTAGAACTCATAGTGGCCATCATGCATACGAAAAGTTGTGTTAGGGATATCATCCTCATGAAGCTAGATCTAGTGATATCTAGAGCAAAGATCTAACTTAGAGAAAAATGAGCATCATAAAGGTCATCAAGAAGCTCATCCATAATAGGGATCAAAAACTTATCCTTGATTATGATGTGATTAAGTTCATGAAATTCAATGTAAAGGCATTATCACCCATCTTTTTTTCAAACAAGGAGAATTAGGGAAGAATATAGATTGGTACTGGGGTGAAAATGCTTTGCTTCAGTAAGCCTTGAATGAGCATCTCAATCTCAATATTTTTCTAAAATGGGTAGTGGTAGGGCCTGATATTGGGAGGAATTCTTCTAATGAGTTGAATATGATGGTCCTATAGTTATGAAGATGGAAATCCCATTGGTTTAGTAAGAACAAGTGCATACCTATGTAGAATGGTTTGTAGATCAGAAGGAGTAGTGGAAACCATTTATGGTTGAATTTGAATGGAATGAAGCTGGGTAATGATGCCATGTGATTTTTTCTTAATAATATTTTCCATATGATGTAAACTTATGATATCGCAAGACCTTGGTTGTAAGCCTTTTAATATGTATTTTTTCCCATTTTCTAAAAATTGCATCCAAAGTTTAGCAAAATCTCAGAAGATGGGTCCAAGTGTGTGTAACCATTAAGATCCCAAAACAACATCACATCCACCTAAGGGAAAGGTAAACATGTCAGAGTGTCAAGTTACAATATCCAATGGAGAGACACACATTGTGAAAATTCCTTTTGCAAGGTAATGTTCCCCCATTGACAATAATGACTTCAAATTTGGAGCAAAGATAGAAAAAATAAATAACCTATTTGGTGATTCAAGGGTTAATGAAGTTATGAGTGCTATAAGAATAAATGAGTATTGTGAAAGGGAACTTATTGAAGTAACCCCTGATTTGCATGGTTTTTGGGGTGGTGACTCTGTTGATGATGAAAATTATACCATCAATGAATCAACCCTTTCACTTATCATGAAGATTAATTTTGAATCATATCAATCTAATCATGGGGTTGTAAAGGTTCATCTAAGATCCTAAAGACTCAAGGGGTTTTTTTATTATAAGTTCTAAAAAAGAATCAACAAGTTATCAAATCAACTTATTTCATTATAACAATAAAAAATCCATTTATCAAATCATGAATTAATTAAGATAAGAATTTGTAATCTATTTTTTATGACAAATAAAACCTATGAGTAAGATAGTCTCTTGAAGAATAGAAATTTGATTCAATAAGTATTCATATATTCAATGATATTTCACTTCTTACTATAATATTCTCTAATCAATTTTAGAAGATGTTAAAAAGAGAAGAAGACAGATTTAAGAAAAAGAGAGATAAGACATTCAATCACTTAAGTAAAGAGTGAGATAAAAATGACCAACTAAAATAAACTAAAAAAACACATAACTATACTTAAAGAAAACTAAGAAAATAATCTAAACAAGACACAAACTTGAAAGAGAAAGATAAATAAATTAAGAGAAAACCCTATTAGGAAAAAAATAACAAAATTTATTAATTAAAGACTTCAAATAAAATCTAAAAACATGGACTAACAAGTATTAAGCTATGAAATAATTATTAAACAACTAATTTTTATAAAATAGAAAACATTATCAATAACTAACTAAATGTATAAACTCTGATTAAGACAACTATTCAAACTAAAGGATTAGATAAATACAAAGAACATTAAACTCAAACAAAAATAAACAGTGAATTAAACTATCTAATAATTAAAATATAAAATATAAAATAAATGAACTAAAAGGATTAAGTCTAAAAACTTAAAGGATTTTAAACTCTAAACAAAAATAAGAAAATAGCAGTTTAAGAAGGATTAATCGTATCTAGATAAAGAAAGAATAAAATATAAATAAAAAACTAATTAAAATAGATAGAAACTAATGATTAAAACTAAAATTGAGAATATAACCTAAAATAAAAATAAAAATCAAATTTAAAATAAATCTAAAAGATTTAATTATCTTAAAGTTAAAGTCAAATAAATTATAAAGAGTATGTGAGTCTCAAAAAGGAGAGTCATCTTAGCCAAAAAGGATAAATTTATTGAGAAAACCAACATTTTTCCTTTAGAGAAACTTGAAAGACAACTTTACAATCAAAATAGATCAATAAAGTGTCATAACATAGTGAAATGTTCATCATTATTCAGGCTGAATACTTGGAATCTATGCATAAGACTGTAAATAACAATCATCAAAAGATGTTAAGATTAGAAAACTTTAGATAATCAATACTAAATGATAAAAATGGATGGATATACATGTGTTTCATAAGAATTACTTAATCATATGATAAATTACCATTAGGTCTATCTGTAAAAGTTGTACTATCTTAAATAAATTGTATAAAAGGAAGAAAGATGAATGACTGACTTCAAAAAATATCTAAATCCTCAATTCATTTTGTTCTTCTATCTTAAAATGAGTCTTTGATATCCTCTTATACCTCCAAATTTAGTTACAAATAATTTATAGCTAAATTTAGTTAGTTATTAGTTTATATTAATTAATTGACTTGTAACAAAATAAATTAATTATAAACCATAATTAGTTAAGTGCATTTTAAATTCAGACTTATAGTCTTAATTGATCAAGTTATTAAATATAGATCAGGGTACTAATCTTAACAAGTGGGTACAAACTGTTTCTGGGTGAAGGAGAAGAACTCATCCCGTATCAAGGAGGATTCAAGCGCACCAAACTGCCAGAGCCATGGGATGGTGTCTTTTTCATTATTATGAAATACTTCACTCTCAAGGGGTGATATACTAGGATGAAGAGTATGAAGAGCCATAAATTCAAGAAATTTTAGAGGACACTGGTGGGAAATAGGCTTCTCAAGTTTTTGAGGTCACTGAAGAGTAGGGTGTTGATTCTAGGGGAACTACTGATAATAAGGAGAAGATGCATGTAGAAGAAGCTGGTGAGGGTTCAGAGAATGAGAATGATTGGAAAATAGATATTGGGGCCTTGAAGGTCTGCATTCAAAAGTTAGAAAAGGTCTTTGCCAAAGGCCTTCAAAATAACATTCTATTGAATATGACTATGTTGGAAGCGGTGGGTAATCCAGGGAATGCTGACAATGCAAACAATGAGAATCTTAATGATCTTGTTAATTCTATAGTTATGTAGTTTCATCCTTTCTAACTCTGGTCTTTCCAGTGTTTTGTTTTGCTTCTGACTTTGGTTCTCGGTTGTGCCATTGTTTCGGTCTTGGCATCTTTTATTTGCCAACCTTCCTCTCTTTTTTGATTGTATAGGGTTTGGCCCCTAGTTTTCCACCTTAATTAATCAAAAACAAGTGGGGACCCATATTAATTAATAATATAATAAAATAAATATTTCAATCATAAATTAAATAATTCAAAATTTGATAAATCTATTCATATTTATCCATAATGCATATTATTTAACTTAAACATATATAATTATGTATCAGAACTCTATAGTTACTGTATTTTTAAAATTATCAAAATTTATCAAAGTCTGAAAATCAAAATATCAAACTAAAATATCAAGTTATGTCATGAAAGTTTAGCACTAAAATAGAATTTATCCCTTGGACATCCAATAATCCTCTAAATCAAATAGTATTTCAATCACATGTTTATCTTGTTCATAAAGACAAACATTTTATTCCATCTCAGTAGTAGGAAATGGCACTAATCTCATCCCTAAATCCATGGTGTTTTCATCAATATCCAACTTGATTTTCTTCAATATCCTAACTTCCCTTGGTGTCTCTATCTCAGATTGACTTTTAACAGTCCTCTTTTCTATAGTTCTTTTGGAAGGTGAAAAGTCTATCATTTTCTTTCTACCATCATAACCCTGAACTCATAAATTCAACCTTTCAAACCTTAAAAGAGGCTCACTATGGGCACTAGCTAGATTCAACATCTTACATTTTCCAACAATATCTACATGAGAAGGGGACGGTGCATCAAAAGTAATGGCCATGTTCTTAAAATATTTAGCATGAGTAGTTTCTATTTCTAGCTATGTGGATTGGTTTACAAGAAAATGATCAATAATTGGTTCAATCCTTTAAATGTTAAGGGGCTATAGAGGTAAGTGTTGTGGATTATGATCTAAATAGTGAGATGAACTACTTTGGCAAGGCATACAGGCTCCAAATCTATGTCAAAAAAAAAACCCTATTATCTCTATAACCCTTATTGGTTAGATTAGTAGGCAAATTACTTAGAATGTCCAAAAATTCAAGGTCAAAAGCATCAAAGTGAATGGACATCCTTGTCCCTCTATGAAATCTGGTGCTAATGTTTCTTACATGAAAACCACCCCTATGAAAACCACTGATGGGTTGGTTTGTATCACTGTTATAACTCTACCCCCGTCCCCTATTATCATTAATCCTTATTGAACCTTATTGGTCCCACACATATATAATGGAAAATCTTAAATATAACATCAAAATATAAGACTGGAAAATAAGTGTTCAAAGAAACAAAACTAAAAACTACTTCAACAAACTAAACCCAAACTATATCATGAATTGAAAAGCATATGTCTAAATCAAAAATTTGTATTGAATAGTCAATCATTATCATAAAATTAATACAAAATTATGATATCAATTTCAAAAGTATTAAAGAACTTTAATCTCAATATCCATTTTCAAAAACAAATTATAACTTCAATATTAAGGTGAAGTTTTAATTCAAATCTCATTTTGGCTAAAATTTCAAAATCACGTCTATAACTGTAAGTTGGATGAAAACTCAAAATTATAAGATAATACATATATATTGGTTCTTGGCACATCATTCACAAACGACTGACTAAAAATATTTAAAATCCATAAAATCATTTCAAAAAATTTAATCATGAATCCAAATCATTGAAACTAAAACTAAACCCCATGTTTTCTAAACTCATCACAAAATACCAAATCCATAACAGTTTACTAAACTGAGACCAAAAACATCTTCAATATTTCACAAACTCAGATACTCCTAGACCATATATATGCATGAATCCAAAATCATCAACTCTCAAAATATATGTAAACTATAAAATACAAAATATGTTTGATGTAGACTATTTTATGCATGCAAAATCCCTTAGAGACCAAACATCATATACTTAGGATAAAAATCCTAATTCATGCTTTATCAAAATTCAAAAAAAAATTATACTATAGCTTATCATCTTCATGCATATAAATATATATGAAAAAATGGATCCTTTATCGATATATATCCATTAATCATTTTATTACATGACTTTAAAATAGACAACCAAACCACAATAAATTTTCAACCCTCAAAATGATTATCCCAAAAATTCATCAACTGAGCCAATATGAAAAGCATTATCAATCTATTCTCAACCACATATGTAACTTTAAAAACATATGCATTGAATCAGTTCAATTTTTTCCTTATTCCATACCATAGCCACTTTATAATGATATTTTGAATATAACAAACTAAAACTGCTCATTTCTTATCAATTCCATCACCACTTTGGAACTCATTTATTTACTTTTTGTCTAGGAAAATACTTAAACATTACTCACATATTTGACTTGAGACATTAACCCTAGGTCGAATAATAATTCAAACTAAAATATATTTACTTATTTATCATCTGACAGATACATCAAATCAAAGAAGACATATTTTTATATATATAACTGATAACAACTTCAGTTGCATAAAACATAATCATTTAGATGGTCAAGGGAAATCAACAAAACTTATCTCATATGTTCATGGAAGGGTTTAACATAACTTATGCCATAAACAAAAATCCCTTTATATGTATGCAAGAAATAACCAGAGAATCTCAACCTTCAACCATATTTTTAATATCACCAAAATCCTCAACATATCCCATGTAACCAGGCCAACAAGATTTTATCAATCTATTTTTTTTATTCTCTAAACTCAATTTCGAAATAGTCAAATTTATCTTTCACAGACCCAATAATATCAAAACCAGATACTCAAAATGCATGTGGAAGGACTCTCAAAAATTCTTTGAGATGAATATAAAATGAATACATAGGCACCCAAGTAAATATTTTGATGATAACCAAAGCTCTTAACTCCACTTTATCCAAATTTTATGAATAAACCAAAATTTTGTTCAATCATGTAAGAAGATAATACAAACTATGCAAAAAGATATCATCATAACTTCAAATGATTACATGCAGATGATTTCACCAAAATAATTGAGTCAAGGATAATATCATTAAACAAACAAAATCTCTATTTCATGAACCATCGATAAAAAAAAATCTTATAATCCCATGTAGTCTATCAAAATATTCTATGAATCTTTTAGAACAAATATCATTTCTCTTCAAAAAGTCTGCATGCAGTGGAACCTTTGTATTTTTACATTATAATCCACACCTTTCAAATAAAACCATTCATGAAATATTATAAATTTAAACAATGTGCATGCAAACTATCATACTTTGTTCATGCATCAAAGAGTTATTTCTTTCATATACTATAAAATTTATCAAAGATCTACAAAAACAATCTTCCAAAACTCTTGAAACTTATTCTAAACATACCTAAATGTGCATCTAAAGTTTTTTGCCCAATATTCTTCACCAAACCTCACTCTGTAACTCAAGAACTATCTAATCAGGGATTCACTCTTGCATGAAGATTGTAACTATAAATAATAACCAAGAAAATTGAGACTTTTAGTTGCCAACTTACATCCATAATAAAATCTATGATGTGTCTAAATTATATTTCCCTTATTACCTAAACACGTACTTAAGAAACCTTCCAACTTATTTATCTAAATTGATAAAATTATCTATTACTAAACTTCACACTAAAACCTTAACTAGCCCACTTGGATTAAGGCAATTAGTTATACATTAATTCTTCACACCACCAAATCCTCATATTGATATCGAATTATTGATAATATGCCTCAATTTAAATGTTTATGTCAACTTGACCAAGTTAGATAGATCCAAATGCCAACTAGATACCAGCTTAACAAACCATCGAATCAATGAAAATATTTTACATTTACACTGAAGGCTTTTTTAAAATTATACTTTATACTTAGGTAAAACATTATTCATGATGAATTTATAACCTTAACCAATATCAATGCCATAGCATCATGATCTAGAGTTGTGTCATGAAACTTACGATAGGCCCCTTTGGACTTAAAGTAATTGATCATAAATATAAACTTTTTAAAGTTCAAATGAGTCTTTATAATATTGAAATTTTTCTTCATGAACAAGTCCAACTATGACCAATGAGATATAGATAATGGTGTGTATGCATTGATGTTATATTCATCAATTTTGAATACTTATTCAAATATTAAGATGATTGAGACTTAGAATATAAAATAGGTAATCATGATCTTAACCAATATTCAAGAAATAAGATCATCATATAAAAGAACAAGGTTGCAATCTAGATGAAATATAATATCAACTTAAGCATTTTAGTTCCTCAAATAGCCATCATATCATTAGTAGTGAATGAAAATTAACCATACATCAAATTTATACCTTTATAACAATTTACAAATGTATCAAGTTTGAATGTAATGTTTTTCAAAAAGTCATATCACCATTGTCTGTATTGAATTGTAAATCAAATCAACTATGAAGATCAAAAAATATTAAAAATCTATCTAAAGTGGTAATGCATTTTTCTACTAAAATTGTATCAAATTGGACTATATCGAATCATCAAAACAACTAATCACACATAACTATATATGCATATTTTATTCATTAATCCATCATAATTTTTGAAACTACTTAGAAACATAAATAAAATTCCATCAATTAATCATTACTATTTCATAATCAAAGATGCATCTAAAAATATTATGAATCAATAGGGTCCCTGACATACTTTTAGGTTTCATGACAAGGTCATCTCTATGGCAGCAAGTATTGATTTTGAAAAATTTAAGGAGTGTAAAAAATAGACATAACACTGGTAACTTTTTTAGTCAGTTTTATGAAATAAATTTGAGTAACAACAAATTACCTATCATATAAAATAAATTTTGTCTTGAAAGTGTGATCTAAGAAAATCATATTTTCAAGTAGCTAAGTGTGAACCCCTTAAATAATGAATTTGGTAAGTGATGGGTTGTTTGAATAGCGTGGAATGAAGAAAGGGAAATGAATAATAAGAAAGTTTGAGTTGGATACACAATAAATTACAAATGCCTCAAGTACAAAATCTAAAAATGAAGTAATATTATACTAATACTATAACAACAAAATATAACTTAGCCATATTATTCATTTATCACAAAAAATTAAATATGTAAGAGTAATTTCTGAAAATGAATGTTACTTATAGTACTTTCACATCTTCCTTGCATTCTTCTTTCATAATGTGATATTTTCCATCCATGACTTTTTATTGATCGTTTTGAAAATTGAGTATATCAAATCAAAACATGAGATGAAAATAGAACAACAAACAATAAATGAAACAAAGGAAAGAATAAAATAAACCAAAAAGAAAGCAGGGAACAAAGAAAAAGATCAACATAAAGATAAATAATTATGAAATAATTTTAAGTGATAGCCACTTACTGAATAATGTAGTTAATTTACTTCAAGATCCTTAAGATGAAATGCATTATTTCTAATAATTGTGGCAATTTTGTAAGGTCTAAGCCATAATGTATCAAACTTATGATGTTTTTCAAGGTCCTCATGAGCTTTGTACCAATATAAAACTAAGTCACCAACATTAAAATTTTTACTAGAAACCTTTTTATCAAAAAAATTCTTTAATTTTTGCTTAACCTTTTCTAATTTATACAATGTTGTTTTGAATTCATCAAAATCTACTAAATCATGCAACCTTTATTTAATTAAATTTGTATCTTTAGTTACATATTGTAAAGCAGTCATAGCTGAAAAAATCTAAAATTGTATTGGTAATGTAGATTCAAACCCATATGCTAACATGAAAGATAAATAACCAATTGCTAAAATAAAAATATTTCTATCATCCCATAAGGCTTCAAAAATTTTAAGATGCCAATTTCTTTTTTTATCACAAAATAGTTTATTCATAATAGAAATCAGATTTTTATTTGTAGATTCAACTTGTTTATTTCCTTGCAGATAGTACTTAGACGAATGACTAAAAATAATAGAATACTTTCTTAAGAATTATAATAATTAATTTGAAATGAATTTAGGTCCATTATCCAAAATAATCTCATATGGAACTCTGAAGCTAGAGAAAATCTAATTTTTTAGAAAAAAAATTATTTCACCTATTACTGAACTTTTAAGTGCTTTAGCCTCAGGCCACTTGGTGAAATAATATGTAGCTATCAAAATATATCTATGACCTATAGATTAAAGAATATGAATATCTAAAATAAGGTTAGTGCCCCATTTTGTAAAAGTGTTTTCAATAATAATCATATTTAAAGGCATAGCAGGTAGTTTATCCCTTCCAACAAATAGCTGACAAGGCATACAGGAATGAACTAACTTATAAGCATCTTGAAACAAAGTAGGACAATAATAACTAGCTCTCAAAATTTTATAAGCTATTTTTATTAGCATAATGTTCACCACATTTTCCTTCATGATATCCCTTAAGAACTTTTTGAGTTTGATTATGCATAAGACATCTTAACAAAACTCCATCTTGATTACAATAAAAATAAATAAATAAATAATAAACAAAAATTTAATGTTTTTAGTCTTAAATAATGCCTTTATTTCTTACTTGAGTTATTAGTATAAGACTAATTTAAAAAATAATAAACCAAATCATGATACCAATCATCTTCAACTAATAAACAGTCCTATTCATTTATTTTAAGACTAAACTTAGAATTTTAAAAAAAATCAGCAACTTTCATGATTTTTAAGTATAATTTTACATTTATTTTTTTTTTAACCAATTAAAACCAAGACATTAATATCTGAAGTAGAATTTTTGACTAAGTTTTTTTCTAGTTCATTACATTTAATAGTTTCAAAAGTTTCAAATTTAAGATCAAATTCTTGAATGCATAAGATCCACTTAACAAGCCTTCCTTAAATAGTTGGTTATTTTAAAATATATGAAAAAATAGGTACATTATATCACATAAAAACTCTTTTTTCCATTAATAAATATCAAAATTTAATCAAAGAGGAAACAAGTGAGAAAACAGATTTCTCAATAAGGAAGTACCTAGTTTATGCATATTTTAAGACTTAGCTCATATAACCGATTGGTTTCTCTTCGTTATTTTCAAATTCTTGAATTATTACAGCTCTTACATCCTTTTCAATAGTATTAACATAACAATAAATGCTTTTTTAAAATAAATTTTAGAAAAGATAGGAGCACTCATAATTGCATTTTTAATAGAATTAAAATCTAATTCAACATTTTCATCTCAAATATATGTTTTATTTTTCTTAAGTAGTAATTGTAAAGGATTAGATTTGTTAATAAAATTAGAAATGATTTTTCTAAAAAAATTAATCTTACCAAAGAAAGACCTTAAACTTGATTGATATTTGAGAGGATGAATTTCTTTAATTGCTTTAACACATTCAAGATCAATAGAAATACCTTCTTTAGAAATTATGTGTCCTAACGACTTACCTTCAGTCACACCAAAAATAGACTTTTTTGGATTTAAAGAAATGCAAAACTTTTTACATCTTGTAAATACTTCATGAAGATGGTCTAAATATTTTTTATCCTTTTAGAATGAATGGTGAGATCATCTAAATAAACTTGATTAACTATGCCTATTATATCATTAAAAGTCACATGCATAGCCATTTGAAAAGTAGCTTCTACATTCATCAAACCAAAGGCATTTTGTTATAAGTGAAAGTACTTCTATGTATGGTAAAATTAGTTTTATGTCTATCATCAGGATTCACAAAAATTTAATTATAACCTAAAAATTTGTCTAATAAAGACATCATTTTAGATCTCACAACCTTCTATAAAATATGTTCTATACTAGGTAGAGGAAAATTATCTTTTATACTAGCTTTATTTAGATCTCTAAAATCAATACATAACCTAATATCACCATTTTTATTTCTAATAGAAACTAGATTAGCTACCCATTTTGAATATTTTACAAAAAAAATGACACTAGCATTGATCATCTTATCCATCTCTTTGTTAATGGTGTCCTCTAACAAAGGCTTGATTCTTCATATTTTTTTTCTAACAGGTTTGATACCAGGCTTAATAAGAATGTCATGTTTAATAATATTAGTATCATAACCTTTAATATCTTTGTATGATCATGCAAAGACATCAATAAACTCTTTAAACAATTTAATAAACTTAACCTTCTCATTTTTAATCACTTGAAATCTTAAATAAACATACTTAGGATATTTTTTAGTACCTAAATTTTAAGGAAAGTTTTCACCTATGATTCTTCTTGATGGATCTTCTATTCTAAATATTTTTAGATAATCATTGGGTGAAAACATAGATTCTAGACTTACTAAACTAGTAGACAATTTGTTAGTACTTAAATGCAAATAATCACCACAATTTAGTACATAGTCATCATGATTAAAATAATTTTTTTTAAGGAATGAATCTATATGCTCATCACAATTAAATATAGGCCAATTATCATTCAAATTAAGAACTTTAGGATGAAATATTTCAATAAAAGGAAAACCTATAGTAGGCTCAACCTAACTCAAAATTGGATTAGAAGCATCAAATCCCAAGCTTATCATTTGTAACATTGAATTCTCTAAGAATATGTATGATATTAAAAGCTTTGAAATGCTCAAATAATGACCAAACCTTTTGTATATAATGATTCAAATGAGTTTGATTAGTCTTATAAATCTTGTCAACTTATTACTAGCTCCAAATCTTCAAAAACTTTAAAATATTTAACATTTAATTTTATGGTATTTTCTAATCCTAAACATAATGCTTCAAATTCTGTTGTATTATTAGTATTTTCAAAAGACAATTTGAAATCATAATGAAATATTTTACTAACAAGAGATATCAAACAAATTCAATCACCATTACCTTTTTGAGAGTAAGATCCATCAAAGTAAAAAGACCATAAAATATTGTTTTTAAATATTTTTTCATGTTAATTTTATGGTTCATCTACATTTAACAATTCATAAGTTCCAATACCAATTTCAATGTAAGAAATATTAGATGAATAATTTGATTAAATTAGGGTATCATAAAAATCTTTCCTCTTAATGAATGTAATCTCATTATTAATAGGAACCCATGTTATATCTTTTTCAATAAAAGCCTTGATAGTTTTAGACCAATCCCTTCCTAACAACATTACATAATTACTAGCAATATTCAACATTTAAATATTAGTCATACATATAATATGTTCATCCTGCATAATTTTAATAACTATGTCATGAAACTTACCATAACTCTTAGTTTATCTAACATCAAAAATAATAAGTTTCCTACTATCTACTTCATAAGATATACCTAATTGATCTGCAATGCACTTAAGCATGATATTCTTTGAAGCACCTATGTCTAAAATGTAATTATGAAATATTTTATTAGAAATATTGATTGTGACATAGAAAGGGTGAATATAATCAATAGAGAGGTAAAAATGTTGGCCATAAATGTGTTCAATTTTTTTTACAAACTTATATTAGCTCTGGGAGTTTTTACTACTTTACTAATCGTATCAAGTTGTCTTGAAAGACTAGTTGTTTACAGTAAAAAAAACTAGATTTAATTATTGAAAAGTCATCAATTATATTATAATTCTTAGCATCAATTTTTTCTAAAAATTTTAGATTTATAATACTGATATTGACTATTATTATATCTAGTTACAAAAGGATTGTTTTGTGTAGCATTATCATTATAATAATTATTATTATTCTAAGCTAATTTACCTTTATCATCTAAAGAGGATTTATCATTTACTATTTTATTATTTTGTGGAGAATTATAATCTTTATTCCAAGTATTTATAATATAAGCATTCTCATTTTCTAAGAGATCATCAAGTGTATGTATATTATATGTTAAATCTTCAGTTATTTCATCTTTCCATTGAAGATGTTTTTTGAATTTAATAATAGTTTGACATGTGTTAGGATTATGATCAAGTTCATAAATATTATAGTAATAAGCAATAAAATAATTTTTATCTTGTGTATTATTCCTATTTGAGGAAGAATATTTATCATTAAATTGTCTTTTAATAATGACCAACTCATTATCTAGACTTTGTATTGCCTTTAATATTTTTGAATTATTTAAATTTAAGCTTTTAGAAGACCTATCTTTAAAATCAATATGCTTAAGTTTATTTTCATATTCAATATAAAATCTTATAGTTTCATCATATTCAATAATATATTTATCTTCTAAAACCATTTTATATTTTAAAGGTAAAGCATTATAAAGATAAAGTCTAGACAACTTTTTTAATGGTTTAAGATCACTTGGGATATTTTGACACAGTTTAGTGATTCTAAAAATGAAATGGTACATGGTCTCACTAGGATCCAAAAAAATATTTGAAAGATCATTAACTAAATCAAAATCTTCTTTGGATTTATCGAAAGATAACTCTAATCAGTCTTTTTTCTCTCTTCAATTATTAATAACTTTAATAGGGAGACTAACAAATTCTTGATAAACTTTTCCTTCTGATGTCTAGGCTAAAAATCTTAAACAAATGTTTTCATTAGTTATCCAAAAAGTGGCACAAACTAATCTAAATATTTCTAAGTGATCTTCCCAATATTATCCAATAGCACCAAAAATCTTTAGTATATTTAATCGCTTAAGAGAAGGTAACATACGTAGATGATTTTTAACATTGATTAGATTGGTAAAAATCTATGGTGATATAGTTATTTGACACTCTTTCTGAGCTTTTGATTCTACTTCATCTTCACTTTCAATGAGTTCATCTTGTTCTCTATTATTTTTCAACCCATGAAGTAGATCTTCTAATTTTTTCTCTAGTAGTGGTGGTTCTCCTACTAGTTGATCTCCCATTGAAAGTTTCAATAGTTTCTACTTGAACAAAGTGATTGTCTTAAACCTAATTTTTTGATCTAATTATAAATTTATAAAAACAATTTTTGTAAGAACAATAAAATGATCAAATAGAAATGAATCATAAATAAAATGAGTCTAGGCCTAAGATTAGCAGCTAAAACTCTATCTCTATCTTCTCAAATACTCCTATTTGAATTCATAATATCACATTGAGTCTGACACGTTAGATTTGAATACTGATCAATTTCAAATTTTGCAATCTTTTCTTCTTAATTTATGACTTTAATAACTTGATGATGATTTTTAAGATGATTATACCATGCATAATGTGTTATATTGAAAGTAAAATCAACTTGATCATCTTCTAAAGCTATTAAAATTTGAAAAATAGGAGTTTGTTGACCTCCAAAAACTATTAGCAAGAAGAAAACAAAACTTTAAATAATTTAGATTTATAAATAATTTCTCCAATAGAGTCACCAAATTTGTTGATGATAAAAATTATACCATCAACGAATCAACCCTTTCACCTATCGTGAAGGTCAAGTTAGAATCGTACTAATCTAATTGTGTAGTTCAAAAGGTTCATCTAAGATCCTAAAGATGCGAGGGAGTTTTTATTATAAGTTTTAAGAAATAATAAATAAGTTATCAAAGCAACTTATTTCATTATAACAATTTTATATTCATTTATCAAATCATGAATTAGTTAGGATAAGAATGTATAATCTATTCTATCTAACAGATAAAACCTATGAGTTAGTCTCTTGAAAAATAAAAATTGGATTCAATAAGTATTCATATATTCACTGATACTTCACTTCTTATCATAATATTCTCCAATAAATTCTAGAAGATGACAAAAATAGAAGAAGAGAGATTTAATAAAAAAAGAGATAAGACATTCAATCACTTAACTAAAGATCGAGATAACAAATGGCCAACTAAAGGAAGCTAAGAAAAGCACATAACTAAAATAAAACTAAAAAAATAATCTAAACAAGACACAAACTTGAAAGAGAAATATATATACATTAAGAGAACAACCTATTAGAAAAATAAACTAACAAAATTTATTAATTATAAACTTAAAATAAAATCTAAAAAAATAGGGACTAACAAGTATTAAGCTATGAAATAATTATCAAATGACTAATTTTTAAAGAACAAAAAAGATTATTAATAAACAACTAAACATATAAACTATAATTAAGACAACCATTCAAACTAAATGATTAAATAAAGACAAAGAACATTAAACTCAAAAAGAAATAAATAGTGAATTAAATTATATAATAATTAATCTATAAAATAGAAAATAAATTAACTAAAAATATTAAGTCTAAAAACTTAAAAGATTCTAAATTCTAAGCAGAAATAAGAAAATATTAGTCTAAGAAAGATTAATCATATCTAAACAAAGAAAAAATAAAGACATAAATAAGAAACTGATTAAAATAGATAGAAACTAATGATTAAAACTAAAATTAAGAAGATAACCTAAAATAGAAATAAAAATTAGATTTACAAGAAATCTAAAGGATTTAATTTTCTTAAAGTTAAAGTTAAATAGATTACAAAGAGTATGTCAGTCTCAAAAAGGAGAGTCCTCTTAGTCAAAAAAGGATAACTTTATTGAGAAAACCAACATTATTCCTTTACAAAAATTTGAAAGACAACTTTATAATCAAAACATATCAATGAAGTATCATAAACTAGCAAAATGTTCATCATTATTTAGGCTGAATATTTGAAATCTGCGTATAAGACTATAAATAACAATCATCAAAAGATGTTAAGCTTATCAAACTTTAGATAATTAGTATTAAATGATAAATAAAGTTGGATATACCTATGTTACATAAGAAATTACTCAACCATCAATTAAAGTACCATTGTGTCTAGTTGTAAAAGTTGTATTATCTCAAAAAAGTTGCATAGAAAGAAGAAAGATGAATGATTGACTTCATAAAATATCTAAATCCTCAATACCTGTTTTTTTTTTATCTTCAAATGAGTCATTGATCTCCTCTTATAACTTCAAACTTAGTTGCAAATAAGTTATAACTAACTTTAGTTAGTTATTAGTTTATATTAATTAATTAACTTTTAACAAAGTCAAATAATTATAAAATATAATTGGTTAAATATAGGTTTAATTAAGACTTAAAGTCTTAATTGATCAAGTTATTAAATATAGATCAGGGTACTAATTTTAACAGGTGGAGACCCATATTAATTAATAATATAATAGAATACATATTTTAATCATAAAATAAACAAGTCAAAAATTGATAAATCTCATTCATATTAATCTATAATGCATATTAAGTAAATCATATATAATTATGTATTATAACTCCAAAATTGTTGTACTTTCAAAATTATCAAAATTTATCAAAGTCTAAAAATCAAAGTATCAAACTGAAATATCAAGTTCTACCATGAAATTTTAGCACGAAAAAATAATTTATCTCTTGGACATCTAATAATCCTCTAAATTAGATAACGCTTCAATCACATGTGTATACACCAAAATTACATCACACACGTGTGTGTAACTCCCTGTGTCAAACCCCCCTTAAGCTTGTTTCAATAATAACAATTAATCTCCCTAACCCATACTTTACCCCTCACACATTTAATTAATTTAAAATACTTAATTAAGTTAATTAAAAAACCCTATTGCCACCTTACTTGGCCACCTCACCCTATGACTAATTCTCACCTGATAAGTCACCTCAAGAGCTAGTCACCTCATCCTAGCTACCCAAGACTTATTCCCACTCCCAAACTAAATTCCCAATAAACTATCTCCTTCTTAACCTCTTATTTTTACCATTTTATAATGGGTGTCACACTTGGCACAAATATCAATAGAAAATAGGCCAAAAATAGTAAGGTTTCCCTATTCTAAGGCTATCAACATCGATCAACCCACGGTCGATGTCAATGGGATCACCAACATTGATAATATAATCCAAACTCCAACCTGAAGTTTAAGTCAGTAAAAATTAATAAAATTCATTCTTATTCACGTTCAAGCTCTGAGCATTCTATTTTCAACATCTTAGCTTATAGTCATCTTGCATAAGTCAATCATGATCATCAATTGAGCTCTTGAGGAACAATAGTACCCATTTATTCTCTCTATTCAGGCATTCAGGTTCAAACTCCCTGTTAGAAATCATTAATTTGGCATATATCATTCGATAACCACAACTAAGTACATCACTTATCCTATAGTTCTTTTTAATATTTATTATATTATTTCTTTATATGTACTATGCATTGCTTTACACCCTTCTGATTGAACCCCTATGAGATAGTTACAAAGCTTCCTCACTTGTTTCTCCTTAACCTGACATACCAAACCTCTAACCAGATCTACCCAAACCATAATCTCTCTCATAACTCTCCCAACCTCACAGACCTGATCAAAACTATTTACCAGACCTAGAAAATCCTTCTGTAAGCCTCCCAAATAATTATTTCCTCTATCAACCTTGACAGCGTAACTAACATCGATAGCTTAACTGACATCGGTCACCTCACTACCAACCTTAGTAGTATAACTGATATCGATCACCCCCATATTGATGTCAGTGATTGTGGATTCCTTAGCCTCTTTAAAACCTACCCAGACAACTTTTAAAATATAAAGAGTACATCCCCTACACCCTATCACTCTCTACTACATACAAGTTGTTAATAATGGTAATCTTATCTCTTTTTCACTCTTTCTTTACCTTTACTTTAGTTATTTATTATTCTTTTGTCTCTCAAAAGTAGACTATCATCTCTAAAGAAGTTTTACACTTCCTAGAACAAGCACGTAGCTTGGAAGTACACTCATTTAACTACTAACAAATATCTCATGGTAGTGATTTCTTACTTGCAGGTAGTCCTCCCCAGCCAAACAGGAGTACTCACAACATCTAGATATGGTGCACAAACCAAATTTAGGTTCTTTCTAATCACTTATCCCCATCCTTCTTTCTATTTTCCTTTAGACTTAAAATAGACATAAATTAGTGAAACATTTTTGGCACACCCAGTGGGACGCTGGAGTTTTCCTTGGATTAATTTCTTATCTTAAACATTCATATATGTGCATTATAGTGAGAATTTCATTTCTTTCACTTCCTCCTCTTTTCTTTTAAAATGAAAAATTCAATATCTTATTTCTGTTTAAAAAGCATTAAACTAAAATTTTATTTCTTTTCTCTTTTCCTCTAAAAGCAATTTATCATTTTATTTTATAAACCAATATATATATATATATATATATATATATATATATATACCTCTTGCATGCACATTAGGATAGTGAATTTCATACTCTATTCTTATTTCATCTCTATTTTCATTTGAATCTAAACATTTCAAATTTGGGTTTAAAAGTTACTGCATTTCATAGTTTACTTGTTGCATATTAGCTCACCTTGTTAATTACAAGCATTTTGAATAAATTGTAGTGCACCTATGTTACACAACTAAATCACATTCACATAAAAAACATCTAAACTCACCTGAAAAAAGGCTCATTGTAATTTTATCACCTGGTGGATCACCTTACCTTACCTCGCTATCCTACTTGGATTTCACCACCAAAGGGAGAACCAATCCATTCTCTAGCAAAGTATAATCTCTAGACAAAAGGTATATTTTGGTTAAGCAGCCTAGCTCAACTCCAGGTTCATGAAGTGTAGAGAGCAAGCTCCTATAACAAGCCACTTACCTAGTCTAACATAGATTTTCTCTTGAGCACTAGAACTAACCTAAAACTAGCTCTAGAATGCTTTCTAGTAACTTTGATAACCAAATTCTCTTCTCACTATCAAATTAAGGCATAAGCCAGCACAAGACTAAAAATTAATCTCTAGGACTTAATAGTTGTTGGTTGTATGTTTTTTTTATTTTCTATTATCTTCTATATTTTAGATTTGGTAAAGATGTTTTTCTATTGATTCACAAAATAAATATTATTTTTAATACTCAGTTTGTATAACCTATTATCTCAAGTTTTTTTTAGTGTTCTTCCTTCTTACATAAACCTTTTACATCCACTATTTTACCTAATTTCAACTTCTAGTTTCTTAAAACATTTGATTTTCCATCTCCCAAGATTCCACAGTCACCGACATCAGTTAACCTTACTGGCATCGGTAGATTTTACCTACCAATATTGGTTATTCCATCAATGTCGGTAAACTTTTCCTATTGACATCGGTCAAGAGACCAACGTTGGTGACTACATAATTTCATATACTCAAAATAGCAAGCTAAAATAACCTATTTACTTGCACTCAAACTTGGTTTTTCTTTATTTTGCTTATAATACAAGGTAGTAAGACTATTTACATATCTTCTTATATGGTATTGACACGATCTCAACCCAAAATTCTTGCCAATTATGCAAGCCAGCAACCACTTCCACCTCCCCCTCTCACTTCTAATTCTATCATGGAACACACTTTAGATATAGAGCATACTCCCAGTCCTAACCAAATTCCCATTATGCCTAAGGGAGATCAAGATTTTTTTAAATTTCTTGATCGTAATGTGGTAGTGCTTCAGCGTAACCTTGTTATGAGCCAACCCCATAATTCTTTTGGTGACCCAATCTATGGTATACCAACCTCTCTAATGGAGACAACCTCAGTTTTAGTTACCTCCACTATTTTCTCCATGGTTACTCAAACCACCACTTCGATGATTAATCCAACTATAAACAATGTCCACAGTGTAACATCTCCAACTACCCAATCCCACCTAAACCATAGTGTAACTTCCCTACTTTCACAACCACAACTAGTACAGTTAAGTCGCACCCCATTCCAAAATTTAGTGGTACCTGTTCCATCTACCCTCATGTCTATAATTACCTGAGTTATGAATTATCCTTCATCTAGTCTAACCATGCCAATAATCCAACTTGTAATAACAACCAACCAAGGCATAGTATCCAACCCAATGGGACAAGCCCCTTTTCTTTCTCCATCCTAGCCTATGACTCATTATCATTATGTTTCTCTAACACAACCTTAGAAAGCTATGTCATATGTTTCCTCTACTTCTTATTAGCTTCCCTATATTTTAGGAGGTATTCCTCAAACTAATCCCCCTCTAGACCTCATTAAGATGCTGATGAACAAGATGTCTAATCTAGAGACATCTATTTCTAGTTCAAAGAATGTGTTATCTTATAATCAGATATGCAATGAACCAATCCATCCTTTTGTACCTATTATCCCTTATCCAAGCCAATGGGAACTCCCTAAATTTACTCATTTCTAGAGTAAAGAGGACCCACAACAACACTTGTGAGCATTTAAACATGCTTGTTATTTAATAGGGCATGATGATGCATTACTACTTCACACTTTCCCTATGTCTCTTTTAGGTGCTGCCTTGGATTGGTATAGCACTATACCTTAACACTCTGTTTTCTCATTTACCCAACTCACACAAATGTTCCTAGACCATTTCTCTATTAACATTTCTAAAAAGGTTTCTATAATAGACCTTTATTCTATCAAATAATTTAATGATGAGTTTATTGTAGATTTTATCACTCATTGGAGAAGCTTGATCAATAAAATTTCCTTCTCCTTACCCCAACCTGAGCTTATTGATCTCTTTTCAAGAGAATGTGCTAATCACATATCATCCACACTTTGGGTACAAACTTTTCACACATTTGATGAGGCCTTTACAATGGCATGGAAACTCAATGTTCATGCTATAGATGAAGGCAAAGTCAATTTGCATAGTAAGAATCCCAATTCAAAGTCAAATGACTCTTCCTCCTCTAAAAATTCTCCCTCTAACCAAAAGGCTAAAGGCTCCACCAACATGGTGGTCTTTAAGTCAACCTCTTCTAAAACCACAAACCAATCAAATTCCTCAACTTCCCAAAATCTGACCAAGCAATTCCAACAATGGTATGAACAAAGACAATAAAATCCCATTATGGAGTCATATACATCCATCTTGGATAAATTATTGCAACAAGGTGCCATAACCCTTCCTCATATCAAACCTCCTATATAGTTCAACCCTTCTCATCCTATCCCAACCTGGTACAAGGAATATGAGTTTCACGATTACCATTGAGTTAAAGGTCACAATTCTAATAATTATAAAACACTCAAAAATATTGTTCAAGACATGTTTGATAGAGGTGATCTCATCTTGGATAATCTTAATACACCTCCTAATCAAAGTATGGATGTGTTCAAACACCCTTTTCCTAACCATTCATCAAATCAAAATATTGTCTAGTTCATAACTAACTCAGGTGATCATAATATCCATACGGTTAATATGGTCTTTCCTTTACCTTTAGTTCAACCTTCCCCTTAATAAGAGACATCCATTTCATCGACTCCTCTCCCATGTTCATTGGCATCTATTTCTCCCATTCATCCTCCTCATGTAGAAGAGCCTATTTCACCCATTCCACTCCCTTAGGAGGAAGATCCCCCTTTACCACACCTTTTTCCACCTAAGGATCCTGTAATGCCAATTTCATTTGTACCAATATTACCTATCTTCTTACCACTTGAAGACCACACCATACCCTTTCCTCAACCACATGTTGAAGGGAACATTATTCTTTCACTATAACCTCTTAAGGAACCTTCTTCACCTACTTATCCTCTACCTATAGAGAGTATTACCCCACCGACTCCACCTTTACACTTAGACAAGTCAGTATTATCTACTCCCATAATGGATGAGAGACCTATAGTGCTTACTCCAATTATACCACTCTTACCCCTTCTTTTACCTATGAAGGATCATACATTACCCATGACTCACCCAAATGTTGAGGGAGCCATAATACTTAAGCTTTACCCTCATGAGGAGCCTTCTTCACCTATCTCCCCTCCACCTATGATAGACCATGTCTTTTCTCTCGTCTCTATCAAAGAGGACCCTATTACGGTTTTTTCTTATCTTTAGCCTGAAGTAGAAAAATCCAACAATTTCCTTCTCTCCCAAACATTGTAGCCTTTTAAAAACATAGCCATAAGGTCTACATCTACTTTTTCTAAACCCTTCACATGTTTGGTGAAAAGTTTAGAATTTTTGACTCCACAAAGCTAGACCATGCATAATTTTAGGACTGACTTAAAATTACATATCTAACACAATGAATGTTGACCTTTAACACTAACCCTCTTACTACCCTTTACCCCAAGGTCTTGGATAAAGCTAGATCTTCTTCACTAATAACACCTAAAGTTTAGTCATCTATGTCAGAACCCTCACCCTTGCAAGAATCTACCACATTAAAGCACATCAAGCCCTTAGGTGTACGCTCTGTTTCTCATGTAATTCATCCACATGTAAAATTAGATTTAACTCCTCAACCACAAGTAGGGGTTTCATGGCCTGAATTATATAAAATTTTTTAATCCCCCTAGATCTCGTTGATCCCTTCTTCAACCCTGAACTTTATCATCCATTTTGGGACCACACCCCTCTACCTTAGTTGGAACATCACCTGACCAAGCCAAATAATAGGTTAAGCTACCTCCACTCCTACCTTTATCATCTGGTAGGCCTCTCACATCTGACACTAAGAAATTGTTAGTAAAACATGTAACTCTACCATCACCAAACAAGGCACCATGTAAAATTGCCTTTTTAGCACTGAAACATAAGAAAGTGTCCATTCCTGTTAGCACAAGTGTGAACCCACCTGCAGGCTCTCAAAGATTTTTCTTACATTAATTATTGTAGTCTTACATGATAAATCTTCCTTCCATGAAGCCTTATATTCCTCTTGGAATGAATCCTTCTTAATTTGATGATACACAAGTGTGTTTATATCATCATTCACTTGGACATGATACAAAGAGTTGTAAAGCCCTCACAATAGTCATTTAGCAACACTTTGATGTCAACACTCTCTTCGATGATACTCCCATTAACCTTCCTATTATTCCACCTTTGGCATCCACAATTCCTCCAACTATTCCACTTAAATTCAAACCCAAGGATGTCATCATAACTCCTTTACCACCCCCTTCACTGACATTTCAGATCAACACAGTTGATATGGCCATGCGGTCACAAAACTAAAAAGATGAAGCTAATAAAAAGTTCACTACTCCTTGGACCCATCCCTTCACCAAAGACACTCCACCTCCTAATCCTAATATCTCCATCTTGGGTGTTCCTAAAACAACATCTTCAGATGTTATTCAAAGCTCAATGGTGAAATAGCTTCACCAAACTCCTATAAAAATGTCTTTGTATGAGTAAATCCAAAATTCATCCTAACATCGTCAAGCTTTGATTAGTGATTTTCAATTAATTGAGGTATAATCAAATGATCCCTAATCTCTTATATATTTGATCAACTCCTTTAATTCCATCTCCCTGATTTCTTTTAGTGATTCAGAAATTCCACTTCAACATCCTAAAGATCAAGATTTTGCCCTTTTTTTTACCACATATATTGATCAAACTCATATCAAGAGAGTCATGATAAATGGGGGAGCTAGTATTAATATTATTTCCTCCCATGCCTATAAACAGCTAGCCCTTCTTGACAATTGCATGTCTCAAACCGATGTGGTACTTCATTCCTTTAATGATACAATAGCTACTACGACAACCACTATTGTCTTACATATCCATGTAGGTCCTCACATAATTCCTAAGATCTTCTATGTTGTGGAAGGAGAGTTCTAATATAACATACTACTTGGATGACCTTAGATATGTGTTATGGCATGTGTACCCTCAAATTTACACCTCCATGTCAATTTTGAACATGATGGATAAGTACATGTTATACCTGTTGACCCACCTCTGTTTAAAACATGAAACATGACCTATAGTCCTAATGATGTTCTCATTCCATTGAAAACATCATCTTCTCTACATGATACTTTTAAAACTTCCATAAGCTCCAATCCCATGGTTACACAAATACTGACAACACAAATTCTTGATAAAGATCTCATGGAGGAGACCTTTCAACATTCATCATTTGGTGAATATTTTTTGTTGAAGTTCGACATGTTCTATACTCCACAAGAGTATGAAAGGCTTCACATACACCCAAATTATGATCCCCATATTATAATGGTCATCCCTTATGGGCCCCCTAACCTTTGAACCAATTTTATATATGGGGGAATTCATCAAGCTCTCAATGTCAGTAATCCATCTTCACCACAACCATTTACCTATGACTTCTCTTTCCTAAGTAACCCTAGATTCACTCACACCTGTCTCTATAGGTGTGCCTAGAAATGATTTAGTTTGGGTCATTACAAGAAAGGTGTCTATACTCCTATCAAATATCCTACTAGTATCACCATTGAAAATGCCAAAAAGAGGCATGGAGTGGGATATGATGAACCAAATAAACTCATTAAAACTTCTCATGTACCAATTATCAAAGAACCAGTCTCTCCTTCTTCACCTTCTTCTCCACCATCACCTACCGAATCTGAAGTATCTATACCTCCTAATTTTTTTTTCAATAAATGCCATCCATTTGGAGCCTCTCGCCTATCATCAGGGTAAGGAAACAAGGTCCCTTCCTCTTATTCGTCCTAAAATAATTGATGAAGACTCTCCCTTTATTAACACTATCTAATGTCTAGATGATGATGCAATTCTCACCTAAATGGGTGTGGATGATTATTATATCTAATGATCACTCCCATCTATAACAAAAGCTATGTTAAATGAATTAACCATTGACATCAACCTGCCCTCTCTCGATAACCCTCACATCCTCAAAATTGGTCAGTCTTTAGATTCCTCTAAGCAAGCTGATTATGCCACATTTCTTAATGACCATAGAAAAGCCTTTTCTTGGTCTTACAATTGCATGCCTAGTATTAACCCCTTTATTATCACCCATAACATTTTCACCAATTGAGATGTTAAACCTATTAAGTAGAAGCTTCACAAGATGCATCCTCATATTTCTCTCCTTGTCAAAGAAGAGATCCAACACCGCCTTTCTATTAACTTCATCCAACCCATTGACTACCTGCATTGGATTTCTAATATTGTTCTTATCATGAAAGTGACTGGGGGAATATACATTTGCACTGACTATCATGATTTAAACCTCACTTATCTAAAAGATGACTTCACATTTCCCAATATCGACCAGCTTGTTGATCTGATAGTCAACTATGAGATGCTATCACTTATGGATGGATTCTCTAGATATAATCAAATCCTAGTTGCTCCTAAGGATCAGTACAAGATAACCTTTATTACCCCATGGAGGACTTTCTATTATCAATTCATTCCTTTTGGTATGAAGAATGTTGGTACAACCTACCAACGTGCCATGACCTACATTTTCAATGATCTCCTACAAAAAATTATGGAAGATTACATGGATTACTTACTCAACAAGTCTAAACTTTTCTGAGATCACTTGATAATTCTTGAAATTATATTTTTTCATCTCTTCTATTATAATGTTTGACTAAACCCAAAAAAATGTGTCTTTGGTGTTCTTTCCAGTAAGCTCTTAGGTTTTATAATTTATCTCCATGGTATCAAGGTCAATCCTACTAAGGTTAGAGAAATCCTAGAGATGCTTCCACCTACTAATATCAAACAACTGCATAGCTTACAAGGCAAACTTTAGTCAATTTGCTACTTCATTTCTTAGTTCTTAGATCATTGCCAACCCTTTCACCATCTCCTTAAAAAGGATGTCTCCTTCCAATGGGATATATATTTCTAGGAAGATTTTGATGCACTAAAAAATAACCTCCTTTCCCCACTAGTTCTTATTCCACCTAAGTAAAATCAGCCTTTCTACCTATACATCTCCATAAGAGACCATTCTCTAGGTGTTATGATTGCACATCAAGATGACCAACATTGAGAGTAGGTAGTTTACTACATAATCTACACACTTATTTATTATGAGACTCGATATACCCACACTAAAAAACTTTGCCTTGTGTTGGTCTTTTCTGCCTCCAAGCTCCACCATTATCTCATAAATCACAAAACCTATGTGGCCACCCATACTGATCCCCTCAAATACATACATTCCAAACCATATCAAAACCAATGTGTAGCTTGATGGCTCATGCTTCTTGTTGAATTCAACTTAGAGTTCATTTATCAAAAGTTTATTAAAGGGAAAACAATCACTGACCAGTTAGTTGCTTCCCCTTTACCTGACAATCAACCTTTAAACTATAAATTCCCTAATGAATCCATTGCAATGCTCTCAACCAATGGCATCTCCTATCAAATGATGATGTTCTTTGATGGATATAAATGCCAACATGGTAGGGGTGTGGGGGTCATTCTTATTCCTCTAGATGGAGAGCATATGCCTTTTTCATTTAAGCTAGATTTTGAATGCACAAACAATATGATTGAATATAAGGCTTTTATTCTAAGACTTCAACTAGCTCTCTTCTTGGGTATCAAATCCATAACTATTTTTGGTATTCTCAGCTAGTGGTTAATCAGGTTAATGGTTCCTACCTATGCAAAAATAAAATTTTAAAGTGATATAAACATTGTGTAGATATGCTATTGGGATCATTTGACTCTTATCTCTTGAAAAATTTTCCTTGATCTACAAACAAGTTTTCTAACATGATGGCTTCACTTGCTTCACACATACCCTCTTCATCGTCCTCTTTAAAAATCTATGTCATCATGCATCATTTAACATTACCCTCTTATGTCTTATCTAACATCCTCTTTGTCAAAAATGTAATAGTGAAGACACAAGACTTATGGTATAAACAACTCACAAATTATCTTTCCTTCTTTATTACCCCTTCTAATCCCTCTAATAGTGGGAAACAAGCCTTCATAAGACATGTTACTCATTAGACTATATTAGGGGGACTTCTCTACAAGAAAGGTTTTGATGGTCTTCTCCTTAGATGCCTCACTAGTATTGAGACTCCCTTTGCCATTAACGAAGTCCATGATAGGATTTGTGTTGGGCATTTTAATGGTCATGTACTTGCCAAACATATCCTTCAAACTGGCTATTATTGGCCCACACTTCATTAAGACTATGTTGATTATGTTCGGTGTTGTGTCAAGTGTCAACAACATGCTAACCTCCTTCACATTCCTAGTCATTCTTTACAAGTTGCCAAAGACTTTTAGCACTTTTCCCAATGGGGCTTTGATCTAATCAAAGAGATTAAACCTCATTCATCCCTCTGTCATTATTCTATCATTTCTACCATTAAATACTTTACCAAGTGGGTTGAGGCCATCCCTCTCATCTCCACTAAAGCTGACAAAATTATTGACTTCATCAACTATCACATCATTTATCATTTTCATGTCCCTCATAAAATTATCATAGATAATGGCAAATCTTTCAAAAATAAGACTGTTCAAAGCCATTGTGATATATTTGGAATCAAATTAAGCTTCTCATCACCATACTATCCACATGTTAATAGATAGGCAGAAGCTTCTAACAAATCATTGACAAAAATTCTCATGAAGGTAGTCAACAATATAGGCAAGGATTGGCACACACACATTCCTTTTACTTTATGGGCTTACTGCACTATCATTCAAACTCCTACTAGTGCTACACCTTTTTCATTGGTATATGGGATAGAGGATGGTTAACCTCTTGAGGTCTAGATTCTTTCTCTTCACACTTCTTGACAAGACATACTTATTAACTTTGATTTCACCAAGAACATTTGGTTCAATTTTAATTGCTTGATGAGCGTCATCTCATAGACCTCAACCACCTCTAAATCTATCAAGAGCGTATCAAACAGGCTTATAACAAAAACCTCAAAGAATGATATTTTAAGATAGGATATCTCATCTTAAAATAAAATCAACATGTGATGAACACAGAGAAAAGAACACAAGGTAAGTTTGTTCCTAATTGACTTCGACCTTATATCATAACTCATAATTATGGATCAAGAACTTATCACTTGTCTTCTCTTGAAGGAATGTTGAAACTCGAGCCTTTAAATTCCTTACACCTATGACCATTATTTTGTTAAACAAGCATCACTTTACCTCATGTTTAAACTTGAGCTCATCCTTTGAGCATCCCTATTACATTCATTTCCCTTCCTCTTCACCCTTACTGCTATACACTTAGTTAAATTATATAGTGGTATGTTTTTTCCTTCAAAGTGGAAAAATAATAAGCCTCTATAGTCTTGTCCATGACTAAAATAAAAAAAATGGGATATTTGATAACATTATAAAGTCCTAGGTCATGCTTTTCAATGCAGAATGCTCCCTTGAAGGATAACTATGTCACTTCCCTTTGCTACTATCAATATACTTCTCCCTTGAAGGATAACTATTTAAAATTAAAAACAAATGCTTAGACCACTCCCTTGAAGGATGGCTAAGCCAAGATTTTTTCTCAAAGAGAAAAACAAATGAAAAAGGATTCTCATAGCTTTATATGACCTTAACCCATACAAAATCCCATTTTAGGCTCCTGCATTGATCAACTTACGTAAAAAAAAGGCTTTAAGTCATGGACTTCCCTACAATAGCTCTTAGGTCACCCACAAAAGTGACATATCATCTCTACTTTTTAGGTTATGCTACCCAAACATTTTCCCTCATTTTACCCTTTTCCCCCTCATAATATTTCAAGGGACTGTGAAGCTCTCTTAATGTAAGGTAAACATGATGCTTTTCTAACAAACACAATGGTTCAAAGATATAAGGCATGAAAGAGGCTCATTTTCTTGAGCCTATTTATGTTCTAATTATGGTCTTTGCCAATGCACGAGCATTCTACCTCTTTATTTTCCCATCCACATCACATGTTGATATCTTTAATTGAGATGAAAAAAACAATGTCATACCAACACTAACAAAGCCTACCCAATTTATTTTATGCATACACCATCACAAATATGGAAAAATGCTGAAATAAACTAACATAACTAATCTATTAATTTTAAGCATACACCATCACAAAATATGGAAAAATTCTAAGATGAAACTTATTAACCAACTATGCATATACCATCACATATATGGGAAAGGCTAGTCTAACTCAACTAACATGATTAACATTAACATCAATATTAACATAGCATAACATAATCTTCATCCATATCATCATCATAATCACAATAAACACATCTCAAATGAACACATAGAAATAAATGAACACCTCATGAATATATCTATATGTGATCAAAATAATCATCATCTACATCATCATAAAATCATATATATCTCTCTCAAAATAAAAATCTCACATCTTTGATTTGCAGGCTGGTATACATATAACAAATATAATCAAAACTAGTAAACTCTGACACTCAGAGTCCTTGAGGCTCTCCACATGTTCATGACAAAGCAGTATCATCACCACTCTCTACATGTCTATGTCTACATGAGCTAGAAGTTGTGGCATCTGACATCAACCTCTCCTACTCTCTGAACTCTAAATATCTTTGAATCTATTAGAACTCTCTAATATCCCTCTCATAATAGGCAATCTTATCTAGGGTAGTCAAATATCTCACCATAGATATAGTTTGTGGAGGTCCCATAACACCTGATGATGGCCCAACCTATACTGGTCCCTATGGTGGTGGAAGAGGAGTAGCCTAGCTTGTTGCTCTTAGACTATCTCTCTCTGATATCATTGTAGTCACTTGACCCTATAAAATAATAACCTAGCCCTATAGTGCTACAACATGGCCCTATAGAGCCCCAATTTGACCCAATAATGTCACTACCTACCCCTATAAGGATAAAACATGTGATTGGGATATCTCTTGAGCTTACACTACTGCATCTCAATCCTACACTACTCTATCTCAGGCCTATACCACTACATCCCTCTCTCTCTAACCAACCCTTATAAACCTAGTGGTGGCATCTTTACCTCCACCATCAGATGTAACCCTACCTACCAAGCTATATAAGCCATTGTGCACCCTAGGTCTCCAACACCTTGCCCTATTGGTAGCTCCTCAAAATCTATCCCATCTATCTCCTAGGGCAATGATAGGGTTACCTCTATGTCATCCCTCCTATATCGAGGGAAGGCAAACAAAATATCCTATAGAAGACCAAACTACTTCCTGACCCATGCCATAGGTACCATCTCTAACTCACCAACCTGTCTCCCCCTGACCCATAGTGAGCTTTATAACCCAATAATCTATTCTGCCTATCCTCTAAAAATTGGGTATGTTAGATACAGTCTCCATATAACATTTGTAGGGATCAATCCCTCAATCATGCACCTATAATAGGCAATGTCTTGAACCAAATCATCCACTCAAGTCTATGCCATATCCTCTCTTCACTGTCTAAAACCAACCCTAAACTTGGATAGGATAGTGTTAGATAACCCCAGTGTTCATGTCACCATGATGTGATCATATACCCAATAGTGCAATAGATGTTGACACACAAACTGTATCAACATCATATCCTTAAACCCCATATCTCTCTATATAAATATGCTAAAAAAATTGGACCCTAGGCAAAAATGGTCCACTACTCAACCATCTATGCAATCACACCTATCAATACAATCATAAATCTCCCATCATCTGCATATGGTAATCCATACACTATGATCTTAATCATCATCAGGATGCTCAAATGATGTTGCTCCTCATTAGCCATATAGAGTGGTTTGTATGTGAAACTTGTAAAGTGGTAAGTCACCTCACTGACATGCTCTCGATATAAAGTGACCATGTGTATATCATGATCCTCTCTTATGCATGTAAAAATCTCCTCACCTTAGAGTGGTAGCCACAAAATCCTATACACATCCTCCTAAGTCACTATCAACTCTTTGATTAGTAGATGGAAGGTGTTGGTGGTGTGATCCCAGCTCTCAATCAATGCTATCATCTGGGACACATCCTAAGTGACTCGATAGTACTGTCACACTCCTCCTAACTCCATGGCCACCATATGCTCCCACTCATCTAGAGTGACATCCCTCCTCATGCATGTCAATAGCCTTGATAGATGATCTCATAATGTTAGCTCTATCCTCTCTTTCATCCACACACACAACTTAAGTCACATACCTTTCAATATACTTTATCATTACCTTTTTCCATTCTCTCTAAGAGAACTACATTAGTTTGAGGCCCTAAACCGGGCTATGTAGGTATCACTTAGTCTACATGGGGTCTTTTGAGGTTAGCTCAGCCATATACCCACCTCGCTAACTACCCTAGGCATCACTAACTCTTTCTCTCTACCCTAGGCCTACCTATCTATCACAACTCTAGGCCTCATGGCCTATATCCCTGACTCTTGACATTATGACCTATCTTTTAATCCCTAGACCTCTTAACCTATCTCAATTTACCTTTTTACCCATTTTCCCTACCATACCTTTTTAGATCTTTTCCCTATGCTTTAGGAGAACTACATTGACTGGAAGCCCTAAACTTGGCTATGTATGTAGCACTTAGTCGACACAGGGTCTTCTGAGGCTAGCTCAACCATTAGGCTAGCTAACTACTTCCTTTGGGGATCCAAACTCACCTTTTCTCATGTTTGTCTACTTTTTTATAGTCACCAACATCAGCATTAATGCTGATGCTAGTGCTTTATAGGCCTATGTATTGGCCGATGTCAGTAGGTACCTACCAACCTCAATGCTATGTCAATCGATGTTGATGGACCTTACTGACATTGGTGGACCTCACCAATGTCAACGACTAGTTTAGTCTTAGGGCTAAATGACCCAAATACAAACTTACCCATTTCACCTAAAAACCTACTCACAAAACCCCCTAATTTATCCCACAACTACCCTACCCTATTTTCTACCCTTCCACTAACATTTTTTACACCCCCACCTCTCAATTAACCTAAAAATTAAAAATACCAAAATTAAACTTCAAACCAACTAGTAGAGGCTCTTACCTTGTCTCTCTGTCTCCAATTGGATGGCATAACTGGCTCCTATGGTTGTATGCCTCCCACTGGGTCCCCTCCTTGAGATACCATCTCAAATCACTCTTAAGCTCTATTTTTTCTCTCTAATCATAAAGTTACAAATGAGTTTAGTCAGCCACCAAACCCCCTTTTGTCAGGTTTGGTTAGCCATTGACATTAGCATTCTCGACCTAACCTACTGACATCGATGCTTATGCATACTAACATCAGCAATGTTGTCCTAGGGTACCAACATCAGTACCATTCCTATAATGTTTGTCCCCACCAAGAAAACCCAACTTTTCAAACTTTACCCATACATTGGGGCAACTAGAGATCACATATATCTCCCCCAACCATGACAAATGTCATTATATGTCACTTAAATCTTCACCCATGATGACTTTGCTTAGAGATCATGAATATCTCCTTGCTCATTAAAACTTTTAACCCAAATTTGCATTGTTTATTTTGATCGCTTATGTTATTTTTCTATATTTGGCTATTACGCACAGACATGTATATTAGGTGTTGTGGATCGAAACCAAGCTCATCCTATCACCTTTAACCCTTTTATGTTTTTTAGGGGCACTTCCTACCTCAGATACATGGGACACATTGATCATTAGAGCTACAAATTTGATTGTTTTGACCTATTAGCTATCACTTACAAGATATGTTTTGGTTATTTCTATCTGAGTCCTCCTTAACCTTGCCTATTGTTGACTTTGTCAACTATAGCTCATTGTAGTATATGCATACAAAGTGATACTCAATTCTCCACCATTCACCTAATTACCTTTTTATCAAATTAGTACATGATTTTGATTTCTCCTCCATCGATTCCCATTTTGAGGAGGGATTCCTCATCCAATACTTGGAGCATCTAACTCCTATTTTTTTTTCAATGTGTCAATATAAATTATGAGATAAAAATGGGTAAATTTGCACACCAAAATTACATCACACACACACACACACATGTGTAACTCCCTATGTTGAACCCCCCTTAAGCCCATTTCAATAATAACAATTAATCTCCCTAACCCATACTTTACCCCTCACACATTTAATTAGTTTAAAATACTTAATTAAGTTAATTAAAAACCCATATTCCCACCTTACCTAGACACCTTTCCCTATGACTAATTCTCACTTGATAAGTCACCTTAAGACTTGATCACCTCATCCTAACTACCCAAGACTTATTTCCACTCCCAAACTAAATTTCTAATCAACTACCTCCTACTTAACCTCTTATTTTTACCATTTTATAATGGGTGTCACACTTGGCACAAACAACAATAGAAAATAGGCCAAAATAATAACATTTCCTTATTTTAAGGCCATTGACATTGGTCAACCCATGGCCAACATTAGTGAGATCACTGATGTTAGCAATATGAGCCAAACTCCAACCTAACGTTTAGGTCAATAGAAATTAATAAAATTCATTCTTACTCACATTCAAGCTTTGGGCATTCTATTTTTGACATCCTAGCTTACAATCATCTTGTATAAGTCAATCATGATCAGTAACTAAGCTCTTAAGGACCAATAACACCCACTTGTTCTCTCTATTCAGGGATTCAAGGTCAGACTCCTTGTTATGGATCATCAATCTAGCATATATCATTTGATAACTATATCTAAGTATATGTCTTATCCTATAGTTATTTTAAATATTTATTCTGCTATTTATTTGTATCTACTATGCATTGCTTTTCACCCTTCTAACTGAACCCCTGTGAGAGAGTTACAAAGCTTCTTCACTTATTTCTCCTTAAGATGACACACCAAACCTCTGATCAGATCTACCCAAACCATAATCTCTCTCTCGTAACTCTCCCAACCTCATAGACCTGATCAAAACCATTTCTCAAACCTAGAAAATACTTTTGCAAGCCTCCCAAATAATTATTGCCCTTATAGACCTCGGTAGCCTAACTGACATCAATCACCTCACTACCAACCTCGATATTATAACCAATATCAGTCACCCCCATATCGATGTTGATTACTGTGGATTCCCTAGCCTCTTCAAAACCTACCTAGACAACTTCTAAAATATAAACAAAGTACATCACCTACACCTTGTCACTCTCTATTGCATACAAGTTGTTAATAATGGTAATATTATCTCTCTTTCACTCTCTCTTTACCTTTCTTTTAGTTATTTATTATTATTTTATCTCTTAAAAGTGGACTATCATCTCTAAGGAAGTTTCACACTTTCTAGAACAAGCACATAGCTTGGCAGCCCACTCATTTAACTACTAATAAACATCTTGTGGTAGTGTTTTCTTATTTGTAGGTAGTCCTCCCCAACCAAAGAGGAGTGCTCACAATGTCTGAATATGGTGCAAAAACCAAATCTATGTTCTTTCTAATCACTTATCCCCATCCTTCTTTTTGTTTTCCTTTAGACTTAAAATAGACAAAATTTAGTGAAACAACATGTTTGTCTTGTTTATGAAGACAAACATTTTATTCCATCTCAGTAGTAAGAAATGGCACTAATATCATCCCTAAATTCATGGTGTTGTCATCAATATCCAACTTGATTTTATTCAACATCATGACTTCTTTTGGTGTCACTATCTTAGATTGACTTTTAGCAACTCTCTTTTCTATAATGCTTTTAGAAGGTAGAAAGTCTATCATTTTCCTTCTACTCGCATAACTTTGAACTCCCATATTCAACCTTTCAAACCTTAAGAGAGGCTCAATATGGATACAAGATAGATTCAACCTCTTACATTTTCTAAAAAAATATACATGAGAAGGGGAAGGTGCATTAGAAGTAATGGCCATGTTCTTAAGATCTTTAGCATGGGCAATTTTTATTTCTAACTGTGTGGATTGGTTTTTAGGCAAAAGATCAATAATTGTTTCAATCCTTTCAATATTGAGGGGATGTAGAGGTAAGTGTTGTGTATTATGATCTATATGTAAAGATGAACTAATTTGGGAAGGTATACGAGCTCCAAATCTATGTCCAAAGAAACCCTTGTTACCTTTATAACCCTTATCGGCTAGATTAGTAGGCAAATTACCTAGAATGCCCCAAAATTCAAGGTTAGAAGCATCGAAGTGAATGGACATCCTTGTACCTCTATGGAATATAGGGCCAAAGTATCTTGCATGAAAACCACCCCTATACAAAATTTTGATGGGTTGTGTTATGCCTATTTTCTATACCCATCCTAAATTTTCAAGTTTATACTTATTGCCATAGGGATGACTCTGTCATAAAGCCCAAAATTGTGTCAAGGACCCTATTAATTGATGATATTTGTAGATGCATATTTGATTATGAAATCAAAATCATTTATTCATAGTTTTATTTATGTTTTAGTGGTTTCAAAAATCATGGTAGATAAATGAATAAAATATGCATATATGATTATAGATATGATCAGTTTCAGCCTACTTGATAGTTTTAGTGAACTTACATTTTTTTCAATTCTTAGTCATTTTGATGATATATTTGGGAGAGGTATTATAATTTAGTTCTAAAATGGATGATTCAGTTTGACATTATTTGTTATGATTTGATGACTCAATGGTGCTCATTTGATTGATTCATTTTTGTATCAATTTATTCTTGAAGGTTTAATTGATATTCAAAGTTCAAATTTGGTCAATTTAGCTTGACAGTTTTAGTTGATCAATAAGTCTTTGGTCATTTTAATGATTTATAATGCTGATTTTAGTTGATATGATTCTTGAAATAGAATAGATGATGATGTTATGATTGGTATTTTTTAAGTTTGATGTGATCCTCTTGATTGAATGATTTTATCACTCTCCTTTGTATAGCTTTCAAGTTATTTTTCTTTACTTGATTATCCAAATACATAGTCATTCCATTGGCATTCTAACTTAAGTTGTTTCAAGATTTAAGAAATAATCAAATCTAATGATCATAATTCTCAAAGCATGAATATCATCTTTTGACTTATGTCTACGAAAGTTTTTGGTTGATGGGAAGTTAATGACATACAAGTCTTTTGAAAAGCATGATATTCATTTTCAGAATATTATCTTCTCTTGAATAAAAATCTATTGAAATGAGCTAAAGGGGACTTTTGCTTATTACATTATTTATTTTTAAGGATAAAGGGTCATACACAATATTAAGGTTTCAATTTAATTTCATCGTGCTTGGTCTAAGGAATGATTTTATTTCCAAAGGTTTATTGATCATATGACTTATGTTTTTTAGTGATTATAAAGTTCTTTGTTAAGGAATAAGTCTTAAACCCTAACATAATGGTTGATGAGTTAGCATTTAGTTGGACTTTGATCAATCATAATTTGGTCGATTTGGCATCGGCATTGATATTTAGAAATGTATCTTGATGTTTTGAGATCAAGATGGATTTGGTGGTATGTTGGTATTTATGGTTAACTGATCACCTTGAGTCACAAAACTTAGCAAAAGTTTTAGTATGAAGAATAGTTGACTATTGAATTTGTCAATTTGATAAAGTGGTTTAGGAAACTACCAAGTATACAATTGATAATTATGAGCCAATGAAAATAGAGCACGTCACTTAAGCAGTTACGGATTAGAGGGTAGAAAATAAAAGCCCATTTTTCTTAATTCATTGTATCATTTTGCAAGCTTCTGATAGAAGTCAAGCTTTAGCATGATAGGACTTGAGTTGTAAAGATGAAGCCAAGAGAAAATATGAAGAAAATATTTGAACTCAAAGCCAGTTATGTTGTGTTTTTTTTTTTTTTAAGAAATATGGAGTTTTGAAAAATAAGGAGAATCATTATTTGGTTTTGAGTCTAGATTTACTAGTAGAAGTTTGTGAAAGTTTGAAAGAATTTAAAAGTATTATTGCATATGAATATGTGACTGAGTATTGGGTCTGTGTAGTTTTAGTTTTTATAAAGATTGGATCTTTTGAATAGTCTATAAGGTTTTGCATAGAATGGTTAAGTATAAAACTCGCATAAGAATTTTCAATTTATTATTTCAATTGCCCATTTATTGTCATGGATAATTTGTATTCATTTTTGGAAGTGATTACATTCATTTTGATGATTTTAAAAGTCAAAATAATCTCTACATGTGTATAAATTTGAAAATCTAACATCCACACAGGTTTCAGTTGTAAATTTTGAGGAAAGTATTAGTTATATTTTTGAAGGTTTGAGCACCTCTGTACAAGGCCCATTTGAAAAAGTTGAATTTATCATGCTTCAGTTTGGATTAAGTTTTCATATTAGATTTTCATGTGGAAAATCCTTCTCATTTTATAGTTTTTTTTTTCTAGGTTTTCATTTTGGATGATAATTGATGATTTTAGTATGAGCTACTAAGCAATAGTTTTGCAGTAATTTAGAAAGATTAATATTCAATAATTATTTTCATATTTATGGGTTTTGTTTCTTAGTTTTGAATGGTTAAGTTTGCAAGGGTTTTGTTCCAAATTGTTGCAGATTTAAATTTTTGAGATGAAATGGGGAATATAATGATATATAATTGTATTTCAAATTATATATGATGAATGGTTCAGTTTGGGGTTTGATCAATTTTCATGAATTATATAGAGGTTCAGGTCCATAAAATGATTTTCATGAATAAATTCATGGGTTTTTGACAAGTATAGTTCATCATTTTGTGGTGATTTGATATTCAAGTTAGATCTCAATAGGAAAATGTTTTTGAATGAATATGAAAGTGTAGTATAGTGTGAATTGGAAAATGGGTTGTGATAAGTCAAAGATGGCACAATATATTTTTTTCTTAAAATATGTAGATATGTTTTATAAATTATTTTAATTTTTAGACATAGGAAGTGGTTAGGGTTTAAAACATATTCCTGCATAAATTAGATAGTTTATACTAGTTTATTATGTGTGATCATCTTACTACAATTGATTGTGAATAAGTATTCATGAGTGCTCGAATGATTAAGATATTTGTAGTTAGTATTAGATTTTATTATGTTTGAGTCAATAAAATCAATATTATTATGATTCAAATGTAGTACAATGATGCATTTTATTTTCAGATTCATGTTTCAAATTAAATCATAGTCTAAAGGTATTTAATTTTGATATTTTTTTAGATTTTACTTCTCTCATTATGTCTGGGTGGGATCAACCAGCTGAAAATAGTAATGATGGAGGATGGAGACAAAATTATAATAGAGTGGTAATCAGTCAAGTCATAGAAGAGGTTCTAATAGGGATAGGTTATGTGCTAGATGTTTTGGGCCTAGATTTCCTAAGGAAATAAGAATATATATTCATTTTGATGCTTATGACCTAGATTTTTGGAATATTTTAAATGATTTTCTTATTCATAGAGGCTATAGAGGTCATAGAGGTTTTTGAGGTCAAAGGTTTGGATCTTGTTATCACTCCCAAAGCAGTTCTTCTCATCACTTTGAGCATAATCCTGAACATGATCTTCTTTACTTACAATTGTAGCCCCCTATTTTTAGAGGTGAATCAGTTGATGAACCACTACCAACTAATTAGTTCCCCAATCATCAACCTAACAACTAGCTTGAAAAATAAACAATCTATGTCAAAGACCTTAGGAAAATGGTCACTTTTTCAGACACACCTATCCCATCTAATAAAAACCTTGGTGGAAAATGTAGAAGGTTAAGCTTGTTAGGAGCACATAGTGAGCCCTTTTTAGGGCCTAGAAGGTTGAATTTAGGGGGCCAAGGGATATTAACAAAAGGAAAACTATAGATGTTTTAGATCATCTTGCTAAAAAGAGTTCTACCATGAAAAGAACTGAACTTGAACCATCTAGTAAAGTTAGGATGATTAAGAGGATTAATCTAGAAATTAATGATGACACATCTGACACAGAGATTAGATTTCTACCCTTTCTTTCGACTAAAATGGAATATAATGTTTGTCTTAATGACCAAGACAAATAATTAATTCAAGTATTATCTAATTTAGATTATTATTGGTCATCCAAATGATAATTTCTATTTAGTGTTGAACTTTTTGTACAAAGCTTGATATTTTAGTATGATACTTGATACTTCAAATTTGATAATTTTTGAGGTATACTCAATAATTTTGGACTTTGGTATAGTTATGTATAATTAAGTTTAATTTAAATGTGTTATGGTTTAAACATAAGTGAAATTTATCAATTTTTGATTTATTATTTTATGATTTTTTATGTATCCTACTATATTAACAATTAGTATGGGTCTCCACCTATTAAGGTTAGTGCCTGATCTATTATCTTAAATATGTTGATCAAATTAAGACTTTAAAGTCTTAACTAATTTATCCTTACCATTTTAGTTAATTAATTAACTTTGTTAAAGCTAATTAGTTAACATTAGCCAATAACTAACTAAAGTTAGTTATAACTTATTTCATAATTAAATTTGAGGATATAAAAGGAGATCAATCATTCATTTGAAGACAAAAGCACAATAGGTATTGAGGACTTATGTATTTTTTAAAGTCAATCACTTATCTCTTCTTTTAATGCAATTTCTTTGAGATAGTACAGCTTTTGTAGATAGACTCAATAGTACTTTATCTGACGGTTGAATAATCACTTATGCAACACAGGGATATTAGTTATATTTGTCATCTATTACTAATTATCTAAAGTTTGTTAAGTTGAATATCTTTTGATGATTGTTATTTATAATCCTATGCATAGAATTCAAAAATTCAACTTGAAAATGATAATCATTTATTTTCATGACACTTAATTGATTTGTTCAATTGTAGAGTTATCATTTCAAGTTTTGTAATGAAAGATTGTTGGTTTTCACATTAAAATTTTCTCTTTATGATAAGATGACTCTCATTTTGAGATTTGCAACTCTTTTGTAAATGATTAACTCTAATTCTAATATAAATAGACTTTTCAATTTTTCTTCTAGATCTTTTCTCTTATTAGATATGTTTAAATTCATTTTCTTATCGGTTTTAAATAGCTTAAGTTATCTTCTTAAGAACTTTTATTACTTTATTTTAATAAACTAGTAGAAGTTGTCTAGATTAATATTTAGTTTATATATGTTTTAGCTTTTGTATTTCTATTTGATTTATATCTATCTCTTTCCTTGTCAAGTTTATAATTTACTTTTCCTTTAGTTTTAAATTATCTTTAGTTTTTTTTTTTAATTTTCTCTGTTCAAGTAGATTGTTTATTATTTTAGTTTCAAGACTTTAAAATCTTTAGATCTTAGTTTGTTCTTATTTTAGTTTTTTTTTTCTATTAGATTTTCCTTTTCTTAGATTTTCTTATATTAGTTTCCTTTGCTTTTGAATTTAGATTCTTTTCTATTTTAATTTTAATTATTTTATCTTTTGTTTAATGTTCCTTTAGCTGTTAGTTTTGGTTGTTGTTCCTTGCTTGAATCCTTCCTTTTCATCTTATTAATCCATAAACATTACATAATAATGAAATTGTGATTTCATTTGAAAACATATATATTTTAAAATCAGATTTATATTCTTCAAGAGATTTTTTAATTAATAAGTTTTCTCTGACGGATAGAATAGATTACATATTTTTATTTTATCTAATTTTTATTTTTATAACAAATTTTTTATTGTTATAATGGAATAAGTTAATTAAATAACTTATTGATTATTTTTTAGAACTTATAATAAAAACCCCTTCGCATCTTTAGGACCTTAGTTGAGCCTTTAGAACCCCTATGATTAGACTGGTATGATTCCAACTTGACCTTCATGATAGGCAAAATGGTTGATTCATTGATGGTACAATTTTCATCGTCAACAAATTTGGTGACTCTGATAGAGAAATAACTTATTTACAAATCTATTTTATTTGCTAATGGTTCTTGAGGTGAACAACTTCCTATTATTCAACCTATTTTTAATGTAGAAAAAGATCAAATTGATATTGCTTTTAATTTAACACATTTTGCATGGTATAATCATCCTAAAGATCTTCCTCAAATTATTGAAGTTATCAATCATGAATTATAAACTATTGAGTTTGAAATCGATTGGTATTTTAATTTGACACGTGAAACTCAACAAGATATAATCAATTTAAATAGGAGAATTAGAGAAGATAGAGCAAGAGTTTTAGCTGCTAATCCTAATCTTAGAATTCATTTTCTTTTTGATTATTTTTCTTTTGATGATTTTATTGAGCCTATTGAAACTACTTTGTCAAATCAACATTTAGATCAAGAAAATCAAGTACAAAATAATCACTCCTTTTAGATAGAATCTGACAAAAGTTCTAATGGTAGATTGAATTGTAAGAAATCCATCAACTAGGAATCAATTAGAGGGAGAATAATTAATACAAAAATGAATATTAAAGGATCTACTTCACAAATTGTAGAATAATAGAGAAATAGAAGAGCCCATAGAGATAAAGATGAAGAAGAATTTCAATAAGAGTGTCAGATAGCTATAGCACCTTAGATTTTTGTAAATCCAAATAATGTCAAAAACTGTCCAGGTAAGTTGCCTTCTCTTAAGGGATTAAACATACCAAAAAAAATTGGTACCACTGGAGAATCTTGGGAAGATCACTTAGAAGCCTTTAGATTAGTTTATGCCACTCTTGGAATAAATAGTGAAAATATTTGTTTAAAATTTTTTGCACAAATGTTAGAAGGAAAATCTTATCAAGCATTTGTTAGTCTTCCTATAAGAGTGATTGATAGTTGGAAAGATGTAGAGGAATGTTTAAAATTGTCCTTTGGTAAAGACAAGGAGGATTTTGATTTAGTTAATTATCTTTCAAATATTTTATTAGATATGGGTGAAAGCATGTATCATTTTGTCTCTAGATTAACTAAGTTACATCAAAAAAAATTAGGTGATCTTAGACCTTCTAAAAAATTATCTAGACTTTATTTTTGCAATGCTTTACCCTTAAAATATATTGTTGCATTTATTTGATTTATTACATTTACTTGTATTAATTATTTATATTGGTGCACTAATTACTTATTATTATTAGTTTACTATGTTTATTAATAATTTGCACCATATAAGATAAGCTTGCTTAGCTAGTAGTTAACTTAGACACTTATCTTGTTACAGTGGAGTTCTACTCCACTATTCAGGGTAAGATAAGATATGATTATTGAATTAGTAGTCCACTTATGTTGATCATTTACATAAGTTGGACACCTATCTTGTTAGTGTGGAGTTGCACTCCACTATTCATGTAGTCAAATATCAACTAAACTACATGTGTTGTGTGAGTTCTCTGATATTTATCATGCATGCCTTGCTCTATATAAGCAATGACTATTTATGTATTCTATTTAAGATTAATATTAAATTATCATAGTAATTAATCATATTTAAGTTATTTATTTATTTCTATTATTGTCTTGGATATACAGTTATTATTTTTTACTATTACTATTTTATCTATTATTTATACTTTCTATTAGATTCATTATATCCTGTAGGTAATTCTAACATGATACCAGAGCAATCTTGAATCTATAGATTACTAAATATTTAAGAGATAAATATCTAGATATAGGATTGGTTTTTTGATTTTATATATAGGCACAAATTAGAGCTTTGTGGAGAATTTTTGAGCTCACCATTGAGTTTAGAATATCCAAGATAGTCAAAATCATCTACAATTTTATCCAAATTGGGCATAGATGGTAAAATTGGCAAGGGTTTGATCTAGAAGCACCATGCCCAAATCTAGTAAGTACCTAAAAATCAAAGCATTTCTGAGCAAAATGAACCTCATGGTTGCATTCAAAATGTGTCAAAACCTATTGATCCATATAATATTTATCCAATCTGGACATAGTCACTTGTAAAGCAATTTTTTTTGCTCCCAGGTATAGTCGTACAGACCGTATAGACTATGTAGACATTTTTTTTTGGTAGGCCTCACAGGTTAGCAAGTAGATTTTAAATGGAAACTTTGAAATCCCACCATTTAAACACTAGGAGGTATTTTTGAGTGAATTATTTTTGAAATAGCTTAAAATTTCATGTTCTTCACTGCTGTACTTTCAATTTTTTACAGATTTGTCTAGATTTTTATGGAATTCAAATTTTTATATAGCAGCTCTTTCCCATCCTCATTTTTTCAAATTTAGAGGCTCATAAATTTTACATACGACCTTGTATTGAGGTCTTTTGTTTTAAAGTTAATATATTTTTTAGCATAATGCATTAGTGCAGAAATTTTTATAATAAAGTGCATATTTTTTATACTTTTAGACTTGAGGGACTAATTAAACTTTTTGTATATTGTAAAAATTATAATCCATAATTATAATTGCACTAAATTATAAAGTGCCAATAAATACTTAGTGAGTGGGATAAAACTAAGTAATTCAAAGAGGTTTTGTGGTGTGTTCTATACTTTAATTTCTATTTTGTGATGGTTTATTTCTAAAAGCATCATGGAGAATCCTAAGTTCCCACTATTAACATCATATAACTACAACACATGAAAACAAAATGCTTAGAATGCATTAATGATGTTAAGATGTATGCCTTACATAAAAACTCTTCCTATTCTACGTACTGATGGAAAAGAGTTATAACACTTTCTCTTTGAAACTACTAAGGTAATTGGATGCATTCAGTCTTACATGTCTTTAGATTTGAATTTTCATCTTAACAAATGTATAACTCTAAAAGAGACTTGGAATAAATTAGCATCATTGTTGGTAAAATAAATGAGGTTCATGGTTACCAAATAAATGATTGTTGGAAGAAAGAGATTGATGAACTTAAGGGTCTTCTCAAAAAGAATAACATCAATTAATCAAAGGATTCTTACACTACTTCAAATTCAGGGAAAGGAAAAGCTATGACACTAGTTACACTGAAAAATTCTCCCAAGTCATGGATAATTGATTCAGATGCTTTGTACCATATGGGTTATGATCAAGAATAATTTTTTGGATTATAACCAAGTTCCTTGCCTCATAGTCTCATAGGTGATTATTTTAAGGTAGATGTTATAGGAAAAGGTAAAATTGATGTTGATAGTGGTGTATTTGAGGATGTCATTTGTGTGCCATAGTTATCAACTAACCTTCTCTCTATCTACAAAATCACTCACTATGATACTTGTAGAGAAGTTGAGTTCACACCTGATTCTATATCAATCAAAAAATTAGAGGATAATGCATTAATTACAGTGGGAAAAGTCGATAATAATACTCAATTTTATTTAATATCCCACTTTGTGCCTCAATATTCCTCTAAAACTTTGCTCTAACACATTGATTCAGTGACCAAGCTATGACATGAGTGGTTTGGGCATCTAAACTACCATTATTTACAATAGCTTAGTCATTAGAAGATGGTTACAAGACTTCCATAGATTCAATTTTTAGGGGGTGTATGTCATGGCTGTGCCTTAGGCAAATATCCAGAGGATAATTTTGATAAAGGGAAGGCTTGGAAGGCTACACAAGTCCTCAAACTTATTCATAGTAATTTAGTGGGTCCATTGCCTACTTTGTCTTTTAGTAAAACCCATTATGTTCTCACATTTATTGATGACTATCCCAGTTATATTTGGGTTTATTTTCTGAAACTCAAGAGTGAAGTATTTGATGTATTTCTATAGTTCAAATCTCTATAAGATAAACAATCTGGGAATTATGTCAACATTCTCCACACAGATAATGAGAGGGAATATGTGAATGATAAGTTTGAATAATTTTGTGCTCTTGCAAGAATTGATCTATATCATTCAGTTACATACACACCTCAACAGAATGGAGTAACAGAGAGGAAGAATAGATTCTTAAAAGAGATGGCAAGTTTTATGATTCATGCAAAATTATTAGTACTTGAGTAGTGGGTGGAAGTGATTAATTATGCTACATATATATAGAATAAAGTTACTCATAAATCTTTAAAGGGGATAACACCTTTTGAAGCTTGGTGCAATAGGAAGCTAGATGTGCATCATTTTAGAGTCTTTGATAGTCCAGCATGGGATCACATACCTTTAGATAAGTGCCATGCTTTAGAACAACAAAGATGAAATTGCATATTTGTGGGATATTCCAATGGTGTTAAGGAATATTAGCTTATTGATCTAGATTCACATGAGCTTATTATAAGGAGAAGTGCTTACTCTGAAGAAAGTCCTTCAAACTTGTCATCTAAAATTTCTCATTCTTCTTCTTTAGAAGAATCAGATAGCAGTGATGATGATATTCTTGTTTTATCTACTCACAGGTATGATGAGGTAATACCTCCCTAGCAGGGTTTAGTAGGTAATGTTCCTCCTCCTCCTCTAGATCCTCTCCCATTGATGCCTTTGTGGGCTAGATAGACTTTGGCAGATGTAGACCCTCTTATTAGGGATCCATCAGATAGAAGGAGAACATGGTCACAACATGATCTTACACATTCTTGCATTGCCATAACTTTTGATCCATAGTCTTTTCAGGAAGCCACAAGGATAGCTGAGTGGGATTCAACAATGGAAGAAGAGTATAACTCATTGATTAGGAACAACACTTAGAATCTTATTCCTCTTCCTAAGGGAAGAAAATTAGTACAATATAGGTAGATATATCAGACTAAGTTTACAACAAATGGAAATATTAATAAGCATAAATCATGCTTAGTGGCCAAAGGTTTTTCCCAAGTAGAAGGCATTGACTATACATAAACATTTTGCACCTATTACTAAGATGAATTCCATTTTATTGATACTAGCTATTGGTGTAGCTCATGGTTGGGTTGTACATTAGATGGATGTGAAGAGTGCATTTCTTCATGGGAATCTTCATGAGGAGATATATATGGAGCAGCCATAGGGGTTCATTCAGGATTCTTCATTAGTGTACCACTTGTAGAAGTCTCTTTATGGTCTAAAACAAGTCCCCCAAGGCTTAGTATTCCAAGATGGACACATTTCTTCTCTTAGTTGGGTTCTTGAGATGTCACTCAGATCTGAATGTCTAAATTCTATGGTAGGAAGATTCACTATTGTACTTAGTTCTCCATGTTGATGATTGCATTGTTACAAGAAGTACATCATCCATCATCATTAGTGTTAAGACTGCACTTCATGACAGGGTTTATATTATAGGCCTGTTGCACTATTTTCTTAGGATTTAGATAACATGGTATTTTTCTAGGATCACACTTTCATAGGCCAAGTATGCCATGGACTTGTCAGCTCAATTTCAAATGTTTGATTGTAGGCCTGCATTGACTCCTTTCTTATTTAGAGTTAGACTTGACGTTCATTGTTACACTCCCTTGGTTGATGTCATATTGTATTGTCAACTTGTAGGTAGCCTCATCTATTTGAGTCATACACAACCTAACATTTTATATGTAGTTGGCATGGTTTCACGTTTTATGTAGACACCACATGAGCTTCATTGGAGAGCCACCAAGTGTATTTTGAGCTACATTCAGGGCACTATCAGATACATGATTTACTATATAGTAGGTACAGGTTTAGACCTAGTGGAATGCATAGATTATGATTGGATTGGTGATTATGATGATCATAAGTCCACTTTTGGTTATAACTTTCACTTCAGATTTGGCCCCATTTATTGGTAGAGCAAGAAGCAAAATGATATTGCTCTTTTATCTATAGAGGCTGAGTATTGTGGTGTTGTTAATGCCACTACTGAGGATATTTGGCTTCAGAATATTCTCATTAAGCTTTGGTATTTCATTTTGGAAGCCATCAATCATCTATTGTGACAACCAGAGCACTATCCATATCTCAGAGAATCTAGTTCATCATTAGAGAACCAAACATAGAAATCTATATGCACTTTAATAGGGAGTTGATTTAGGTAGAGATCATTGATATTTAATATTGTTCTACGAAGGAGCAGATTGTAGATATTTTCACCAAACCTTTCATTGATAGTAAGTGTATTCACTTGTGATCTCTTTTAAGGGTGTAAGACATCAATTCTTCATGGGACATCAATTCTTCTAGGGGCGTCTCCTAGACCTTCATTTTGAGGAGGAGTTTTTTTTCCTTAGAGTTTTTTCCTTTCCTCATCTATTTATATAGAGTACATAATATGACTACACATTACCAAGACTCTTATCTACATATCCCTACCTAAGATTCACTTATGGGGGGGAGTGGACGGCGGGGGAGTGTTAGTCTATTTATTTATTTTATTGCATTTACTTATATTTATTATTTATATTGGTACACTAATTACTTATTATAATTAGTTTATTATGTTTATTAATAATTTTCACCAGATAAGATAAGATTGCTTAGCTAGTAGTTAACTTTGACACTTATCTTGTTATAGTGGAGTTCCACTCCACTATTTAGGGTAAGATAAGATAAGATTGCTTAACTAGTAGTCAATTTGTGTTGGCCAACCTATGTAGTGGTTTCTTTATGTATGAAATGTGTTATTTGACCCATTATAAGGGTTATCCACGTGTGGAGAGGGTTGTGGCTGACCAAGTTATGTGTAAGTAAGAGTCAAGTATAAGAAAAAGGTTTAATAGGACTAAACTCAAGAATAGATATATAAAGCAAATGAGATAGAGTTTTGACAAGCTAAATGAAGTCTTGTAGACCATCAAGAGGATATAGAGAAACCATCATGAAGATCGGACATGGTTACTAAAGATGATTATCAAGGTCATATGACTTAATCAAGCCATAGAAGGGCTAATTGAGTGAAGAAGGTAAAGAAAAGTTCTATTTGTGTGAGAAGTAGATATTGAGTGTGAAAAATCAACATAAGACCATCATCAGTTGTAAGAGGTAAAAAAGAGCAAGGTGGATAGGTTTAAAGTGTTGATTAAGTGGGTGCTTGATCAGAAAGGGGGTTTTATCCTCCTAGTAAGTTAGTGTTTGATAAATTTAGGGGTTGGTACTCCTTGTTGGGTTGGTGATCAACTATATTTGATTCATGGTCTTATTGGATAAGTGGTCAAAGTTGTGTTTCAGTAGGTTTTATTCCCCATGAGGGTTTCCCATATAACTCTTGTGTTCATGTGTGATGTTCTTGCCTCATGCTCATATGAATGGCTCTAAATGCATTGTTTAATCATTATATTGGTTTAAATGGTTATTAGATGCTAAGTGGATTTGAATGTAAATTTTGATCACTGATTCACCCTCCTCGCTTTTAGTGGTTGTGCTTCCAAGAATAAAACCAAATTGCTAACACACAATATGCATAAATTATTTATGGGTAGACTCTTAATATCCCTAACATTCCATGATAAAACATTCACAAGGAAAGGCTATCTATTTGAAGCTCTCCCCATCCTTCCTCAAAATCTACTAACATCATAAAGTTATTATGTTTGTGAGGATGTGGATTCCTTCCTACCACAATGAAGCAATGTTTAGCTTCATGTTATTCTCAAAGAGAGTTTGTGCCCCCATGAGGTGGGTTATGGGACCATCAAGAGAAGGAGCCACTGGCTAAGAGAACCTTAGCCATAGGCATCATAATATTCTAACAAACTGAAAAAACACTTTGTAGGTTAGAGGAAATTAGGATAGCAAGGTAGGGTGAAGGAGTTTGTTGAGAGGGTTTGATAGCTAGGGTAGTAACGTCTTGAGGAGGTGGATGGGGTGGGCCTTGTTATTTTGGGCTTGACCTTTTAGGGGGCATTGTAGACTATCATGTCCCCTTTTTAGTTGACATGTTCAGAGTTAATGGTTAGCCTATTATGTGACCCTCGTAGGCTGATAGGATGAATAGAGGGTCATGATGGAGCTTGGCTTGGCTTTGATTAGCAAAATCCCTACAGTTGGCTATCATTCAGGCTCTTTCAGACATGTTTGCCTGAGCTCCTATTATATAGGTAATATTGACACTCAGTGGACCATCCCTATTATGGCATGATCATGTGCGGAATCACTCCCTGGTTCGCCAGCTTCAGACGGTTCGAGGATCTGACATGTATTGAGGGAGATATTAATATTTGATTGATTTAATCAAATATTAATTATTTGGTTTAATTTTAATTAAGAAACCCTAATTAGGGAAAGCACACTTTAAGGGTATAAGGGTTTGTCATGGGAGAGAGTTTGATTATTCATTGATTATTAATATTGATTATTGCTAAGAATTCTTCTATGAAGACTGAGCCAAGGGTTCCAGGATTCCATTTGCATTGAAGAATGTCCACTCTTCATTGTGTGTGATTCAGAGGTTATGAAAGATCAGCCGATCTATTGCCAAATTGAGAGATAACTTCATACAGAAGTTATCATAGGTTTTTACAGGTTTGAGAGATAACTTCATATAGAAGCTATCACAAGGGTTTACATGTATTTATTTATTTAGTTTTTTGATTCAATAAATTATATAAATAGAGATATTCAGATCAGGTATCCAGAATACAAGCTGCCATATATTATCTTGATTTTATACAGAATCTGTACCAATCCGTACAAGTCTAGATGATTCTGCCACAGGCTAGATAGTGCCACAGGGGACACAGGAACTGACATCAGCCACCCAATAATTGACATCAGCCGACTGAGACTGACATTGGTAGAATAGCCGACTAACAAAGACCGACGTCGGTAGAATATCGACCGACGATGGCTTAACAATTGATGTCGGTGACTGTGTTGTTGACACAGTGACTCAAGAGTCACACAGATTCAAAATTTATGTCCAAATTTGCAAAAGACCAAGTTTTGAGATGAAATTTGTATTACTTTATATGCATGCCAAAAATTCATTATTGTAATCTTTATGAAGAATAATAAGAGTATTGATTTTCCAGTTAAGAGATGACTATGGTTTATTTGTTTATTTGAATTTATCTTGAAAAATCACATCTTATTTCATGCAAAAGCAAAATATAGAGAAATAGTCAGAAAAATATCTAGTTTCAGTTTTGAGGGGAAATTGGGGATATTACAGTGGTATCAGAGCTAAATCCTACCATCCTGAGGGTTTGACAATCTTATGTAGCCACAAGAGTTGGGACCACATAGGTTAACACACGTAGTAGAGCCTTGCTTGAAGGTACCCAGGTGTCAGAACAACAGTCGATTATCATGAGTGACAGACATGAGGGTAGCCCACCCAGGGGCCACTAACATAATGATGATCAGGGTACCAGAGAAGTCTACCGTGAGATGACACAAGCACTACAGGCACTTACTACTATGGTAAGGAGGATGAACCCACCTGATAGATAGAATGGGGAACAAGAAGATAATAGGAGTGCTATTGTTAATCAAAGGCCCCAGCAGACCCACTCCAGAATAGTAGATAGACCTACACGTCCTATGTTTGTTCATGAGGAACCAAAGGTTCTAGCAGAGGAGGAGGTAGAAGATTCCCTATTTACAGATGTTCTCATGGCTGCAAGTGATGAGTGGGACTTATTAGCTCCTCAAGTTTGGGAGAAGATGTCCTTTGATCATTTTATTAATCTGAGGAGAGACCACTACAGATTGGTTAGACAAGATGGGAGACCTAGACACCAGAACAATGATTTGAAGCATGCTACGAGTAGGCTCACACTAGCAATGTTTGACGGTAGTGGTAAGGTGATAGCACAGGCCTAGATTAGTAAGCTAGACACATTTCTCACATTGCGTCTAATGGCTGAGGGAGATGCTATCAGATATGTGACACTGCATCTTGAGGGAGTATCTCACGATTGGTGGCACCATGGGATGGTGACACTCCATCATGATCAGATCACATCTTATCAGGAGTTTATAGATAGACTGGTGGAGCATTTTGATAGGAGGGATCTGAAATCCTATTTTTGAGAGTTGGCACAGTTGTGCCAGAGTGGCAGTCTTGAGTCTTACATTGGTGACTTCCAGAAGTTATCAGTCATGGTTCCTGACATTTCAGAGAGGTGACTTGTAATGCTCTTCATGGAGGGATTAACAGAGCCATTGAGAGGTTGGATCAAAGGCTTTGATCCTCCTTCATTACAAGTAGCTATGAATAAGGTGTGTAGCATGGAGATGGCAGCCCCATCCAGTAGATTTAACTCCAGAGGTACTTCTTCATCCAGGGACCATAAGTGCTCCAATGGAGATAGAGAGGGATTAGATTTCAACAAAGATAAATCAGGTGTTAAGAATGATTCAAAGGCCAACCCAGTAGTACCAACTTTGGATTGAGATGCTCTTAACGATCTACGTAGGAAAAAGCTTTGCTTCTACTGCAAAGATCCATATGATATCCATCACGATTTCCCTTTCAGGCCTAAGGGCAAGGCAAATCATGTGATGTGGGCGTATTATGAGGATTTGGAATTAGAAGATTCCAAACAGTGAGATAGTTCTAAGGAGTTAGAGGCTTCAGAGCCTAAGGTGGAGGCAGATTTAGAGCTTCACATACAGGAGGCACACCTATCCAGCATTCAGTTGGATGATTTATTTAGACTCCGTGGAGTTTTGGTAGGGCAGAAGGTCATCACCATTCTTGATATAGGAGCCACACATAATTTTATAGATGCTAGATTTGTGGAGAAGCGTGGACTCACCACTGAAGATTTTGATGGCATTAGAGTTATGGTGGCTGACGGTCACACTCTTAGGTGTGAGCAGATGATTAGAGACCTCCCATTGCGATTAAACAACTATGAGTTCAATGTTGATTATTATGTGGTGAACATGGGGGACATAGACTTAGTCTTGGGTATGAAGTGGCTTCATTCCCTTGAGGAAGTCACTCTTCATCTTAAGGACATGGAGGTTCATTTTGATGTTGGTGGGAAGACACATATTCTTAAGGTAATATGGGGAAACAACATCAAAAATATGTTCTTTCATCAAATGGAGAGGCTCATACCACACGATATGGGTGAGTGCATTGCCGAGTGCACATTAGCACCAACACAGGAGAGACATGTGGATGAGCTTTGTCTTGAGGTAAGTTCAGTGTAGGAGTTAGCACATGAGGTAGGGACTCAGCTTTCGGTTACAATTGGATCACATGTTGATGATGATAGGAGTATGTCTAGCATTCACATTCCAGATTCAGATATTATTCAAGTGAGGAGTTTACTTGAGTTGCTAGTTGATTTCTGTTCATGGATTAGATGTTGGGATCCTTATCTTGGTACTAGGGATGATGTGATGCCATTGGATGAGAGTTGTGATGGACATGGTGTGGAGTTCGTGTTGATTGACAGCGGTGGAGATCATGACTACATTTGGGATCCAGGTGGATTGATTGTTTTATCATTCAGCGATTGCTTGAGGGTAAGCAATTTCAAGAGGGGTGGATTGTCATGTCCCCTTTTTAGTTGACATGTTTAGAGTTGATGGTTAGCCTATTATACGACCCTCGTAGGCTGATAGGATGAATAGGGGGTCATGATGGAGCTTGGCTTGGCTTCGATTAGCAGAATCCCTATAGTTGGCTATCATTTAGGCTCTTTTGAACATGTTTGCCTAAGCTCCTATTATATAGGTAATATTGACACTCAGTAGACCATCCCTATTATGGCATGATCATGTGTGAAATCACTCCCTGGTTTGCCAGCTTCAGACGGTTTGAGGATCTGATATGTATTGAGGGAGATATTAATATTTGATTGATTTAATCAAATATTAATTATTTGGTTTAATATTAATTAAGAAACCCTAATTCTAATTTAAGAAACCCTAATTAGGGCAAGCACACTTTGAGGGTATAAGGGTTTCTCATGGGATAGAGTTTGATTATTCATTGATTATTGATATTGATTATTTCTAAGAATTCTTCTGTGAAGACTGAGCCAAGGGTTCCAGGATTCCATTTGCATTGAAGAATGTCCACTCTTCATTGTGTGCGATTTAGAGGTTGTGAAAGATCAACTGATCTATTGCCAAATTGAGAGATAACTTCATACAAAAGTTATCACAGGGTTTTATAGGTTTGAGAGATAACTTCATACAGAAGCTATCACAAGGGTTTACAGGTATTTCTTTATTTAGTTTTTTGATTCAATAAATTATACAGATAGAGATCTTTAGATCAGGTATCCAGAATACAGGCCACCGTATATTATCTTTCTTCTGTACAAAATTTGTACTGATTTGTACAAGTTTGGATGATTTTGACATAGGCTGGGCAGCGCCACAGGGGACACAGGAACTGACATCAGCCGCCCAGTAACTGACATCGGCCGACTAAGACCGATGTCGGTAGAATAGCTGACCGACAGAGACCAATGTTGGTAGAATATCAACCGATGATGGCATAACAACCAACGTCGGTGACTGTGTTGTTGACACAGCGACTCGAGAGCCGCACAGATTCAGGTTTTATGTCTAGATTTGCAAAAGACCAAGTTTTGAGACAAAATTTGTATTACTTTATATGCATGCTAGAAATTCGTTATTGTAATCTTTCTGAAGAATAATAAGATTAGTGATTTGCCAGTTAAGAGATGACTATGGTTTATTTGTTTATTTGAATTTATCTTGCAAAATCACATCTTATTTCATGCAAAAGCAAAATACAGAGAAATAGTCAGAAAAATATCCAGTTTCAATTTTGAGGGGAAATTGGGGATATTACATAGACCAACCATCACCTTTGGTCTATTAGTTTGGGCTTCTCAGTCTGAGGAGGTAGTTGAGAGGGTTTGGGATGACCCATGCAAAGATAATCCTTGATGTAGTGGTTCGAACCTTGACACCAAAAGTAGGTGTTTGATAGGTTGAAATAAATAACCTTTTGTGACCATTAGTTATAACTAACCTAAATTTTGATGAATACCTTAAATTCTTTAGAAATGTCGACCTCCATATAAACCCTCTTGTTAGGGCAGGGGAGAACCATCTATCTAGCTCGACCATCAAAACACACCCTATGAGAGTGACAATTTGAGTTGTGAAGGACCATAGGGGAATCAAAAGATCGAGAAGCTCAACCGAAATAGGGATACAAAGGGAAGCATTCCCTAAAACTTTAAAGTCTCAAGACCATGAAGACAAAATTTTAAGCTAGTTGCAAAGGAACCAACATTGGACTTTGCAAGGATAAGTTGTGGCCTGGACGGTTCCTTGAAAGTAAACAAAAAAACTTTGGCAAGGTATGGATTTGGGAGACATGGATGCCCAATGGGTCCCAGTGGTTGTGGAGCCAGTTATGAAGGTAGCCTATCAAGGGGATACAATCGATAAAATAATTAATAATAGAATAATTTTCATACCATTTACAACATTGATCAACAACTACAATAGGAATGTTTACCTCTAGAGTGGAGGAAGGCGTTGAGGGATTATCTCATCTTAGACCTTCATGATTAAATTTTGAGCTTGTTTGGGTGCCATTAGTTCCAACTCCTACATCAACAGATGTAGCAGAACACAGAGAAGCCATAAATAAAGGGCTCGCCCACCCAAGGGTAGTGCACCAAGTGAAATTAATGCATTAGATCCTTAAAAAGTCATGTTAGACAAGTTGTATGGACACAATGATGTAGAGAAATCAAGCAAGAAAATTATGCAGACCATAGAAAACCCTAACAAAGCATTCTCCGTTCCTTATATATGTTTTTTCTTAAATGGACTGTCATAAATTTTAATGGATAATGTTGAATGAAGGTCCATCATTAGAAAAATCTTTAGAAACTAAATTTAACCATCAAATTTAATCCGTAAATAATCTATTAGAAATTTAAAACATTCACTTCTTAAAATTAAATAATCAATGAAATAAAAAATCAATACATATAAATTATACTACTAAATAAGTAAATAGATGTAGAAATTTTTAAATTAATAATTTTATAATATAAATAATTCATTTAAAATGACATATAAATAATACAATAAAATATCCTTTTTATTATAAATATTTTAAATAGTTTTTTAGAATAATGTTGATTAATATAAGTTTTTTTTATTTTTATTTTTTTATATTAATTTTTTGTTGGTTAGTGATAAACAATATCAATCTTCATATTATTTATATATATATATATATATATATATATATATATATACTATTTAATTTTGTAAAAAAAAACAAAACAAACAAACTATTTTATAACATCAACTACATATTAAATTTAAGATTGTCCATTAATATTATGGGTTCATGGATAGTACAACACACCAAGACTCCTATTATAAGATGCATATCTGCATAATATTAAACTAGATGATCATATTGAAAATTAAATATTAATTACAAAAAATTAAATAAATTGTCAATTGCTCTGTGAAAGGTTTTTATATAAAGGAAAATTTTAAATTCAATTTTTTTTTTATAAAGATATTGTATTTATAAAAGATTGTATTAAATATATAATTATTATTTAATATTTTTGTAAAAAATAAAATAAAAAGTAATGTTGAATGGATAATCGTCATTAATGTTATGTAGATATTATAGGGTTATATTTAGATGTAATGAGTGTTAAATGGATTATTCATCCTCATAAAAAAATGGGTTCATGTGAACCGCTATTCATTACTCAATTAAATTTGATGGTGGTATGAACATATTTTTATTTGAAATACCGTTCAAGATGAGAAAGGAAAATTTTACACTCAATTCTTTTTTTTTTTTTTAATAAGTAAAAATAACAATCATATTTATAAAAGATTATATTAAATATATAATTATTATTGAATATTTCTATAAAAATAAACTATCTTAGCTTTGACAAGGCAATGTTGAATGGATAAGCGTCATAAATGTTTTCCGTGACGCAGAGGGTTGACCGTCAAAATTAACCTAGGCTGATAGTGGTGTATTTGAGGATGTCATTTGTGTGTCATAGTTATCAACTAACATTCCCTCTATCTACAAAATCACTCACTTTGATACTAGTAGGAAAGTTAAGTTCACACCTGATTCTGTATCAATAAAAAAATTGGAGGATATTGCATTAATTATAGTGGGAAAAGTTGATAATAATACTTAGTTTTATTCAATCTCCCACTTTGTGCCTCAATCTTCCTCTACAGCTTTGCTCTCACACATTGATTAAGCGAGCAAGCTATGACATGAGTGGTTTGGGTATCTAAACTACCATTATTTACAATAGCTTAGTCATTACGAGAAGGTTACAAGACTTCCATAGAATCAATTTTTAGGGGGTGTATGTCATGGTTGTGCCTTAGTCAAATATCCAAAGGATAATTTTGATAAAGGGAAGGCTTGGAAGGCTACACAAGTCCTCAAACTTATTCATAGTAATTTAGCAGGTCTGTTACCTACTTTATCTTTTAGTAAAACCCATTATGTTCTCACATTTATTGATGACTATTCCGGTTATACTTGGAAGTATTTTCTGAAACTCAAGAGTAAAGTATTTGATATATTTGTATAGTTCAAATCTCTAGAAGATAAACAATCTGGGAAGTATGTCAAGATTCTCTGCATAGATAATGAGAAGGAATATGTGAACAATAAGTTTGAAAAATTTTGTGCTCTTGAAATAATTGATCTTTAGCATTCAATTACATACACACCTCAGCAGAATGGAGTAGCAGAGAGGAAGAACAGATTCTTAAAAGAGATGGCAAGTTGTATGATTCATGCAAAATTATTAGTACCTGAGTACTAGGTGGAAGTGATTAATTATGCTACATATATATAGAATAGAGTTACTCACAAAGCTTTAAAGGGGATAACACCTTTTGAAGCTTGGTGCAATAGGAAGCTAGATGTGCATCATTTTAGAGTCTTCGATAGTCCAGCATGGGATCACATACCTTCAAATAAGTGCCATGCTTTAGATCAACAAAGATGAACTTGCATATTTGTGGGATATCATAATGGTGTTAAGGGATATTAGCTTATTGATATAGATTCACATGAGCTTATTATAATGAGAAGTGTTTACTTTGAAGAAAGTCCTTCAGACTTGTCTTCTAAAATTTCTCATTCTTCTTCTTTAAAAGAATCAGATAGCAGTGACGGTGATATTCTTGCTTCATCTACTCATAGGGATGATGATGTAATACCTCCCTAACAAGGTTTAGTAGGTCATATTCCTTCTCCTCATCTAGATCCTTTCCCATTGATGCCTTTGTGGGATAGATAGACTTTGGCAGATGTAGACCCTCTTTTAGGGATCCATTAGATAGAAGGAGAACATGGTCACAACATGATCTTACACATTCCTACATTGCCACAACTTCTGATCCACAGTCTTTTCAGGAAGCCACAAGGATAGTTGAGTGGGATTCAACAATGGAAGAAGAGTATGACTCATTAATTAGGAACAACACTTAGGATCTTATTCCTCTTCCTAAGGGAAGAAAATTAGTACAATATAGGTAGATATATCAGACTAAGTTTACAGCGGATGGAAATATTAATAAGTATAAATCATGCTTAGTGGCCAAAGGTTTTTCCCAAGTAGAAGGCATTGACTATACAGAAACCTTTTGCACCTATTACTAAGATGAATTCCATTTGCTTGATACTATCTATTGGTGCAACTCATGGTTGGGTTGTACATTAGATGGATGTGAAGAGTGCATTTCTTCACGAGAATCTTCATGAGGAGATATATATGGAGTAACCATAGGGGTTCATTCAGGATTCTTCATTGGTGTGCCACTTTTAGAAGTCTCTTTATAGTTTAAAAAAAGCCCCCAAGGCTTAGTATTCCAAGATGGACACATTTCTTCTCTCAGTTGGGTTCTTGAGATGTCACTCAGATCTGAATGTCTACATTCTATGGTAGGAAGATTCACTGTTGCACTTAGTTCTCCATGTTGATGATCTCATTGTTACAAGAAGTACATCATCCATCATCAATATTGTTAAGACTGCACTTCATGATAGGTTTTCTATGACAGACATAGGCCTATTGCACTATTTTCTTAGGATTCAGATAACATAGTCTTTTTCTAGGATCACACTTTCACAGGCCAAGTATGCCATGGACTTGTTAGCTCATTTTCACATGGTTGATTGTGGGCCTGTATCGACTCCTTTCTTATCTAGAGTTAGACTTGAGGTTCATTGTTACACTCCCTTGGTTGATGTCATATTGTATTTTCAGCTTGTAGGTAGCCTCATCTATCTGACTCATATATGGCCTTACATTTTATATGCAGTTGGCATGGTTTCATGATTTATGTAGACACCACATGAGCTTCATTAGAGAGCCACCAAGTGCATTTTGATCTACATTCACGGCACTATCAAATACAAACTTTAATATATAGTAGGTACAGGTTTAGACTTGGTGGGATGCATAGATTATGATTGGATTGGCGATTATGATGATCGTAAGTCCACTATTGGTTACAACTTTCACTTCAAATTTGGCCCCATTTGTTGGTAGAGAAAGAAGAAAAATGCTATTGCTCTTTTATCTATAGAGGCTGAGTATCGTGGTGTTGTTAATGCCACTATTGAGGCTATTTGGCTTCAGAATATATTCTCATTAATCTTGGTATTTCATTTTGGAAGCCATCAGTCATCTACTGTGACAACCAGAGCACTATCCAGATCTCAAAGAATCCAATTCATCATTACAGAACCAAACACATAGAAATCTATATACACTTTATTAGGGAGTTGATTTAGGTAGAGATCATTGATCTTTAATATTATTCTATGGAGGAGCAGATTGTAGATATTTTCACCAAACCTTTCACTGAGAACAAGTGTATTTACTTGTGATCTCATTTAGGGGTGTAAGACATCAGTTCTTTAGGGGGGGTCTCCTAGACCTTCATTTTGAGAAGGATTTTTTTTCCTTAGATTTTTTTCCTTTCCTCATCTATTTGTATAGAGTACCTAATATGACTACACATTACTTGGACTCTTATCTACATAGCCCTACCTAAGCTTCACTTATGGGGGGGGGGGGGGGGGGTGTTAGTGTATTTATTTATTTTATTGCATTTACTTGTATTTATTATTTATATTGGTGCACTAATTACTTATTATAATTAGGTTATTATGTTTATTAATAATTTGTACTAGATAAGATAAGCTTTCTTAGCTAGTAGTTAACTTCAACACTTATCTTGTTACAGTGGAGTTCCACTCCACTATTTAGGGTAAGATAAGATAAGATTGCTTAACTAGTAGTCAATTTGTGTTTGCCAACCTATGTAGTGGTTGTTTCATGTATGAAATGTGTTATTTGACCCATTATAAGGGTTATCCATGTGTGGAGAGGGTTGTGGCTGACCAAGTTAGGTGTAAGAAAGAGTCAAGTATAAGAAAAAGGATTAATAGGATTAATTATCTAACTCAAGAATAGATATATAAGGCAAATGAGATAGAGTTTTGACAAGCTAAATGAATTCTTGTATACCATCAAGAGGATATAGAGAAACCATCATGAAGATCAGACATGGTTACTAAAGATGATTATCAAGGTCATATGACTTAATCAAGCCATAGAAGGGCTAATTGAGCAAAGAAGGTAAAGAAAAGTTCTGTTTGTGTAAGAAGTAGATTTTGAGTGTGATAAATCAACATAAGACCATCATCAGTTGTAAGAGGTAAAAAAGAGCAAGGTGGATAGGTTCAAAGTGTTGATTAAGTGGGTGCTTGATCAGAAAGGGGTTTGTATCCTCCTAGTAAGTTGGTGTTTGATAAATTTAGGGGTTGGTACTCCTTGTTGGGTTGGTGCTCAACTAAATTTGATTCATGGTCTTATTAGACAAGTTGTCAAAGTTGTGTTTCAGTAGGTTTTATTCCCCATGAGGGTTTCCCATATAACTCTTGTGTTCATGTGTTATGTTCTTGCCTCATGCTCATATGAATGGCTCTAAATGCATTATTTAATCACCATATTGGTTTGAATGGTTATTAGATGCGAAGTGGATTTGAATGTAAGTTTTGATCACTGATTCACCCTCCCCCCTTTTAGTGGTTGTGCTTCCAAGAATAAAACCAAACTGCTAACACACAATATGCATAAAATATTTATGGGTAGACTCTTGATATCCCTACCATTCCATGATAAAACATTCACAAGGAAAGGCTATCTATTTGAAGCTCTCCCCATCCTTCCTCAAAATCTACTAACATCGTAAAGTTTTTATGTTTATGAGGATGTGTATTCCTTCCTACCACAATGAAGTAATGTTTAGCTTCATGTTCCTCTCGAGGAGAGTCTATGCCCACATGAGGTGGGTTATGGGACCATCGAGAGAAGGAGCCACTAGCTAAGAGAACCTTAGCCACAGGCATCATAATATTCTAAGAAACTAAAAAAACACTTTGTAGGTTGGAGGAAATTAGGATAGCAAGGGAGGGCAAAGGAATCTGTTGAGAGGGATTGATAGCTAAGGTAGTAATGTCTTGAGGAGGTGGAAGGGGGGGCCATGCAATTTTGAGCTTGACCTTTTATGGGGCATTGTAGACCAACCATCACCTTTGGTCTATTAGTTTGGGCTTCTCGATCTAAGGAGGTAGTTGAGAGGGCTTGGGATGACCCATGTAAAGACAATCCTTGATGCAGTGGTTCGAATCCTAACAATAAAAGTAGGTGTTTGATAGGTTGAAATAAATAACCTTTTGTGACCATTAGTTATAACTGACCTGAATTTTGATGAATACCTTAAATTCTTTAGAAAGGTCGACCTCCGTATAAACCCACTTGTTAGGGCAAGGGAGAACCATCTATCTGGCTCAACCATCACAACATGCCCTATGAGAGTGACAATTTGAGTTATGAAGGACCACAGGGGAATCGACAGATCGAGAAGCTCAACCCAAATAGGGATACAAAGGGAAGCATTGCCTGAAACTTTAAAGTCTCAAGACCATGAAGATAAAATATTAAGCTAGTTGCAAAGGAACCAACATTGGACTTTGCAAGGATAAGTTGTGGCTTGGATGGTTCCTTGAAAGTAAACAAAAAACTTTGGCAAGGTTATGGATTTAGGAGACATGGATGCCCACTGGGTCCTAGTGGTTGTGGAGCCAGTTATGAAGGTAGTCTTTCAAGGGGATACGATTAATAAAATAATTAATAATAGAACAATTTTTATACCATTTACAACATCGATCAATGACTACAATAGGAATGTTTACCTCTACAGTGGAGGAAGGGGTTGAGGGATTATCTCATCTTAGACCTTCAGGGTAAATCTTTGAGCTCGCTTGGGTGCCATTAGTTCCAACTCCTACATCAACAGATGCAGTAGAACACAGAGAAGCCATAAATAAAGGGCTCGCCCACCCCTAGGCCACTGCACCAAGTGCAATTAATGCATTAGAGCCTTAAAAAGTCTTTTTAGACAAGTTGTATGGACACGATGATGTAGAGAAATCAAGCAAGAAAATTATGCAGACCATAGAAAACCCTAACAAAGCATTCTCTGTTCCTTATATATGTTTTTTTTAAAATGGACTGTCATAAAATTTATTGGGTAATGTTGAATGAAGGTCCATCATTAAAAAAATCTTTAGAAACTAAATTTAACCATCAAATTTAATCCGTAAATAATCTATTAGAAATTTAAAACATTCACTTCTTAAAATTAAATAATCAATGAAATAAAAAATCAATACAAATAAATTATACCACTAAATAAGTAAATAGATGTAGAAATTTTTAAATTAATAATTTTATGATATAAATAACTCATTTAAAATGACATAAATAATACAATAAAATATTCTTTTTATTATAAATATTTTAAATAGTTTTTTAAAGATAATATTGATTAATATAAGTTATTTTTTTATATTAATTGTTTTATTGGTTAGTGATAAACACTATCAATCTTCATTAAAATATATATATATATATATATATATATATATATATATATATATATATATAAATATATATATAATATTAAATTTTATTTTATATTTTTAAAAAAATTAGTTTTGGAAAAAAAAAAAACAAACAAACAAACTATTTTATAACATCAACTAAACATTAAATTTAAGATTGTCCATTAATATTATGGGTTCATGGATAGTACAGCACACCAAGACTCCTATTATAAGATGCATATCTGCATAATATTAAACTAGATAATCATATTGAAAATTAAATATTAATTTAAAAAAAAATTAAATAAATTGTAACTTGCTCCCTGTGAACCACTATTCATTACTAAATTAAATTTGATGGTGGTATGAAAATATTTTTATTTGAAATACCGTTCAAGATGAAAAAGGAAAATTTTACACTCAAATTTTTTTTATTTATTTTTTATAAATTTTATTTGAGTAAAAATAGCAATCATATTTATAAAAGATTATATTAAATATATAATTATTATTTAATATTTCTGTAAAAATAAACTGTCTTAGCTTTGAGAAGGCAATGTTGAATGGATAAGCGTCATAAATGTTTTCCGTAACGCAGAGGGTTGACCGTCAAAATTAACCTGGGCTGACCGATGGAGCGAGGGCGGATAAATTTTTTATATTTATAAAAAATTAAGACATGGCCAATTAATTTCCAACACATTTTATAAGATTTAAATATCATTTTTACTTGTCGATTAAAAGATGAATAAACTGTAAATGCGAGGAAAAAAAATAGTGAAAATGAAGAATGCGGCATTTCTTTTTCTTTTTCTTTTTCCAAAGTAAAATGATTATGCTAATCTTAGTGTTCACATGCCAAAAAAGGAAGAGAAAAGAATAAAGTGGAAAACGAAGGAATTTGACGATTTCATTTTTCCAGACAAATGTAATCTGCATATTTAAACCAAAAGAATATTTCCAGACGATTTCATTTTTCCAGACAACACTTTTTTAATTTATAAGAGAATATTTGTGAGATTCTTATTTCAAATGAAGTTCCTTACAAAATAATTATGAATTCATTTTTAGAGGTCAAAAAATAAATACATTATTGTAAAAATTCAATAAATAATAAAAATACATTTTTATTAATTATCTTTTTTTTTTTAAAAATTTAATATAAGTTTAAATAATTGAAACTCTTTTACTATTACAAACGAATAAACTTGATCATTCTTCTAAATGTACGATACAGTGCATGCAAACTTCTATCTTTTATTTTTATTTTCAGTTTAATAAAATATATCTAAAAATATGAATAATAAAAATTCTTTTGCAATTTCAGGAGAACATATGTAATACACTGTTCATAACTAAATTTGATGGTCCATCTTTTTTATTATGAATATTTTTGATAATGGTTATTTATTTAATATTGTTTGTTTATTCTTTTAGTTTGCGGATTTTGTGGCATATTTTCATACAATTTTTTTTTAAAAAAAAAAAATAGTTTTGTATATTTATTATATTAATTTATATAATAAAATTTATTTTATTAAAAAGAAATATTTTTTGAATATTAATATAATTTATGGTAAAAAAATATTAAAGATAATTTATATATTTATTATATTTTGTAGAGTTTTTAATGGTTCATCTAGAATTTTATTTTGACAGTATCAAAAAATTGATTGTATTTTACAATTAAAAACAATGCTAAACACTAACCCAAACTCAAAAAAGGTTATATATATATATATATATATATATATATATATATATATATATATATATATATATATATAAACAAATAACAAAGATATAATAAGGAAACCAATAAAAGATATAAAACTCTCAGAAGAAAATAAGTTGTCCACTGAGAGCCATCACCAATCAAAACTTTTGCTTCTACCTTTTAAATTCAATGAAGATTAAGAAACAAGAAGATAACCATAGAGTTGGATCTATCCACGAGCATGAATCAATATTTTCCCTCTTCGATAGAGAATATCCTCCACTATCCATTACGTATCGTCATTAATCACATCCATTATATCCATCCTTAGATGATCTGGGTCTGTATTTTGTCCTCTATGCTTGGTAGCAGATCTACAATTGGGTTTGGATAAGGTGTTAATAATTTGAGGTAATATTGATCCAACTAGAGTCTATTGAAGGAAAACAACATTATCAGTCCCATACCCATCAATCTACGCCTAATCAACTCGAGCCTCCTCTTAAGGTTCCTTTTCGCTAAGAGGAAGGGGAGAATGAGACACCATTCATGAAGTAGGAAATGATCCAACACCTGGAATGGAAGAATAATTCTATACAAATATTGTACCATGATTACGCAATTTGAAATCAACATTAGGTAAGCCCAAAAAATTCTTCCAAATCCGAGTGGGTCTAAAACTTGAAGGGCCTTGAGAGGAACACACTCCCATTTGATGCCCAATTCAGTTTCAGCGGAAACATATGAAGAGGTGACCCTAATAGTTGAGAAATTGGGACCAATAACTAAGAAAATAAACGATCTTAACTAAAAGTGAGAGGGGTTTGGAAAGATCCAGTAAATCATACACTCACACAAATCTATTGCTTAGTGAATCTTCATCTAATTTGACAACGAACCCACTTTATTAACCAATAGTTTAATTTGGTCTGGATTTCTCATAACTAGGGGAAAGTGGTTCAATCTGAGCAACATTGGAGCTAGTATGAATTTAAATTTTGAAGGGTTGGATAAGGGGGTCCAAGGACCAAAAAAACTCCATGTTTGCTAAATAACCAATGCCCAGAATACTAGACAAAATCTTTATCAACAATAGATTGGTGAAGACAACAAGGAAAAAACCAGTATTCAATAAGAAAAAATAAGGCTTAACAATATTGATCCAAATTGATTTTGACCAATTGATAATCTCTATAAGATGGAGTCTAGCCCCCACACATTTTCCAACTAGAGACCTGCGTCCAACATCTTCCTACATAGGAATTATATAAGAATACAAAAATTATATAATAAGGGTCTCTACCAAGAAACTACAAGAATATCATCCATGAAGAATCCATTCACATCAAGTGTAGAAGATATAGGGCCATCAGGAACAATGGGCTATGAAACGAAGGATTTTTCCTCCTAGGTGAACTTAAAAACACCATTAGTATCGGCCATTTTAATGGAGGATCCAATTTTTAAATAGCTCTAAAATACCAACTCCAAACACATTGTGCAACCAAGATAAAAAATTATCATATTTTTTTATAACTCCACACACTAATGAAAGGGATTAAATCTATTCTTGCAAGATGCATACACTTAGTTTTCTATAGGAAACACCATCGTAGGGTAGCCATAATTAATGACTTTAGCATCAAAGTTTGTTTCATATCCTTGATCATCAACACCAAGAAACTCAATGCAATTGTTGATCCATTTGTAGATCCCATTATTTCCCTCTATAACATATCACTTTTCTATTATTAGATTCTCTTTTATAACTTTGGATTTTCTTTTGTTCCTAATCTATTTCCATCTCCAACCATTAGATCTCTCAATACTAACAACCTTTCCATCATTGTCTCCAAAATCCTCTAATTTACCATTTCAATCACACTCTACAAATCTCACAAGGTCATAAACCCTAACATTGTCCAAACATTTTCTCTAAAAATGCTCATCATAGGAGCAAGCTCATTTCAAATTACCACTTAATTTTAATAGTTTTAATGTTTGGTTTCTTCTTTTTATCCATGCCTATAAATTTATTAGCACCTATTTAAGTAGAATAATTTAAAAATCCATTTTCCTATCAATTAATAGAAGTTCATGGGATATAATAAAATATACATATTTTTAGGAATCATTTTAATTTTAGACTGTATTGCCAATGTTTACATAAATTTAAATTTTGTTTGTTAAACAATAATACTCAAATAAAATCATGGAAATTGTGGTCACTTCCTAAAATTCCTTAATTTAAGAATGCACCTTACTTCATCTAAGTTGTCTTCATGTAAAATTTTAATTAATAGTTCCCCCAAAGGTGTAAGTTATGTTAGAAGGGTGTTTTATTGAGAATTTAATTAATGTGGTGATTAACCCTAATTCAGATAAATTGAATAGAACATATAGTAAATGTGTAAATCAACTTATGATAGGCATAATAAAAGAAAAATATTGAAATCAACAAAGCATGATTGAATGAATTAATATTAACTATGAAAAAAAAAAACTTATTTGTTACTATATGTGATCTAGCTATGTGAAATTAAATAGAGGTTGGAATTGATCAATAGAGACCAACTCTGTAAGTGCTACAAGAACTGTGATTGAGATTTATGAAAGAAAAGATCATCCAAAGTGGGACATGATTGACTTACACTATTTTAATCTATTATTCAATTATGTTCTTTGTCATAAAAGAGATAAATCAAGGCATGATCATCTGTGGTTGCTTAAAACATGTTTGTGTGTAAAAAATTAACCTTCAAATGTACGTGAAACACCTACTAGTTAATTATTAAAAGTTGAAACCCTAATAAGGCTTACAATATTTGAAAACCTGCAAATAAAAAATGGAGGATTGTAATGGGTTGGGTTTACCCAAATCACCCCTATGATAATTGGTCAATGTGTATGTATCCAATAATCCAAAAAGGAGATCAAGACCATGTAGTTCTTCCATTTAGAGTGCTTTGTGAAATTGTTATTTTTTTTACATGAATGCATATAGATAAAGCTAAAATACTTGATAATGCTCAACTTGAATTGGATAAAATAGGCTCTTGGCTTGGCTAAGAACCACTTCAAATTATTAGAATCATATTTGGAAATAATAGGGAAGGTTTGCTTAGTGTGCAGTAGTGCAAGTGTCCCTCAATATGAAACTTCCATGTGATTAAATAGGTGACTTAGATGTTCCTTTATAACAATTAGGTAAGTACATGGAAATGGTGGGCTAAAAGGGGGTTATCCACAGACATTTGTTTTTTGAAAAATGAGACATGTCAACTTGTATATATTATTTGGGATGTTTATACTCAAATTATGATGATGATATTAAAATAAAAATTGTAGCATTTTGAGTCTAGTTTCTAAAATAGTAATTTTTATAAATGGTCAAGTATAAGTAGGTCAAACATCTAAAATTCAAAGAGGGACTCATATTTTCTTAGAAAAATAAAGTAGATAGTCACTCATGCACCCCCTCA
>JARHVA010000067.1:7480000-7562500 GCA_037957365.1 Torreya grandis | reverse complement strand
TATTGTGAGAGATGAATATGATTTGTATTTGTTATATCTAGCTTAAAAGAGGAAAGGTGAGAGAGGAAAGAGATGTTGTAATAAACCATAAATTTTTAAGATAGTAACATTGAGAGATAATTTTGTGGTATACACAAAGGGGTTGGTGCTCTTGTGGGTTGGTGCTCATGAATAGTTGCTAGGTTGGTGCTCAGCAAAGGGGTTGGTGCTCCTGTGGGTTGGTGCTCATGAATAGTTGTTGGGTTGGTGCTCAGCAAAGGGGTTGTGCTCCTATGGGTTGGTGCTCATGAATAGTTGTTGGGTTGGTGCTTAGCAAAGGGGTTGGTGCTCCTAGGGTTGGTGCTCATGAATAGTTACTAGGTTAGTGCTCAACAAAGGGTTGGTGCTCATATGGGTTGGTGCTCATGAATAGTTGCTGGGTTAGTGCTCAGCAAAGGGGTTGGTTATCTTGCAAGTTAGTGCTTGTGAATATTATTTGGGTTGGTTCTCATTCATATACTTGAGATTGTTCTCTATGTTCTTTCCTACATTGAGTTTCCATGTTATATCTAGTGTGTCTCTCTTGTGTGGTGTTTATTGTTTCAATTTTATTGCATATCCTAAATGTTTGATTAAGTGGAATTTGATTAAGGGAAAATTTTATAAGATATATGATATACTGATTCACCCCCCTCTTAGTATATCCCATGATTAAAAATTGGTATCAGAGCAAGTTTCTTCAGAAAGGGTTTAACAACTTAAAGGTAGATCAAGGAAAAGCACAAGATGGCCAAGCAGCTAAAGAAGGAGAATCAAGATTTGAAATTTGTGGTTGAATATCTTAAAGAATAGGTGTGTATCTTAGATTATAATTTGGCTATAGAAGTAAAAGAAATTAAGATATTTATTCAAGATCTTAAGAATTAGTTAGAGGTTGTAAATTCAAGTTTGAAATCAAGAGAAGAAGAGTGTAATCAATTGAAGGTTGAATTAGGTTCTTTAAATGATAATCATGAGAAACTTATAATCAAGGTTGAGAAAGATCATGAAATATTAGCCCAAGGAAAGAAGGATGAAAGTTTTAAAGGTGAATTAAAAAATCCAATCAGGCAGCCCAATGCTTTCTAGTTTTCAAATTCTTTTCATGGCCATTGTTTTGTTGGTCATCATGTTGGTCATAGGGCAAGAGACTATATGAGGATAAGCAATCAATCAAAGGGAGATCTCGATCACATTCAAAAATAAGGTATGAGAAATGTTGTTTGCTTTTGTTTTTATAAGGTTGGCTATATTGCTAAATTATGCCCAAATAAAGTAAAGAGATATTCAAGGTATGTCAAAGGATATAGAGCCCCTAGAAAATATGAGAAGAGTCAAATTCAGGTTTGGAGACCTAAAATAGTAAAGGTTGTTTAGGTTGAGTTTAAGAGTGAGAATGAATTACTTGTTATAGTAGATAAAAAATCAGATAGGAAGGATTGTGAAGAATCTCCTGTTACATTTGAGCATGAGCTTTGTCAAGATAAGATAGTTGTAAGAGTTGAGAAGATGAAAAACATCATAAACATTGAGGTTAGTAAGTCAAAAAGGTTAGACATGCTTAAATAGATTCTAAGAGAAAAACACAAGAAGATCAAGGAAGAAATAGAGGAGATGTGGGAATCTCCTGAGATTTGTTTCTAGGACCCTTTGTGTGGGGTGTCTCTTCTAGGCTTCAAGGAGACACTTTTAAGAAAAAAATGAAGCATGGTGGATGCTATTAGGTCTTAGATATGTTGCATGATAAGAAGGTGAGTTGGAAAATTAATTTGTATATCTTTTGAGGGATTAGATTCTTTTTTGCATCAGTGTTATGGTTTGAGGCTATGGAGTGTTTAAAAAGTTTTAAGGTGTTTCAAGTAGATATGGTCATAAGAAATTAGAATGTTGAAAAAGAGATAACATTTTTAGAAATAAGGACGAGGATACTCATTCAGATTCAATCAAGAAGGATCAAAGTTTCAAAAGATCCATTCATTAAGAAGAAGGTTCAAACATGTTCATGGTAGAAGAAACAATCTTAAGATTCTATGTTGGTGCAGATAGCTTTGCATGTAAGAAATGAAGATCAGCCATGGTTAATTGATAGTGGATGTCTGAGGCATATGATAAGAGATAAAATTAAGTTTATAACTCTAAAGAAGATCAATGGTGGCACAATGAAATTCAGAGATAAAACCACTGCCAAGATAACTAGAAAAGGTAATTTGAGTTTGGATAATGACAGAACCAAGACTAAGAATGTTTTTTATGAAAAAGGTCTTAAGCATAATCTATTGAGTGTTAGTCAAATATGTGATCAGGGATATACATTAAAGTTTCATGCAAAAGGTTGTGAGATTAGAATAAAATATTCAAATGAGTTGATTGCAGATGCTCAAAGGATAGGCAAAGATTTATATGCATTATCAGATATCTTCTCAAAGGCATGATCAAAGAACACATTCAAAGATCTACAAGAGGAGTTGGGAGTAATTTATTTTACTTTCTACCATTGATGTTCAGTATCAATTGAGGGGGAGCCAAGTGTTAGCTCCAGGTAGGCCCTTTGACATTGATGTTAAAGGGGGAGAATAACAACTATAGATACAGGTGCAAAAATAGGTATAGGTTGCTACAATAAGGGGGAGTTACTATATGTTTTCAGATGATAGTATGTGCAAGTGATAGGATATGGCAGTTTCAGGATTGAGGTTGCCATCAATGACAAAGGGGGAGATTGTTATAAATATTGTCATTGATGTCAAAAGTCTAGCATTATTGGTGATGAAGGTCCCATTGCATTTAAATGATGTTTATAATTGTTATATCTTGGCTAATGTGTGTTAATATTTATTTAATATTAATGAATATATTTTTGGTTGCATATGAGACAAAAGAAGGGCCCATGGAGAAGTCAAATAGTCATGGGGTAAAGACAAAAGAAGAATGGGATGCATTTTCCCATGAAGAGTCATCTTGGGGAATTCTAGGAGTCACAAAGTCAAGACAAAAGAGGAAGGGCACAATTTCTCAAGAAGGGACACCTTGAGGAATGTGAAAAGTCACCAAGGTAAAGACAAAAGAGGGAAGGATGTTTTTCTCATGAAGGGTCACCACATGAATTTTCAAAGGCAAGTATATGAAGGGTCATACAATTTTGGCACCATTTTCCATGAGGATTGAAGGGTCAGAAAGGGGAAAGGCCAAAGGTCATTTGGAAAGCTATAAATAAAGGCTTGAGAAGCCATTTGTAATAAGTGTGAGAGAGGCTGATTTGATATTGTAATATCTAGCTTAGAAGAGTATTTTGAGAGATGAATGTGATTTGTATTTGTTATATCTATCTTAGAAAAGCAAAGGTGAGATAGGAAAGAGATGTTGTAATGAACTATCATTTGTTGAGATATCAACATTGAGAGATAATTGTGTGGTATACACAAAGGGGTTGGTGCTCCTATGATTGGTGCTCATGAATAGTTGTTGGGTTTGTGCTCAGCAAAGGGGTTGGTGCTCATGTGGGTTGGTGCTCATGAATAGTTGTTGGGTTGGTGCTCAGTAAAGGGGTTGGTGCTCCTGTGGGTTGGTGCTCATGAATAGTTGTTGTGTTGGTGCTCCTATGGGTTAGTGCTCATGAATAGTTGCTGGGTTGGTGCTCAGTAAAGGGGTTGGTGCTTTTGCAAGTTGGTGCTTGTGAATATTGTTTGGGTTGGTGCTCATTCATATACTTGAGATTGTTCTCCATGGTTTTTACCACATTGGGTTTCCATGTTATATCTGGTGTCTCTCTCTTGTGTGGTATTTATTGTTTCAGTTTTACTACATATCTTGAATGTTTGATTAAGTGGAATTTGATTAAGGGAAAATTTTGTAAGATATATGATATAATGATTCACCCCCCTCTCAGTATATCCCGTGCTTAACAATTGGCAGAGTAAAGACAAATAATATAAGATAACTAAATGCCATGAGGTATGCAATGTTTAATGGTTACTATTTTACATGTAATCAATTTGGTCATAGGGCTAGAGACTGCAGGAGACCTATTAATAATGAATTTACATGGGATTATGATGGGGGTCATCAGTTAAAAGGTGTGAATAGAATCGAGTGATTTAATTATCTTGATTTGGGACACTCTGAAAACCATTACCACTTAATATTGAACAAGGTGAGTCCTCTTCATAAAGGGGAGGTATTTTTTTGTCATGACATAGGACACATTTAAAATTTATATCCAAATACATTTCTTTCAAAAGGTATGGTGTGTTATAATTGTGAACAAAAAGGTCAAATTGTTAGGTTCTACAAATAAAGGCCTATAAGACAATAGATTTAATCAGGATCCTAGAGTTCAAGAAATAAGGCAAGTTAACACATGGAAGACAAAGGTGACAAGTGTGAGTCATGATGAGACTGAAGTTCCAAGTAATTTGTTTGATATGGTGGAGAATGCTTAAGAGGTTGAAGAGTATGTATGTGCCAATTGAGAATTTTTGATTGCTCTATATTTTCTTTGTTTTCTATTTAAGGGCAAGTAGGCCTAAAATGGGTTATAGGATATATGGGTTCCCAAAGGTATGTAATCTAAATTTTTTGGTACAAAAGTGTGTGATGGATGTCTCTAGGTGTGTAAGAAATTTGAGAGATGTGTGTTGATGATAAGGAGGTTTGTTAACCCTATTTGTTTTGAGATTCTAGGGTTTTGGGCTATGCTAGCAAAATGGTTTACCTTATGAGTTGAGGTCTGAAGCTTAATAATTTTTTGAAAGGGTGAAATGGGTAGTCAAATCAAGATTCATATATATTTTAAGGTTTGTGGTTCTCAATTTATTCAAAATTTTATCGATATGGAGGGCTAATTGGCTAGTAGGTTTGTGAAGGAAGTATGTTTTAGATGATGATCTTATTGATGAAAATTAGTGTTATTGAGGGGGCATATGAGAGTGATCTAGATATGTAGTTTTAGATCCTGAAGATCTGTCTACTAAAAATTGTGGGCTCTACAAGTTTTAGGTAAGACTATAAGGAGGCTAGACAAGCCTAGTTTGAAGAAGAGTGCCTTTTGTTCAATTTATCCAAAAGATCAAGGTATCAGTATCTGAAGGTATGTTCTCAATTCATTTCAGTACATGTTTCCTATTTTATATATTATAGATGCAAATTTGGTGGTCATGGAAGTGTCTTGAGAAATAAGGCTAGTAAGCCTACTTGGTGGTTCTTCATGGTGTATGGAGATCTGAAGATGCTCATAAGATGAAATTTATCATATTTATTATGGGGAGTCCCTCTTAGATGTTTCTTGATGTATTCCATCAAGATTTCCATGTTTTTTTGTGTTCTTGTTTGATTGGTTGTAGTGCTTCATTAAAGAGAGTGTTGGCATGGAACAAGAGGAGGTTGTTAAGATAAGAAGAGGTAGGCTCAAGGTAAGGGGGAATTTGTATCATCTTTTTGAGATGGTCCTTTCTTATTTAATATTATTTTTAGGGCCTCAAGATTAGTATGTGCCCACTTTGTCATTGTGTCAAAGGGGGATAAATTTCCTATTGGGGACAAAGTTCATGTTGTAAGAGTGATTTGATGAAAGAAAAGGTTAGCTATACATTGCTATATTGATGGGTGTTGATATCAATGACAAAGGGGGAGAATGTTAGAGATTTTTCATGATGATGTCATGGTGGTGTCATGGAGGTACTCTGGTTTGTAGATGAAGTGATTTGATAGTCTATGTGATAATGTCAAAGTTTGAAAGGTGAATGACAATGTGTGCAATGTGCTTGTTCTAATGTGTTTTATGTATGGTTGGTTGATCTTCAATATTGACATATCTTGAGAAGATTAGGGATGAGTATGGAGGATTGAGAATTTGCAAGGGGTCATATAAGATGTGATCCATACTTTGAAATATTATTTACATAAGTGGAATTAATTTGGTTAATCATAGTTCTCATCGAGACACTTTTGGGTCCAGTGACAAAAAAGATGAGTTGGTATTCTGATGATGTCACCATTGCCACATGAGAAGGAATCAAGGGGAGTTGGTCATATGGGTGTGATCATAATATTCCCTAATTGTTATGTTCCAGATCTTAAGTCATGCATTGAATCATGGTCAAAGATATGAGGGTGCAAAGTTAGCTTATAATATAAATTTCACTATTTTCCCATACTTAGCCTTATTTTCAATATGGTTAGAAAGAGATGAAAGAACATTGATGATGGAATATCTCACATGTGTGGACATTTTAGGAGAGGGTGATCATATGGGTTTTTTTTAGTTTTAAACCTAGTTTATTTTTGTTAATTTAAAAATCATATGATGTAGTACATCAAATTTATTATGCAAAGTTGGGCTCCCAAGCAGATTGATTGTGTTTTAGCATACTTAACCAATTTTGAAATATGACAAAAAGGGCTAAGTGAGAATTTTTAAGGTTTTATATCTTTTACATGTGAATGTATAAAGCTAATTTGATCATATGGGTTTGTTTATTTTTGATTATATATCATTTTTGATAAATTTTAGTTCATGCACTAAAGCACAAAAAAATATATGGATGATCAAAGTTGGCTTCTCAAGTAGATTTGGACATGGTTGGCTCTATGATAGAAGTTTATAAGAAGACATGTTACTATCATTATATCTTGTACATGAGAGACTAATAAGAGTAGTGGGTCACATGGTTGGATTCTCCTATGGAAGTAAATTATCTGGTCTAAATTTGAGATCCTGCATCAAAGTGTTGAAGAATTTATTGAGGTGAAAAAAGGCTACTCATGCATATTGACATGGTCCCCATACTTAAATATTTTTGAATGTGTTAAAGCCCGAGCAAGATCAATAGTGCACATTGATTCCAAGGAGTCAAGAGGAAAAGATATGAGTAAAAGTACATGATATTTAACATCTAAGAAAAGGCACAATATAATGATCTAATGATGAGTGGAAATTTGTATAGTTTAATCAACTATGAGCATTGATTTTTATTGACCTTGTTGATCTGTAGAGATTGACAGAGTGCATTAAGTCAAATTTTTTAGATGGAATGAGATGAGGTCAAATTAATTGAAGTTTAAAATTTGGATTTAGTGGTATAATCATTAAATATTAGACAAGATAAATGTTGTCATATTAATGCTAAGCTGAGAGTCCATGAGATTCATGCATAGTCTTCAAAGTTTAACTATGAACTTTTGCATTTGAATATATAAAGTAAATACTAGTGTCTGGTTTTTGAACCATAAATTTGTATAGAAGGAAAATTTTCTAATTTAGTAAAAAATAAAGTGGTAGAGGACTTTACGATGTATCTAGAAATATAGACATGATTATCTTAAAGTGAATACAAGCATAGTTATGGTTCTCTAAATTTGACTGTATGTTTGACGGTGTTCTTTGAGTGATTTGAGAAGGATATTTGAGCTTTTTTTGATGATGTTTTGATATCTCACAATGAATTAGATATTATATCATGTTTTAAAATCCTATTATTTATGTGGATTTTATAAGTGTGATCAATCTATTTTGAGTATGAATAATGATTAATAAGTTGATTATATGGTCAGTAATGGTGTTGCTATGTATAAGGTCTTTGTTTGATTTATTTGAGCATACACAAAGGTGAGATAAGTTGACTATGATCATGTATTTGAAAGTGGTCTATGTCTTTTTTTTTCATAAAGGAGAGGTAAAGGACTAAATGGGTTCACATGAGACCTATAAGGGCTGCAAGTGCCTTGTTTAAAAGGTGTAACTACTTAAGGGTGACCCATAGATGATATGGCCAACCTATGTATATTTTATTTATCCATATATTTGTATGATATTTTTATTAAGGGTTAAGATATGCCTAATATCTGACCAAGATGGTGTTGATCAAGGTTTATCTATAAATAGTGGAACTAAAGATGATGGGTTCAAGACTTGTGAATGATAAACTAAGGAGCTATAACAAGGAGGCTTGTATTTTATGGATCGAAGGAAGGGTAGAGTACCCTAAGGATGAGCTGAAGAACATATCTATTTGAGGACTATTTATATGACCTGTTGGTCATATTTTTATTGGCAGAATAGAGAGAGTGTTATTTAAGTGTGATTGAAGTAAAGTGTGATAAGATGATGTCCATAATCAAGTGTTATGACATCATTTTAGAGGTAGAAGTGTTTCATAGGTGTCGTTCTGGTATCTCAACATCTAAAGTGGTTTTAGCCTCCTTTCAAGGTAAAACTCTTTGAATTTTTTTTTTGTTGTGGCAACTCAGCTAGATAGGTGTGGTAACACCATGTAGGATTGGAGTCTCACTAAATAGGGATTATAGTTCCTTAGTCAGTTACAGATTGTCTAAATTAGATTTTTTTATAGGACAATAGTCCAATTTTAGATTCTAGTGGTTTTTACTCCCCAAGAGGGTTTCCCACATGTCTTGTGTTTTGTGATTGATTTTGAATTGTATCTCTTGTTCATTGCTATGAATGTTGTTTATATTTCATGAATGTTTAGGGTAGCTAATTGAGTATTTTCAAAGATAAGAATTAAAGTTAGATTATTTAGGCTCATTGATTCACCCCCCCATCTCAATGATTGTACCTCTAACACTCTATTCTACTTAGCATTCATTACTATAAGAGTTACATCTTATGCCCTATCTTAAGAAATTTATTATTCACATCTTTCCAAATTATAAATAATTTGGTTCTTACCTTGTAATGTTGAATGAAGAAAATCCAATTATACCTATTGATGATGAATCATTTATTCAATTTGGGATAGAGCCATGACATGTTTTAACTCTTCTTATTCATTAACAATCTAGGGGGAAGATGAACCTTATTTTATCAATGACACTTTACCTTTATCAGTTGCAAAGGGTAAAGGATTTTCTACTTCTTGAGCCATAATTTCTTCTGCAAGGGTTTCTTTATAAATAATATTTATTATGCATGGAGTTATTTTTTAGATACTTGTTTAGCATCTATAAATTCTATGGGAGAGCCTAAGCTTCCCAAAATTTTAATCACTTGAACATCTCCTTTTTCCTCCTACAAAATGAGTCAATGATTGTGTTAGAGCTTGACTAGAGGATTAAGGTTTTCTAAGGAAACTCTTATTCATATTTTTGATCTTCAGTACAACATCTTCAGAGCCAAAGGCACTGAAGATGGGTGTTTTTCAATTTTTACTATTGTGGCGGAAGGATAAATAGGGTGTGGTGTTTTCTTGATATAAATTTGGGAGAATTTATAAAGAAAGGAGGACTAGGCCTTTTTACAATTAGGTTTTTGCAAAAAATGATGCTGATAGATAAGGGTAACCAACCCATGGTGTTAGATAGACCTAATACTTATTTTTAATTTCCAAGCAAAATCAATTAGGGAATTATGAAAAAAATGGAACATTTACCTGGTACTCTGCCCTAGTAGCTGCTTTCTTCAGGTGAACAAGGAGTTACATCGAATCTTCATCGACCACTATAAATTGACAATCATAATTAATATATTTCATAACCCAAAATATAACATTATACCATGGTTTTGAAAAGTTTTATCTCATAATTTATGTGGCCATACCTTATGAGGATTTGTCCAATCTAGGTTAAAACTCATTTCATTCAATAAACATCTAAATTAAGTTGATAAAGCTTAATTTATCTATGATAACTACACCCTCCTAAAGAATTCCAAAGAGTGCACTAATCATAGATGGATACATTGTAATGTGTTTACCTCTAATAATAGAATTATCCTAATAAAAATTTTCAAATAATTCTTTCATAATATCTTCTTAAAAACCTTGAAATATTTTTAGGAAATTTAACCAGCCTATGGACTTAAAGATATCCCTTACTATTTCATCTTGAAGTAATATGTCTGATGATTCTAGTTTTATTTTATTCTTCCTACCTTACATTTTTAGAGCTATCATTATTTACTTGAAAACCTAACTACACTATGAAAAAATGGAGTTCAAAATTGCAAGGGAGATAGAGGAAGGCAAGAAATTAGTGATATGTTGTAACGATGGATAACAGTGACAATGAATAACAAATAAAGATATATCATGAAATTATAATAAAAATTATGATAATAATTATGGTGAGCACTTTAGAGCATGTTAGATATAATGGGAAGGCACTTTTTTGGTCATTATCAATGATGTGGTGTAATGTGTCATAATTGGCAGCACTTAAAGCAATATTCATAATAATTTTTGCATCATATCATATATTTTTAAAAAGATATTTTTAAAACAAATTCACATAAAATCTTTGAATGTGACGATGATGATGACTTCATTATATCCATGTAATCTTTTCCATTAGAAAAAGTGTTGACTATCTATATATTATAAATGCATGACATGAAATAGAAAATACCTAACTTTTTGAGAAAATGAATATAACTGTACCTTTGTCATACAAACCATGCCTATATACTAGAGTTTTCCATGTTTATTATAGGGATAAACAAGTATGAGAAGATAGGTTAGTTGAATATAATTTATATTTTATTGTAGAAGTTTTCTTCTAAAAAGTGCCATTTTTTGGTTTTCACCTTTTAGTATTTTTATTTTTTTATTTTTTATTTTTAAATTTTTAAATTTTTTTATTTTTTCGTGTGTGTGTGTGTGTGTGTGTGTGTGTGTGTGTGTGTATTGAATTTTGAAGGAGAACTACCATTTTATAGTTTTCAACACTCCTTTTTTGGATGTTTGTTGCAAAGATCATTTATCCTTAATGGAAGAATCAGGTTCTTTCATAAAGTCAAATTAGTATTGATTCTTATTAATAAACTCATCTTTGGTGAGAGGTCTTATATAAACCTTAAGCCTATGACCATCGACCAAAAGTGTCCTTTGGTCACCATCAATTGGTTAAAGCTAGACAAAGCCATTACTAAAAATGGTTTTGATCAAGTATGGTCCCAACCATCTTGTCTTAAGCTTACCCTTGAAATTTTAGAATTTAGAATCAAATAGTTCTAAATATTCTTCTTGAAACTATCTTTCTGTAATGTGAGTATCATGCCACTGCTTCTTCTCCTTCTAGATCATGTTGGTTTGAGTGAGTGCATCCATTCTCAAATCATCTAACCCATTTATTTGCATGACTCTTTCTTTATAATCTTCATCAAGATCAATTCCCATATCAGTTATTGTATTCGATGTTTGTAATTCAAATTATATTCATAAAAAAGTTTTATTTCTATACAAGAGTTCATATGGAGAAAACTTGTAGTTGTCTTCCATGTTGTATTATATGCCCAAACTACTTTAAGTACTTTTTTTTCCCAATATTTTATGTTGTTATTCACTATTTTGGTTAGAATATTTTCCAATTCTTGGTTGGTGACCTCCAATTACCCATTATCTTGGGGATGATATGGTCATGATTTCCTATGATTGATATGGTATGATTATTTAAAATATTTGATCATATTAGACATAAATTGGGGTCTTTGATCTGAAACAATAGATCTAGGAGCTCTAAATCTCAATGTGATCTTATGGTATGGTAAATTAGCAACCATTTATTTCCTAGTAAAGGTGACTGCCTACACATTATCTCACTTAGTAACATAATCAGTATATACTAATAAATATTCTTTTCCTTGAGATGGTGGGTTTATTGGTCCAACAAAATCTAAACCCTATTTTTCAAATAGTTCTAAACTTATTAGAGGATGAATCAAAATTTCAAAATATAGATTATGCTTACCCATTCTCTGATAAGAATCACATTGCCATATAAACATTTTGATAGTCTTGTAAAGAGATCTCTAGTAATAACCTACACTAAGGATCTTATGAATAGTTGTTTTGATAAATAATGCCCTCCTCTTGGTTCACTATGGCATGCTCATATGATGTCATACACTTCATCTTATCTAGCACACTTGTAAAGTATATGACCAAGTCTAATTTTAAACAACATCCATTTAAACCATTTGAAATGACCAAATGTTTTCTATTTTTAAAATTAAGATAATGAGGAAACTTCCCTGTTGCCAAGTAATTTACTATGTTTACAAACTATGGGGAGTATGTAGATATATAAAATAGTTATTCATCAAGAAAATAATCCTCCATATGTTCATCTTCACCTATAGTGATCAATCTCGATAAAAAATCACCAAGAACATTATAATTCCCTAGTTTATTTATGATGGAAATGTCAAATTCTTGTAACATCAATAGCCATATAATTATTCTCCCACATACTAATGGTTTATTCATTAAGTAATTAATATCTAAATGATTTGTATAGATGAATACCCGATAATCAGTAATATAATGTCTAAAATTATTTATAACATAAACAACATCAAGAAATTATTTTTCTACGGTAGTGTAGTTTCTCTCTATGGGAGTAATATTCTTGTTGATATAATAAATGACATACATTTTTCCATCGTCATCTCTTTGTCCTAAAATTAATCTTAATGCAAAATTGGAAGCACTAGTATAGATATGAAAAGGCTTTTCCCAATTAGGTCCTTTCAAGATTAGAGCAATCATGAGTTTGTTATTTAATGTTTTAAAAGCTTCTTGAAACTTATCATTCCATACAAATTAACTATATTTTGTTAACAAAGAAAACATAGGGGTAACTATCTTTCTGAAGTATTCAATAAATCTTTTGTAATATCTCACATAACTGAGAATTTTTTAACATCAGTTTGTGTTTGTGGAATGGGGAGATTAGAAATGATCTAAATATTTTTGGGATCTACTTTTGTTCCTTGAGAAGATATATGATGTCCTAATACTATCCCTTCTTCGACCATTATGATGCATTTCTCATGACTCAAAGATACTTGGTGTTCCTCACATCTGGTAAGTGATTTATCCAAATTATTCAAAGCTTCATAAAATGTAGTATCATAGGCAGTGAAATTATCCATGTACACTCCCACACAATCAATTGCAAGATTATAAAAGATGGCCAACATTGCTCTCTGAAAGGTAGCAGGTGAATTACATAATCCAAAAAGGACTAATAAGCATATGTTTCCTAAGGGCAGGTGAATATAATTTTATCTTGATCTTTAGGGGCTATTATAATTTGGTTTTATCCAATGAAATCATATAAGAAATCAAAATACTATTTTCCTACCAAATTATAAAAAACTTGATCAATAAAAGGTAAGGGAAAGTAGTCTCTCATACTAGCTTTATTCAGTTCTTTGTAGTGTACGCAAACTCTCCATTTCCCATTTTTTAGGCATAATGACTAGAGTTGAAACCCATTGACTATCAGATATGGGACCAACTTCCAATATTTTTTCTATCTTCTTATTAACAATTTCTTTCAAAGTTGGGTTAATTCTCCATTATGGTAGTTTGACTGGTCTAACATTTTCAATGTAGATGTGATGTGTACAGACACTAGGATGCATTCCTTTCATGTCAATATAATCTAAAGAAAAATATTTTATGTGTTTTTCTAATACATAAAACCCTTTTATTTCTTATTGGTAAATTAACCAACTATTGATTTTAATAATTTATCCTATTGAATTGCAATTTGTTTAGTGCATGGAAAAATGGAACTTAATTGTTTGTATTGAATCATCAAGGCATTCAATACACATGTGTGGTAGTAACATGTGAAGTATGGTTGCATCCTTATAAAATATTTCACTTGTAAAAATCATATTAGTCAATGGACAATGAAAATCATGTAAAAATGACTTTTGCCCATTTTGAACCAAATCAACTATGGCTTGTTGAATGTCTTGTGGACTAGATAACATGTTTGGTGATCTCATGGCATTGTCTTAATTTTTAATAATGGAGGTGGATTCTTCCCATTCATGATATTTCATCTTAAAATCATATATATAAATCTTCAAATATAATCCACTAGTCTTTAGATCTAAGTTACTAGTCTTTAGAGCTAAGCTTTTAGACTTTGGAACAAAACTATTGGACTTCAGAGCAAAACTATCAAACTTCGAAGCAAAACTATCAGACTTCGAAGCTAGGTTTTCTTTGTCTAAATATTCTATTATTTATTCCTCAAAATATTTTACATGTACTTTGATGATAACCATGGCTAAGGAAGACACACTGGTCTGGTTTTATTCTTGATGATCCTATAGAGATGAATTACAAAGATTGTTAGTTAAATATTAGTCATGTAAACACAAAGAATACATAAAAAAAAACTAAAAATCTAGGATAACCTATTCAAACAAGGTTTACTAATGAAAATAAGAAATAATTGAAAGAAAAAAAATACAAGTTACCTTCCCAAGTGATTTCACCATATACAAGTGGCTCCAAGTGTGTTTTTTCCATTGACCTATTGTTCTTGTTTTTGTCAACAATGGATCCCAAGCTCCTCAATCATCTCAAGATCACTATGAATAGCATAGGATCATGATATGAAATAAATCTAATGCTTATAAATGAAGCTATTCTATTGTAAATAAAATACAATAATAAACACAATTGACTTGCGGAGATAATCCTGCATTATAAGTTTACACAAATTAAGCTTAAAATGATGTTTTATGCCCTTCTATTTATAAATTTTCCAAATGGGTTAAGATAAACCATGACAATCCATATTAATATTGAGATGTGTGGCCATAAATTAATTTAATATTTACAATTAAATATATAAATATCCTCATAAATATTTGGGAGGGAAAGGCATTAATTATGGGTGCCCATAATCTTGATATTTTTGCATTTATGGCTTAAGGATGCCACCTCATAGATCATATCATTAAGTGATGCAGATATTAAGAATCAATTTCAAAAATAAAATATTCAATTTGATCTATGGAATTCTTACTTAAGCTCTTTATTTGAATTAACCAGCTTAAACAATATTAATCAATTTTAGTGCAATTATTTAGAAATTGGTGCACAATTAATCAAAATGGTGAAAAATATGGTTCTAGGTGACCGATATAGATTAGGGATAACTACTATCGATTGAGTTACAAATGAAAATATGGCTAAAAATTTGCATTTTGAGCTTTTGTTCAAGTTTGTTTCTAATAATTTGGGTTTTATAAGTTTCTATTCTGAACATAATATTGATCTAAAAACTTATCTTTTGGAGATTTTGTTCTAATAAGATTTTTACCAAAATGTTTCCATGCCTTTGGGTTCATAGGTGACTAGTATTGATCATTTTTTACCAGCCATAGTTGGATTTTGACTAGCGATGGTCTTGCAATAATTGGCACCGATCTATAGTGATTGGCATCGGTCACTATGTTTTAAAAAAATACAGACTCGAGAACATGTTTTCCAAAGTTGCTTGTTTCAAAATCAAAATACCTTAAAATCAAAACAAAACTCTCTAATTGTTTATGTAGGACCAACATGGAAAGTGATCAATTTGAGATTACTTAAATCTTTATAACCTCCTTTTGGTGTTTAAAAAGGACTAGGAACTTTCCTTTGGTGCTTAAAATAAAAAATTACATGTTTATATTAAATGTTTTGTTGTCATTTTTTAATTTTGTTTTCAAACTAAGGTCGAAGGGGCCAAATAACATCACCAAATACTTCAATTCAGTGCTTAAAACCAAACTCACTTCAAATTTTTGTTTTATAAGTCAGTTATCACTTGTTTGTTAAATTGTTTGAGCAAAAGAAATTATGTGTGTATGCTCTCCCCCATCCCTTGTAATAAACTTGGCTGATTAAAAATGCCTTTTCATTATAATTGTGCCTTTATCCAAGGTGTAAAAAGGAATTTGAATAGGCTCTCCCTAAAACCCATAAGGTTTGGATGATCTAAAAATAACGTATAAGACTTTTTACTTGATTTTATTTCATGAAATTTGACTTGTGAGGGGGAAGTCATTACCTCCCATGGGTTATATAGGAAAGCCTTGACGTGGGTTTTCATCTCCTGGCATTAACTCCACCCCTCTCTAAGTGGGTATACAAATTGGGATCACCCAACTAGGATGGTGGTTTGAGTGGTTAAACCATCTCCATTAGTGAAAATCCATCCTAGAATGTATGATCATTCAATACATCACACTACACTAAACAATTTATGGATGTCATGGTTGTGAAAAGGACTAGACCTTTGCTTAACAAGTTGATTGATGTGGATTCTATTGACATGTTTAATTCCTTGTGTTAACCACACTTGGAACCATTAGAAGGTCATAACTTTATAAGTTTTGGACAAACCCCACTTGTTGTGGAAATATTATTAATTTAAGGTGTACCCAAGGTCCATGTCATTGTATTGTCACTTGATAAAATGGGGTGTAAAATACCCAACTATATAATGTGCTTTTATTTTGGATGAACATTTAATTTCCTCTCAAGTGCACGTATAAATATAGAATTTAATAATATCATGTAACATTGTTAGTTCTAGGGCTTTAGGATGGTTACTTATCTGTATTGGTCTATTTTAGTCTTTTTAACTTACTTGGCCATTGATTTTAGTCATAACTTGCTTGTAAACACACATCATAACCAAAACACATTATCCACCATTTCTTGAATAAGGATGTGTTATGATGCTAAGTGAAAATCATCTTTTAATTGTTCAATTTTGTAATCTTAAACATTATGTCTTATAATCTAATTAGTGTAGTTATGCTACCCATTTAAGTCTAAACCACTTGCCCAAAATCTTTAAGTCCTTTATTGATAGTTCAAATTTGAAATTACACTTTTTTAAGTTCATAAGGTTGATGTGTTAATTGGGTTCACCATTTTCACTTGAATTGAGGGAACTTAGGTTTAATTTACCATTTGGATTAAAGGTTATTTATAAAATCATCATCCATTCTCATCATTGTGAACCTGGGTCATCAAGTGTATCGCTCATACTCCAAGTTCTAGAGCAAAATTGTATATTACCATTCCTATTACCATGTGGTGATGCGCATTTATCTCTAGTTGTATACTTAGTAATTATCTCATGTTTTCAAATCTTGAGTTTCTTGGTTCAAATTATCTCCTTCCTAATTAGAAGGGATTTATTCTATTTTCCTAGTAGAAACTTATCAAAGTTGAACTAGCTTTTATGATATTGATGTATCTCTAAATCTAGGATTTAGTGTACTAGATTACACTTTAGATTTTGAGTTATCATATCCTATTCTAATTCATATGATTTCAACTTTACCCAAGGTTGATTAATTTAATGAACACATTCTTATAATTGTGTGTGGTACTATGCCACCCTCCTATTATAGTCTCTTTTGTACCTTGTCACTTGTTTATAAAAGATCAAAAATGCATACCTTGTTTAAATGTTTGAAAAACATTATCAAAATATATTAATATATATATATATATATATATATATATATAATAACCTTTATAGACATGATGTTAAGGTATACACACATTAGGGTATCTTGTGGCCTTAGTTTTGAGGTAGAGAATTATTATGGTGGACATGAACACTCTATCTTAATTGGGGATGTTGCCATTTTTAAGCCTATTTATTAAAAACCAATCCAATCCATGCCTATTTTTTTATGTCATCTTCATCCTTCCCCTTCAATTTACACACTACAATAAAAGGTTACTATTTTAGGATATCCTCCTTAGATTTAGATGCCATGATCAAAGGTTACCATTTTAGGCTATCCCCCTTCAGCTTGTGTGAGAAATTAGGATCTACAACACATGAAGGATACCATTTTAGGATATCCCCCTTTACAGTATGTGAGGAATCAAGCTCTACAACATGTGAAGGTTACCATTTTAGGCTATTCTCCTTTACCTTATGTAAGTAATCATGATTTGTAGTGCATGAAGGTTACCATTTTAAGACCTCATATTTTGGTTTATGCAAGTAACCAAACTATGTAGCATCCAATCATTACCATTATAGGCCCATCACCTATATCTATTAAACCTATTGTTGAGGAATGTCAACTTGATGAGCTAGTTATTATTGATCCCTTTTTAGATAGTCTAATTTTTAGATATCCCATTATTGAATCAAAAACCATTATTCACATTGATCCAAATGTTCCCCACTTAAAAAAAATTGTGTCGATATACAAACCACAAAAATAACCATTATCTCTTCAAGAGCCATCTTATGAGAACCAAAATATGTTCAAAGTTGATGTTTTGTAGATAATTATAAACCAAAACATGATGTTATTATTGAAACAGCCATTTCTGATGAGTCAACTTGTGATCAATCACCTATTCATGTTTTACCTATTTTTAAAGAGCCTCATCTTCTTGATAAGCTAGTCTCTATAGAGTTATCTCTTGATCTTTTTCCACTTGTTGAGGAGTCTACTTTTGATAGACAAGATTTTGTCAAGTTATCCCTCAAGTGGTTCCCTCTCTTTGATGATCTTCAATTAGATGAGCCAGTCTATGTTGAACCCTTATTAGATGAATCAATTTTTATAGAGCCCATTATGCAATCACATGCCATTACTTGTTTGATACCAAAAATTCAATAGAACATTAAAGAAACAACCACATTTTATGACTAAACAATATTATATTTAGGTTCCATTTCTAAACCAACATCAGATTTAACATCAGAAGCAAAATCACTTTCATAACTAATATCAAATTTATAGTCCCTTGACTTAGACTGAACTTAAGAATCATAGTACTATTGTAGTTGTTGTAACATTAGATACAATTGCCTTGTAGATAAATTGGAATATATTTATGATCCTTATACAATAATTAAGGATGATTACTTCAACATCGACACAAGTTCTCCTAGTATCTTCTACAAGGATTATGTTACCATTCATCATTCCATTATCATCATGCAACATAGCCATTATATTGACATTCCACATCCTATAAACATCGATTAGGAGAAAAAAAATCACACTTTGTTGAACTAAATCCATGATGATATATCAAGTATAGAATATCAAGGGGATAAAGATCACATTCATTTAGAAGAAAAACACTCTCCTAATGAAACCTTTTTAGAGGCATTAGGAGACAAGCAAAGATCAAACTCAACATATTTTAGTGAAACCTTTTCTAAGGCACTATAAGACAATCAAAGTCAACTATTAACATCTCTTCATGAAAACTTATTTGAGGTGATAATGGATAATCAAGACAAATTCATTGGTGAAAACATCTTTGAGGTGCCAATAGCTAAGAATAATTTTTTTTCACTATTTGATGAAGACAAAATCAAAGATCAAATCAATATAGCTTCCAATCTATAACATAATTAGATGGTAGATATCTTAGGATCAAACAATATAAATTTTTTGTTATCATATCGAGAGCATATTCAAAGGTCTTCATCATCACCACAACTAAAATTATGTCAAATCTAAAATTAACAACATTGTGTGTGTTTGAAAATATCGATCTTCATTTGTTACCATTTTATTATACACTCCATTATCATACACCTATTCATTACCCACTTATATTATATATCCTATGCCTAATATTATTTACCATCACTGGCAGTACTTTCCTTTGTAGAGACTAAAAATATATCTTATCTTGATGTCTAAAGGAAACATAATCAACTACCAACAAAGATCATGAACAGATTATTGAGATTCAGATCGAAATCAAGTTATTGATTTATAAAATTTTCTAAAAGGGTGTTTGGTAGTAATTTTATAATTGATTATTCTAATTACCTCATTTATTGAGTAGGACATACATCTTCATGCCAAAAAAAGTGGTAAAACCATTTTTCATTTGCCATTTTTATTGCCTCATCACTTGGGGGAAACCCCATAGACCATTTTATTCTAGGCATGTTGTATCATTGTGTCCCATTTGTCTCATGCATTTGAACTACATTGACTTGAGGTCCTTTGGGAATATGTAGGTATCACTTAATTTTTATTAAGGTCAACTCAATCACCTTATCCATGCTCTCACCATTTTATGAGAAACCTAAACCTATTCTCTCACTATTTTATGAGAAAATCCAATTCTCGCTTGGGGGAAACCCTATTTAAATTATATCCAAGTGTCTTCTGATCATTTTTATTATATCATTTTATTATACCATGTATTTACTATTGACCAAGGCTTGTTTTTAGCCATCCTAATTATCTTATTTTGATCTTGGTCCCTTATTCCTACACTTTTTATGGGGGGGTTTCAATCTTGTTTCAACAATTTTTAGAATTTTCTGTCAAATGATAGTCTATGAATGTAGTGTGACATTTGATCTAGCAAGTTATATTTTATTTATTATTTTATGTGGTATCACTGATTATAATTGCCTATGGGAAAATCAGTATAATATTTGGTACCTTGATTATAACCATCGTTGGGCAAATTAAAATTATGAAATTATTTATTAATTATGACCACATATAGGTAAATTAGGTACACCACCTTTTATCACACATTACCACATCACCTAGTCATTACTATTATCACTTATTTGGTCATTTACCTTTATTTGTGAACTTGTTGTGACCTAGTCATAGCTCACCACATTTTGTGTTGGTTGAGCTATTATGACTTGTAATTATTTCAAGATATGTAGGTTATATTTGATTAATGTTGAGGTTAAATTAGTATTTATTTTCATATGCTCTCACCATCTTATGATCATTTTAAGTTGGCACACTCTCACTATTTCATGAGCACTCTTCTATGCTCTCACCATCTCATGAGTTGGACCATTATGTGTCTCTTAATCCTCATTCAAGTTAAGATACTTATAAAATTATGAAAAACATTTATTACGTAGTTTTACTCTTTCACTATTTTGAGTGTTGGTGTGGTCTTTCGAGTTACTATTTGGTCTTGCTTCTTTATTTTATTTTCAAATTAGATCTTAATGGTCCACATAAATCTTGATTATTTATATCTTGATCTCATGTTATTAAGATGTTCTTGATTTATTTTTATACATTCTTATTCTTACCTCAGTCTTGATTACTCATATATCGATTTTAATTTAGGTTAATTTATTTATTCTTTTTCTTTGTCTTGACTTTTTTGTTTAAATTTAAATAGGTGAAACTCTAGTCTTAGTAAATGTTTACAATTATCCTTAGTTATAAGTATTCATATTTGAACTAACTCCATGTAATTTAAATTCCATATCATCATAAATTATTCATACTTATGATGCTTAATTTATTTTGCTATAACAAACATTTTGTACTCTAGATTCAAATCTTAACATCAAATACAAGATCTAATGAACAGTTCTCAAGATCACTATCCATAAACTAGGATTAATAGGTTTATCACTCTGACTCTATACTTAGACATGCATCTCTTACATACATCATGAGTCTAATCAATTATTGGTAAGGTTTCATCATCTCTCATTCCATTATCTCCCATTTGTGAGTGAACTACATTGGCTTGAGTTCTATTTGGAATATATAGGAAACACTTAGATACTAGATGTATCTTGAGTCAACTTGGATACCTTAATTTTTCTTCTCATTCCTTTCATCACTTTGTACATTCTAATATGCATGGTTATTTGTGGCTTTTACAACCATTACACCATCACATCTATGTTTACACTCACTCATTTTTAATCTGTCATGGGTTATATCCTTGAGCTCTTACTTGATAATTTTCCCATACTAGGAAAAACCATTTAAACTAAGTCACAAATCTAAATCAATCTTATAGGGGTAAGACCATTTTTTATTATTTATCAAAGATTAAAATTATCTCTATTGGGGAAAAGCTATCTTATCACGATCAAATATGCTCTACTAGGGAACCTAATATTATCATCTCTTTGGAGGACACATTATACTTTTCTTCTAATCCAATATCTCGACACTTTTTACCTTGATGATAATGTTTTAGTGTGTAACTTCTCTCAGGATTTATCATTTTGTAAGCACACAACTTTCACTCTTAAATTGGGTGCACTCAAAGTGTGTCGCTCATATTTTTAGATTGTACCCATCTCATTCCCTCCATCTTTGGGACCCATTATACTTTTAATTATATTTTTACCATTTATGGTATCAATACATGCGAGCTTTAGCTCATCTGGATGTGATTTATTCCATGAGTTAATCTCACTTTCTATCTCTTTTTGAGAGTCCATCCTTCTCTGTCATCCTAGTATGTCTTCTCAAGGGAGCATCATGGGTCATTTCCATTTTCTTATTGAAAATGATTTTCTTTAAAAAGATGTTGTTTCACCTAAATGTCTCACTATGCCTTATTAAATAGGGACAAAATTTAGACATATAATTCCTAACACCATTTGTGTTGAAATTATCAATCTTACTTCAATTGTACTCAAATAAATAATTTAGGCCAAAATCACTTAAACATGCTAAATGGTTTAATATTTTCATATATCAATGTCAATTTAGGCTAATGTATCCCTAAATATGGAAATTCATTCTATGTGATTATTAACTTTAATCAAATTATATTGAGTCAAAATGATGATTTCACATTTTGGTGCTATGGATCATTCTTTTATTCTAATTCATGAACACACATCATGTGCCTTTGTTAATTTGTGTTGACAACATCCTAAATGGGATCATGGTCTGTACACATCTAAAAATGCCTTCCAATTCTTCTCTAATCAAATTATAACCCAATAATATGACATTATGATGATTTTGATTAATTGTGCACCAATTTTCAAAGAATTACACTAAAATTAGTTAATCTTGTTTAAGTTAATTTATTCAAATAAAGAGCTTAAGTAATAATTCCATGGAGAAAATTAAATATTTAATTAATGAAAATTTATTCTAAATATCTGCATCACTTAATGACATGATCACTGGGGTGGCATCCTTAAGCCATAAATACAACAAATATTAGGATTATGGGCACCCACACCTAATTAACGTATTTCCCTCCCAAATCTTTATGAGGATATTTATGGATTTAATTGAAAATATAAAATTAATTCATGGCCACACATATCAATATTAATATTAATGGTCGTGGTTGCTCTTAACCTATTTGGAAAATCTATAAATATAAGGGCATAGAACATCATTTTTATGCTTAATTTATGTAAACTTATTATGTAGGATTCTCTCCACAAGTCATTTGTGTTTCAATAAATTCTTTATTTGCAATAGGTTAGATTCAATTGATAGGCATATTAGTGATTTCATATCATGAGCCTATATTAGGCATAGTGATCTTGAGATTATGGAGAAACTTATCATCCATTGTTGACAAAGACAAGAACACTAGATCAATGGGTAAAACATGCTTGGATCCACTTCTAGAGGTGGAACTAATTGGGAAGGTAATTGTTATTTTATTTATTTTAATTAATTATTATTTTCATTTACAAACCCCATTTGAATAATTTTTCCTAGCTTTTTAGTTCTTTATTAATTTATTTGTGTTTACATGACTAATGTTTGACTAACCAACTTTGTAATCCATTTCTACATTTTACAAATGGGTTAAGATCAATCATGACCATCCATCTCAAGATTGAGATGTGTGGCCATGAATTAATATAATATGTTTAATTAGATCCATAAATATCATCATTAATATCGGGAGGTAAAGGCATAAATATCTCTATATTGGGTTCAAATGTAGACATCCAATTTTTAACACCATTTGTGTTGAAATTGTCAATCTTACTCGAATTGTACTCAAATGAAAAATTTATGCCAACATCACTTAAACACACTAAATGGTTCAATATATATCATATATAAGTGTCAATTTATGCTAATTTATCCCTAAATAGGGAAATTCATTTTATGTGATTATTAAATTTGATCAAATCATTTCGATTCAAAATGATGATTTCATATTTTGGTACTCTGGATCACTCTTTTCTTCTAATTCATGAGAACCTATCATGTGCCTTTGTTATTTTATTTTATAAACATCCTAAATAGGATCATGGTCCATACACATCTAAAATGACCTTCCAATTCTTTTCCAGTTTAATTATAACCTAGTAATATGACATTCTGACCAGTTTGATTAAGTGTGCACCGATTTCCAAAGAATTGCACTAAAATTTGGTTAATATTATTTAAATACAATTAATTAAAATTAATATATTAAGTGGATTTTTCATGGAGGTCATTATTGTCTTTTTTTTGAATATCTGCATCACATAATGGCATGATCAATGGGGTGGCATCCTTAAGCCATAAATGCAATAAATATCAAGATTATGGGCACCCATAACTAATTAATGATTTTCCCTCCAAAATAATTATGAGGATATTTATGGATTTAATTATAAATAATTTATTAATTCATGGACACACATCTAAATATTAAGATGGATGGTCATGGTTGATCTTGACCCATTTAAAAAATCTATAAATAAAAGGGCATAAAACATCATTTTAAAGTTTAATTTGTATAAACTTATAATGTAGGTTTCTCTCCACAATTCATATTTGTGTTGATTATTATGTTTTATTTACAATAGTATAGCTTCATTTATAGGCATTAGATATATTTTATATCATGATCCTAGGTTATGCATAGTGATCTTGAGATGATGGAGGACCCTGGCATCCATTGTTGACAAAGACAAGAACACTAGATCAAGGGGAAAAGACACTTGAAGCCACTTTTGGATGGTGGAATCACTTAGGAAGGTAAATTTAATTTTATTTCTTTCAACTATTTGTTATTTTCATTAGCAAACCCGATTCAAATAGGTTGGTCTATCTTGTTAGTTTTTTATGCATTATGTGTTTACATGACTAATGTTTGACTAACAATATTTGTAATCAATCTCTATATATCCACCCATATTTATTCATAAATACCCATTTAAAGTTTATTATGTGGATAGAGAAGTATTTATTTAACATGAATTCTATTAGAAATGGTCATATTTCTAGATCTATAGTCAATTCATGTTACAACTATAGCTAACTAGAGTCTACCAAGAATGATTGGACATCCTACCCTCTTCAATTTAGATTTAAATATCATCAAATCCATAGTATATTCATAGGATTATATGGTGGCTATTACATTCTCTATGGTTCCTTTAGGGGTAGAAATGGATTGATTTATCATTTGCAAGATTATAGTGGTAGATTGAAGACTTGTGAGAGATAAAGACTCTTCTATGTTGACACTCATTATGTTTATGGAAACACCTAAATCTAAAAGAAAATTTGGAATATACTTGTTTCCAATTTTCACAATCATCATAGGAATACCAAGATCTCCATATTTAGGAACAAGTATATTTGCTACTCGTAAATCAGTAACTTTGCCTTTTACTTGAATTGTTTTAGGATACTAATTCTTTCTTTTTGGTGATTTGATACACAATCCTTTAATGATTTTATTCTACTAAGGAATATATTTAATGGATATAAATTGTAATTTATATCTTCATTTATTTTAATCTATACATCAATTCTAAATCTTCCCTAGGTTTGTCTTCCTTAAGTCTTTAAGGAAATGGAAAAGCAGGGGAGTCTTGAATTATGGTTGGTGTGGTTGTGGATTCTACCTTTTCTTTAGTTGGTTCTTAGACTATAGGTGATTCATGAGTGTTTTTATAATTTTAATTTTTCATTATGATGATGGGTGAATTTCCTATTACCTTCTCTAGTCTAAGTTGAATATTATTACATTTAGTTGAACCACTTGCAACATTACTATTTTTTTCAGCTCCATAAACAGTTGTATTTTTCCTATTCTTTGGGTTTGCCACTAGTTGGATAGGTAACTATGGTTGGTTATATTAATACTTAATTAGTGTTTTCTGGTTGTGAAGGCATCAAGACCTGCTATGGAGGAAATATTCTTTATGGTTAATATTTTAATTTTTCCATTTGGTGACTCTTCTACCCAATATGGTTGTTAGTTTTGCTTCTATGTCCAAGGTTGATTTTGAGGCATTCCCCACATCTATGGAATACATTCTTAATTACCTCATGGTTATGGTTATGGTGGTCACCACATTGGTGGTGTGACTTATCCAACCCATGGTGTCATCCATGGATTGGGAAGAAATCTTAGATCAAATTAATTTTAAGGCTTGGAGTATTGGTTTTCTTGTCTTTGCATAAATTTTACTTTATTAATTGTATGTGCTGATTGTTTCACTTGGTTTCTTAAAGTAGGAAGGTTTTTTTAATTCTTGGTGTCATCATTTAGGTCAAAAATACCTCATACATTTTTTTGTCTAAAAGATAATCTTTTACCACATGTTTGAGTCTACATCTAGGATAATAGATTAATAATTGTTTAGTGTTGGTAGAATTATATTTTGCTTTGAGGCCATCTAAAGTAGATGTCAGTTATACTAGAATGTCTATCTTGAAGTTATAAAATTCTTCGATTAATTTTATAACTTTGGTTGATTTTCCTAACCTTTATTTCCTTATGCTAGGTCTTGTTCTAGAGTAGTTAGTACATAATTCTAAAATTTGATGAAAGGTTAACTTGTTAATGTCACCCTTCCACATTAGTTTCAAAGCATCATGTGCATAATAATCTAACCCTTTAACAAATATTATTTTAACATCATTAATTTGGTAACCACTCCTTTATGGCTAAATATAAACCTATCAAGGTAATATTCTAAGGTTTCATCTTTATTTTGTTTGATATTAAAAAAATATTCCTTTCTTTCTCTAACTCTAAAATTATCTTGATATTTATCCAAAAATTGTAGTTTTCATTTCATCTCAAGTGGTTATGGAATTGCTCTCAAGGCCTATGAACCATCTTATGGCTACATCCTTGAGTGTAGATGGGAATAATTTCATCTTTTGATTGTCTATGACATAGTCACATATTTGGCAGAGAACCTAAAATTCAAATAGGAATTGATTTGGATCCTTTGAGTATTTACCTTTGAAAGTAGGTAAAATAGATGGTGAGATATTTTTCATGGAAGTTATATCATCAAGACATAATTTGATTTGATAGGAAAAAGTTATATCCTATTAGGGCTGTCAATCTGAGTTTTACACATGTGCATGTTCATATCCCATATTTTCTTACAAATTTTGGTTATCAATACAATATAAATTCTCTTCTTGGGTGCTCAACCTATGGTTTATCTTAAGAGGATAATCTTAGTTGATGATCAAATATTTTTATTGTAGATATTTTAGATCAAATTTGACTATTCTAGAAAGGGTATTTTTAGGATTAGTTATCCCTATAGGATAATATGTTCTATAAGGATTCTTCTTATAGGATCTGTTTGTGAGGATGAACCTTGTTCAGGACAAGAATTAGAAAAAGTTTGCATTCAACTTTCAATTACCTTTATTTCACTTCCTGATTTATCTACAAAGGATTAGATCCTCTCTTCTTCTATATTTATTTGAGATTCCTTAGAGATAAACCATCCTTGAGAATCTCTTGGGAAGTTCATAAATCTAAAGATTCCTAGATTGTTTTTATGATTTTGAATTTTCTAAATGTTTTTGAATTTCTTTGTATAACTCTAATGTAGGATGTCAATAACACTTATTGATGATTGTCTGAAATAATGTTGTTAAAAATGATATGCTATCATTATACATTTTATTTAACTGATCAATGATATGGTGTCATTTTCTACCAGAGCCAGTGTCTAAGGATATTGTATATTGGAGTTTACAATTCATTTTTTAGGGGGTTTACTTCTACTATGATGTCTAAATCCTAAAAAAAAAAAATAAGACTCTAAATTATTTGTAGAAAAGTAAATATAGAATATTTTCTAACTAAAAATATCCTATTAGAATTCACACCATCAACATCTAGAACTTAAACATCTAGCATAAGACATTATGATGTCCTCACTTGGCTTGCCCAACTAGGTAGGACAATGTGATATTATATAATCCAAAAATAATATCTATTATCACTTAAATAAATTCAAATAAAAATTGAATATGAGGTGAATTAAAAAAAATTAATTTCATTGAAAGACACACTCTTACATTAAATTAAAACAACATTTGTATGTAATGGAAACACACTTGAATTTAAAAGGAAATTGGCACTTGATTTTGAAAATGAAATCATGCTTGAGTTTGAAAAGGAAATCACTCTTGCAGTAAAAATAAATTACACTTATAGTAAATGAATTATACATCAATTAAATAAATTCTTCTAAATTATAAGCTAAATATATAAATTTGTCCTACTCTTTGCAGAGAAGTGGGCCCTTTCTCCTTCCTTAGAATAGGAACTACATTAATTAATAATGGAAAGGAATGTTGAAATTTATTTCATTATCAAAATAACATATACAAATATACAAAACCATAATGGAATGTTTCTAATTGATTAAATAAATTTCTAACTCTTTCTCCTATCTAGAATGAGAAGAAGACATGCAGTTAAAGCACATCTCAATAACTATTCATAGAGTAAAAAATCTAGCAATAAAAATGGCCAATCCTACTTATTCAATATATGGATAATATAATAATCAGATCCCAAACTTCTAGGAGGTCATTGAAACTAACTCAACTAACAATAGATGGAAACAACTAACATAAATCCAAAGAGATTTATCCAGTTTTACAAAATATTAATACAAATACATCCAAATCATTTAAGACCATAAATATGAATACTAATATCTAAAATAAGGTATTTAAATATATAAAATCTATTTATATGCAATAAATATCTTTAGGAATCAATATCTTGATTAGTAGGATCTAGTTGGACATCTTTGGAGCATGTTTATGCATATTTGAAATACTATATATAGGTATTCAAAGTGGATTTGAAGAATATTTAGAGCATATTTAGAGTGATTTTGAAGTATCTTAAAAGCATCTTTAGAGTATTACATATTTAGATATTATTCACTGTATCCTCAAAACTATAGCCAAAAAGGTTGCCAAAATTATTTGATGTCTTCTCAAAATTATTCCACCATAGGGATGTGTTTTTTGTACACAAAAATATGCTCATTTCATCCAAGTTAGACAAAATAAAAAGATAAAGAATCAAAAATGTACCATATACAAACAAATGACAAATTACATTCATTTCCTACTTAGATAAGACCTTGATTATTAAATGAAATGCAATATATAACCAAAAAGTAACAATTATAGATAGCTTATATTATATATAATGAGCTATATGAAATTTTAATCATTTAATGATCAATGTCTCTATGATTCTTCACTCACCTTGTAGGAGATCATAGAGGATCTGCATTGCATGAGCATTGATAAATCCCATAGACTCAATGTCTTCCCTTGTGAGTTCTATAATGCACCTGGGAGTTTGTCAGGTTATATTTAATGCATTTCTACAAGGAAGCCCTACATAATAAGTCTCTTAGACCCATGATCAACCAAATTAAGATCAAATTTATTCTTTAAGATAGTCATCCTAATTTGCTCACTAGCTAGAGGACTATAACCTTGATCAATTTTTCTTACAAGATTGTTTCTAAGGCCCTCACTAATAGAGTATGCCTCATCTCACCTACCATTTTAAGACTAGAGCAAACAAGTTTTATTAAAGGGTGTTATATTTTGGATAATATTATTATGGTCTAAGAGGGCATGGCTTGGGCCTAATCCTCTCTCTAGAGAACCATTTTACAATTAGAATGCTTTAAAAATATTTATTATCAAAAATAATAAATTAAAGATTACATAGTAAAGTGGTCAATCAAAACATGACACCAGCACTCACAAACCTATAATAAGGTAGGCAAAGCCAAGTAAGGGAAAATTAACAATGAGCCCTCAGAATAACCATGTTGTTCGACAAACCCCGAAAGGTAAAATAGAAAATAAGAAACTTAAAATTGATCAAATTAGATATAGGGGATAGTTCCACCATCATTAAACCCAACACCTCCATCATTATACCAAGCCACAACCATTACCACCTCTACACCCAACACCTCTACTACTTCACCAAGCCATAACTGCTATTGCACCATGAAAAACTAGATAACAAAAACCCATAAGGTAAAATGTAAAGTCATGAAAATATCCACATAGACCCTACAAGGGTGTTGATTAGAGTTCAACTACCCCTATTGATGCCTCTAATATGTTGATAGAAAACACACAATCATGCACACATTTGACTAGGGCCATAAAAAACTAAGACAAAACCCTAAACATAGATGATGAGTGTAAAACATAGGTTTATCACCTACCATATATAGAAAATTCCATATCAAAGCTCCTAAAAGGAACAAATTCATTGCCACAAAAAAATGAGAAGACAAGGTGAAGAGCCAAAGGCACCATGGCAACCCTCCTAACCTTCACTAGCCTTTTATTCTCATTAAGCCATGCTCAAATTGGGCAAACCATATATAATATCCAAAATGGGATATTTATATAAATATACAAAACTTATGAAAATCCTAATTCAATAAGTTTGAAAAAAACACAATGAGATGAACATGAAGTCTCTTATGGAATGAACTCTTTGCAACATATATGAGACAAAAAAAAAATCCTATATATTGAATGCTTATGAAAGGAATATTATGAAACATAAAAAATAATCTCTCTCACACACATAGAGCTATAACTACAAACCACACTAGATCTGTAACACTCTGAAGATCAATTACAATCTATAAATGAGATCACCTTCAAGAATAATAGGTTTTCTATCCTTTGATTCTGCAAGTACCAAATAGGTTTCATCCTTGAATCCTTTCCGTAATGGGTTTTCATCAAAATAAGAGAATTTTATGAACATAATTTCAATAATATCATAAAAGAGTTATAATAGCAAATAGATAATTTTTGCAATGGAGAGCATATTAATATATAACATTTTCATGAAGAAGAGAGGAGAGAGAGAATTTGGCACCATATAATAGTAACCCATGTGAAGAGGAACTATTTAGAATGTGAACCCATGTTAAAAGGTCAAAAAATAATCAAATGCTCTCCCCTTTTCTTATCTTGGTCTCCCACTATCCATGTGCTTCCAAAAATATACATTATTCACACATGTGAAAGGAATAAAATGATTGAGACCAGATCGTTATTCATACATGTCCTCACATGTGCCAAAGATGATCTCAACAACCCAATTTTGACTTATCCATAAGCCTACAATTTATTCCCTCAAATAAAATGCACCAACTTCTCCACTTTTGACCATTACACATGCTTCCCACATGAAGCCACTAAGAAATACACCAACCTTTCCTTTTCCCAACAAGCACAACCCATGTCATCACATAAACTAAATTTGATTTATCTCTAAAGTGAAAAGGTATGTCCCACTCCAATTACATGATATTGATTCTTGAGATATTCTCCTATGGGCCATACCACCTCATTCATAATCCACCTCATTACTACATCACTTGCCATGTCACCATGAATAATGATCATGCATAATGTTTTTGTTAATAGTGTTGGTGAATAGTAATAGATTAATAGTGACCCACTCTATTATTCCCCTTCATTAGATGATTTATTCTATGGTAATTACATATACTAAAGGTATCCTACATATTTCTCATTTAGGATAAGGGGACATGACAATCCTCCCCTCTTAAAATTGCTTGCCCACAAGAAATTACAAGATCAGATGCTCTAAAATTTTAGGACTATATAATCTAGGCTTCACTTTCTCCTTCCCATTGAATGGTTGAAATCTCAAGTACACCATATCATCCAACTTAGGTGTCCTTCCTATCTGCATATGTCTTCTTTTAATTTTTTTTCTTTTTTTAACCTTTCCTTCTAAAATCTCAAGATAACTTGGCTCTAGTTAACCAGGTCACTTATTTTAGGTACTCTATTCTATGAAAATATCAAATCAAGAAATGTTAATACATTTTAGCTATACAATGCTTTAAATGAAGACATAACCCTAAACATATGATGAGTTGTGTTGTAATAATATCTTCCCATATGAATCCACTTGATCCAAGCTATCTATTGAACTAAGACATAATTTTTCAAATATCCTCCCATCCCCTTATTTATAACTTCTATTTTTCAACCCATATTTGGATGGTAACTGGTGTTAGGATTAATCTTGATACTTGTCAGCTGAAATAGTTCCTATGATAATGAACTGATGATTCTACTATCTCTATCACTGATTATGTTTTGGGGTAACCCATGTAATCTTAGGACTTATTTGAAAAACAAATCAATAACTTAAAGTAATTTGAAATAATTAGAGATAAAAAAATAAATATGCATATTTATTCAATCTATCTAATACAACAAAAATGCAATCTTTCCCTTGTACCTTGGGTAGTCCCATAATGAAATCCATGGAGATAATTTCTCATTTTTATCCTAGAATGGGAAGTGGTTATAGTAGACCCACCAAAAACTATTGTTCTCCCTTATTCTATTGGAAAGTCAAACATTCCTTGATATTCAAAAGAACATCCTCCTTGATATCCTTCCAAGAGAATCTATCTCTATTCTATTTGTATGTATTGAAAAACCTAGATGTATTACCAATGGTACATCATGAATTGCTTCTAGTATTTTCCTTTTCAACTTTGATTCAAGAATAATGAATACTCTATCTTTAAATGAGATCAACCCATATACCACTATGTACCTATCATATTTTTCCAATCCATCAATAATGTTAGTAGTAAATATACTCTTAACATACTTAGCTAAGATAGAGATTTTCCAATCTACAAAAATAGTAGGAATATGGAAAAGATTAGGCATTATAGAGAGTGCATCAGCTATGACATTCTCCTTAATATATTCAATTTCAAAATCATATTCCTATATCTTAATTACCCTCTTCTATTATCTATCATTCAAATTTTTTTCCTCGAAAGAATAATAGATTATTAATATCCAACTTGACAATAAAATTTTCATGATTATTGACTATTGTTATGTTAAAAAAAACCTAACTATTATTCTACATACAAATCTTTAACAGTAAATAATTATGCCAAAAAAAATTGGGTTTTATTGGCCTCTATTTCAAATTTCTATAAAAACTTGTATTTTTAGATTTTGTTAGGTATTGTAAAATTTATTGTAGTTTTAATAACTAATACTATATAAGTTTTTAAAAAACGTGTAAGGACACATTTTAGATTGTAGACAACATTCACTCCTCTAGTTCTCATGGGGATTACCATTTGCTCTAAAGGTCATCTTACCAGTGTATTGACTAAGATTCATCAAATTGACATAGTATGAGAATATCAAACAATATTTAAACAACTCATCAATCAGACTATAGGATTATCTGATAAATTATACCAATATTATTGTATCAATGAACTTTAGGATGAGATTCATGAAAAGGTAATATTCCAACCTTAGTCCCTGATGGAATAATGGGGTTTAACTAATATTGTAGATGACTGCATCTAATATGATCTTGGTGAGATACCTTGGTTTTTAGTCTTGCATCTATGTACAACACCACCTCTCCAAGGCATCAACTATCTTAACAAACTAGACATTGATTCCTTTTTGGATGCACCACAATAGGTTTTAGATGATCTCAAGTAGGCACCAAAAAAATCTAACTTGGCACAAGAAGCACCCCATCATGTTCCCAATAAACCTAAGCAAGGAATAACAACACCAAATTTGACACTTGAAGAGCCTAAGAAGGCACCTACAAATCCTAAAAAAATAACCAAAACACCCAAATAATCCTATATGAGCCCATTCAAATAAGCACCATACTTGAGTAGGCCCTCAATGAGCCTAAGATGTGTTATTAGAGGTTCTTGATGCAATATACAATGCTAAGGATGAGGATAACTAAGATTTATAGTACTACATATGATGGTATAGAGAATTCATAATTAATAAAGGCATGACAGAGATGAGTTATAGTGCACTAAATAGGAACTAATATTAATCCAAAGTTTTCTTAAGGTATGTAAAGAATTCAAATTACATTAGATAAAATTAAACCAAACATTAAACATAACATAGATAATAAATATCATAATAAATATAACAGGTAATCATAACTAGAAAGTCTATATTGATCTCAAAAAAGTTTTATCATCATCTTCATACAAACATACATATTTATAGTCACAATAGTTCTTTACTATTCATATCCTTCTCATACATTGGTGCCAAAGAGAGGAGACTATTCATCTTCTATCCCTTTACAACTCATGGAGGATAGGAAAAAACACATATAGCCAATAATTTCATACATAATGCATGAATATTCAAAGAATACCCTATGTAGATTTACTTATCCATTTTCTTCTCCCAACACTTTCCCATACTTAAAATGTTATCTCATCCCAAGATAACATCGTAAGTTCATCTAAATATGCACTGAGGGTAGAGGCTAAAAAAAGGTAGACTAACAAGATTCATAATAATCACTCAAATCACCATTTCTAGTTTTCACCTCTTATGTATTAATTAACTACCCTTTAAGGTTTTCAACTATGTAGAGTACCAACCTACTACCCTTTCAGATTTTTAATAGGTTAGTATAACTAGGTGGTCACCCTTTATAGGTTTTCAACCATCTTGGTCCCACTTGTCTCACTAATCATTTGAAATATAAATACTTACTCAAAATTTTACAAAACATTTTCCAAAATTATGCATTGCACAATACTCAACTAAAAGGAGGTGGTATTGCTAAGGGAGAAGGCTGGCTAGTTAGATCCTTGGCCTTGATTTAAAATGTTGTCTCATCCCAAGATAACATTGTAGGTTCATCTGAATATGCACTAAGGGTAGAGGCTAAAAAATTAGGTAGACTATTAAGAGTCATAATAATCACTCAAAACGCCATTTCTAGTTTTCACCTCTTATATACTAATTACCTACCCTTTAAGGTTTTCAACTATCTAGAGTACCAAACTACTACCCTTTCAAATTTTTAATAGGTTTGCATGACTAGATGGCCACCCTTTATAGGTTTTCAACCATCTTGGCCCCACTTATCTCACTAATCATTCCAAATATAAATAATTATTCAAAATTTTACAAAACATTTTCAAAAATTATGCATTGCATAATACTCAACTAGAAGGAGGTGGTATTGCTAAGGAAGAAGGCTAGCCAGTTAGATCCTTGGCCTTGAACTGAGCAATCATGCACTATGAGAGTTTTTAGTGGAGCTATGATGGTGGTTTTTAAAGAGGATATTTAAGGATAAAATCCACCTCACTATAGAATGGATCCATGTTAGTTTTGAATGTATCCTAATTGAGCATCACTTTCTGAACCATATGAATTAGGATGCACATTGGTGCATAACATCCAATGAGTTCCTTCAAGTTCAAGTCCTCAATGGTACTAATTTTTGCCTTTGTATTTTTAACCTTTAGTTAAATTTCCATGTTCATTTGCTCTAACTTTTATGTGTCATTCTTTCTAAAGATCTATAAATGCATTGCACCTTAGGTCTTTATATAAACTGAGTTGATCATGCACATTATCCCTAGCATTGAAATCTTTCTAGATAGTAAGGTCAGTTTCATCAGTCAAGGTAGTCATGTTATGCATGGTTGTACTAGATATGGTAACTATAGTGAATTATACATGAGAGATGGTAATGAAATTATCAAGTTATTGATTTGAGTTCAAAAGACTATGTAAATAATACTTTGATATTATTCCATTAGATTCATCAAAGCAATGGTGTCAGTCTTTAAATTATGACCCAAGATACCAACTGAGTGAAGTTTTTATGTGCACCAATCCTTTGTAAGCTCTGAGACCAAGGTCTTAAGCCTATTATAGTCTAACATCACTTAATCCTTGATTATTTGAGATTCCACGTTTTGGCATTTATCCTCAATCATCTTTGTCACTTCATGAAGATAACCCCTAAGCTCAACATTTTATACCCTTGTATGATCCTACTCTTACAATAGGGAGGCATCCTTTTGTGCAATGGAATCTTGAAAAGATACAACACCCTCTAACTATTTCTTCAAAGGCAATTGAGAGACATCAAGTGAAGCCTCCTGCTTGTCTGAGATCATGATCAATGTGCTTGATGAGGATGTAGGGTTAACTATGAAATAGTTGCTAGAGGGAGTGAAAAGGTAGTACATTAAGCAGTAATTAGAGGGATGTCTAAAATCCAAACACCTCTTAATAAGATTTATGGAAAATATGATTCTAACTATGTTGTAGATAGTATTTACTATTTCACTTTAGTATTTATTGTCATCTTAACTTGCTATGGAGCATCTTCATCCATCTTCCATTTGATGTCTTCCTCCTATCTTATTCCTCCCTCTTATTTTTCTCCTCCTCCTCTTCTTCTTGCTTCTTCTTCTTTTATTCTTCCTCTATTTTCTTATAATCTTTCTTCTTCTTGCTCTTCTCTTCCTCCTCTTTCTTCTTTTTCTCTTCTTCTTCCTCCTTAAATTTATTTTCTCTCATCATCTTCTTCTTTTTATTTTTCTCTTATTCTTCTTTATTCCTCTATTCTTCTTCTTCTTCTTCTTCTTCTTCTTCTTCTTCTTCTTCTTCTTCTTCTTCTTCTTCTTCTTCTTCTTCTTCTTCTCTCTTCCTCTTCTCTTGTTCCTACACAATTTGGGCGTATGCCTAGGATTGTGATTGTGCCTACACTTGTTGTTATAGATCTTCATCATGTTCCTCCTCCTTCTTTTTGGTAGCTTCCTTTGCCTACTATTATGCTTGGTCTATTACATTTTATCTTTGGTTTTCTACTTCCTCTTCTTCTTTTTCTTTTTCCCTCCTGCACTTGTTTAATTGTAATGACTACTTCTTGGACCTACATGGTCATCTCTTGGGCCTTTTGTAAGGCCTCAACTTCTTCAGCTTATTGTATTACTTGTTGTTTCTACACTTCTTTCTTTCTCATTTTTATTTCTTCTTAAGCTAGCACTTAGATATTTAAGTGGATTATTCCCTAGTGGCATGTTGGTCCTCCATTATTGGTTACTTCTATGCACTTTCCTCAACCTCATATACCTAAGATGATGGTGGGGAATCCTCTAGTTATACTTCCAAACTTGGAACCTATTTCTTATTTCTTATGATTGTGACCAGTCTATGTCATGGTAGTAGTATAAAAGATTTAGGAGTAGGTTGTGATTCCTATGCAATATTTAGTCAACTAAATGTATATTCTTTAAAGGTATGGGAGAATCTTGCCTACCACCATGTTCTAAGCCTTGATATAAGTTACTCTGGTAGACTCTCTACAAGGGGTGTAAAGATGATGTTAGGTGTGAATGTTAGATAAGTCAAAAACTAGAAGAAATCCATTCTATGTTGAAGTTTCTTCACTTCTTAGACTATGTTGATAATTATGGAAGGTGGGGAAGATGGGAGTTTACCCATAGATCAAGTGGAACCTAATTTTGAATTTATACTATATACACCACCTTTTAGAAAAAAAATCTTTCTCCTCCTCTGTCTCATAGTAGTCTCCAACCATGTCTACTAACATGACTTGGTAGACTTCCTATACATTGTTACCCACCTCCATGAGGTTATAGGAGTTATCTATCTACAACACCTTTGGATCATCCTTCTAGGTTATTATGTTACATGTTATTGACTTTGGGGGAGGGGAAACTGAATACAAATATACTTTGTGCTTCCCCTTATGCTACTATGAGCTTGATGCTAACTCTGATCGTTATACAATAGAAATGTCTATCCCAATGGTATAGATTGTAAAGGGTTTACTCATTTTGCTACATGATCTTTTTATTGGGCCACTTTATCTTGTGCCATATCTATTGTGATGACGGGGAGTGGTTTGAATGGTGAGTGTGGTAGCTCATGAATTATGATAAATAGTCCCTTGGGAAGTAGAATGATTGTGGCATGTTGACCCAGGTACTGTAGAACATCAAGTGTCACTCTAAGGTGTGTGAAAAGGAGGTTCAAGCACTCTTCTAACTAAGATTTTAACTTTCCCTCATGTGTGAGGGCTCCACATTTCTACATTCATATTATGTTATAGAACTGCTACACCATCTAGTAATCTATATCTAGGTGTACTTGTCCCTATATCAATTTACACTACGTGAAACAAATTAAAATGATAAAAAAATGATATTGGAATGTCTACATAGGAGTGGTGTGGTACTTATCAATGTTTATGATCAAATCCTAAAATAAGTACTCAAACCAATTAAATTCTTCATTTTTGTGGATCATCCTATGGGCAATGTCCAAAACTCCCTTAGGTATTATCTTGGTAGACTTTGTCATCCACCAAATTTTTTTGGTGATACACTAGATGAGAATGCACACTAGTTCATCAAGGATTCATCAATAAGAATCCTCTAATTTTGTCACACATAATGATGGGTGTCATCAATCTCCTTCACTTAATATTATCAATCTAGGGATGTTGTCCAAAGGTTATATCTAATAGGAGAAATATATCTTTGTAATTTGGTTATTTTTATCACACTCCACACTTACAAGAATTGAAAATCACACTTTCAAAAATCAAAGCACACTTACATAAAATTAAAGCACACTTGCATGAAAATAAATCACACTTATAAAAATTAAATTATTGAATTGAAAATAAATGACAAACACACCAAATACATGTAGGTTTACAATAATAAAAAAATAAAATAAGAATGTACAACAAAGTAATAATTACAAAAGAAAGGAATAAATGTAGATACATTGATCCATCTTCCTTGGAATGAGTGGCCAGCTCATTCCTTAGAAGAGGATTTATTCAGAACATGAATTTAAAAATGGTCTACTCATAATAATGGAAAGCAAAAGTATATTGATTCATTATTTAATTTGGGAGTGGAAGGTTATATTTATAATTTCATGTTTCCAACCAACATCTTATTTGGGAATAACAACTGAGATAATCTATCCTATCTTAATTTTTAAAAAATATGGAAAAATATATTTATTATAATAAAATATATTACTAAATAATCTTGATCTCCACAAAATATGGAGAGACTTATTATTTAGAATTACATAAATCTATATTTGAATAAAATATACAATGAAAATTCTACACATAGAAACTTATATATAAAAATAATTTAAATGAAAGAATTCTTCATAATAGCTAGAACAAGTTTTTAGTAGTTTTGTTGAAGTTTGTAACAGTTCTGTTGAAATCCATAGAAACTTATTGAAATCCATAGAAATAATACTAAAATCCATAACAATACTAATGAAATATATATCAAGCCTACTAAAATATATAGAAAGCATGCTAAAATACATAGTTGGCTGATGTAATCTATAACTAGTCTGATGTAATCCATAGCTAGTCTATAACTGGTCTGATGTAATCCATAACTACTCTATAGCAAGCATGTTGTAATCCATAGTTTTTGTAATAATCCTATTTTAATTTTTAACTATTGTAGAAAGCCTATTATAATCCATAGTTATCGTAGCAATCTTGTAAAATTTTATGATGTAATTCATAGCTAATATAGTAACCCTATAGAAGTTTTTAGTAGGCATATAACTTGATCAAAATGTTGGATCCATTATAGAAGACTCTGACACTACTCTAACATTATTCTTGAATGGTTACTCTTCATAATTTGAATCATTCTTAGCTTAGTATGAACTATGTATTCACTTATTAACATCCTTCCCCCAATAATCACTAGTAATATATAATAAATAGATTAAAAAAAATCTAAAGACATAACCATTATATATACTTACTATTTTATTCTAAATGAACCATAAGTTTATAAACTATATTTAGATCCACCTCCTATACAAGAAAAAAGATGTTATTTTATGGATATAATAAGCCATTTTATGGGCTCATCACATATAGGTCCTAAAATTATTGCAAGATGGGAGGTATTTTGGTCTTCTAGGGTAGTAGGGATTCTCCACATGTAGGCATGCCCAAGGCTTAGGACATAACTTATGTGTTGATTACCATAGTCTCATCTAGGCCCAAATAGATTGTGGCCTCATTGTTATCACTATACTTAGTCACCAGATGTTGACATCCATAGTATGTGATTAATGTATATGTTCTAAAATTGGTGGGGATATGTGAGGGTGAGTGGTTGTAAAACATCAATAATATCAGGGTGGAAGATCTTCTACTTGGCTTCATATAAGTACTAAAATAACCTTTGATCACTATACTTAGTTTTTTAAGTGCCATATCGACACCCATGGATTAATTTTATGCTTCAGAGAGGGCTTAGATTAAATGTATGGTAGCTATGACTACATGAAAGGAAAATTAAATGATTTTTATGCTCTATGAAATGAAAATGGTTTAGGTCTTGATAGTTACAACTCATGAAAATATGCTAAGGATGAAATCAAAAATTAGTGTTCAAACTTAGCCTTTATAGATCTAGTACCTCTTGGCCTCCACATCTAGGCCATGCTTAGTTGTCTAGTCATTTTGAATGCAATGGTGGATGTGGAAAATCTACATCTAATCTAGACATTAAAGCAATTAAGCATTGGCACATATGTGGGCATTAGTAGAATTTGGCAAAGAAATGACTACATGACTACAACTTTTAGTCAAAAAAATAAAAATGTCTAAAATCTACTAATTTTTTGAAACTCAGTTATAAATGAGTAAATAAATGACTCATTTTGTCATTGACTAAAACATTATTTAGTCATACAAATAAAAATGACTAAATAATTACTCATGTAAATACAAATTAGATGAAATTTAAAAAAAACATTAGTGGGAATGTATTATGAACGATTCATTATTCAATGAATATTTCCTCATTTCATTATTTGGTAATTATCTTAGCACTGAGGAATTTTGGGTTATAGCAACTACTTGCATGGGCAATAAAGCTTGTTTAGAGAGGACCTAGAGACTTCTAAAAAGGTAGGCAAGAAATTCAGAGTTTGATACAAATAATTTGAAGTTGATGAGGCTCTCTATAGTGAAGTTAAATTTGGGGATGCCCTCTATAGTGAATTCAAAGGTAATTTGAAACCTTCATTACATTAAACATAAAATATATAACTTTTTTATCGATAACTTATAGTAGTTACATAGGCAACTAAGTACTAAAACTATACAAGTAGTTTAGGGTTTAAGGGACTATTTTTAATTAGTTTCCTCTATGAATTTTAGAGCATATAGGAATTGAACTTGTAACTCAAGTGAAACACCACCTTGTTCTAGTCATTGAAATAATTCTATATCTTTAAAGTGCATAAAAAACTATAGAATTGACATTAGGGATTTTATTGATGAATTCAAACCATATTCCATTTCTTAATGCCTCCATAAAAGTTTTTTGAGATAACTCTAGCTCATCACGCTCAACATGAATAACCCCATTGTTGTTTAACAATTCAATGGGTAATTCTTCTATGCTCTTCTTCAAAAGAGACTTTATTATCTTAAGAGAATCTAAGGCTGCACTGGGGTCTAACAATATTAATAACTCATCCATCTTGACAAATCCATGGGGATCATGTGGATATATTCAAGTTGCCTTTATTAAAATTTCCATAGAATTTTCTACCTAACCTTGATGATCATATATATGGCCTAAGACTTTTAAGCTCTCACAATTCTTTGGGTGGACCTCTGAAACCTTTTTAAAATTTGAGAAATAACTCTTAAGATCTCCCAGCTTCAATTGAACCTCTTCACAAAATCTTGTGGCCTCTAGATTTCCTTGATTGATGCCATGTAGTAGCTACCAGTGGTGTCATAATCACCTTTACTATGATAATATTGTGCAATATTATAATATTAATAATATTTAATGAGAGGGTGGTCAGTTGAAATAAGATCTATCTCAATAAACTATTCCAAAAGAAAATGCTACCATGTGAAGAAAAAAATGTTTGCTAAATGATACAATGCCATTGCACATTATGGGTATAATTCAAAGGCTCTACGTATATTTTCCATTCCTTCATGAACACTACCTTTTTCACTAACTATGAGAATATTAAAAGTAAAAAATGCACAAAATTGACCACATAGATTTATGTATATGTAGAACATCATTTTATAATGCCTCCATAAAAGTTTGTTGATCCATCTCTAGTTCATCACACTCAAAATGAATAACCCCAATGATGTTTAAAAATTTAATGGGTACTTCTCTGCTCTTATTCAGAAGAGACTTTGGCATCTTAAGAGAATTTAATGCTGCACTGGGGTTTGAAGATATTAATAACTCACCCATATTGATAAATTCATAGGCATCACATGGATTTATGAGAGACACCTTTCTTAAAATTTCCAAATCCTTCTATTGGTTCTCAAATTTTTATTATGCAAAACCTTAAAAGGATGCTAAGTTTTATGATTAGGTTATGAAACCAATTTAGGCAATTGACAAAATCAACCTAAGTGGTTAGGATTCTCTACACTTTAGGCTCTACTTTACCCATGTGCGTGTTACCTTATATTCACTAATGATTAATTACACCTCAAATTTATTGGTGAATTCAGAGAATATTAAGGGATTTATGTAATTTTGTTAATTAAATCATCCAATACACCCTAATCAAAATTGGCATTTGATTTGAATAAGATTTTTTTTTAAATTTTTTATTATACTATTATTCCTACTACACAACAAAAAATTAAAATTGTAATTTATAAATATGATACAAGGAAATTATTATGGAAAAGAATTGATTGTTGCCTTTCTAAAAATTTTGGTAATGGAGTCTATTCATAAAAATATTTGTGCTTTCTATCTAGCCACAACTCAAATTACTTGGCATGGGATTGTCTATGACTGGAATAGACATGAAATATTATTATTACCTGACTCTTCTTAATTATCCAAATTGAATCCTCCAAGTTATAGTGATATATTCAATGGAATTTAATTCCTACTTGAGGAAAACCAATTAGATAAACTACCCAAAAATAGTAAATGTGTTTTGAATAACTAAACATATACTTGATAACTTAATTCAAATAACAAGGAGAAACAAAAATGGAGACAACCAAATAAAGTATAGCATGAATATTCAACAAGCAATTGAGAACTAGATATATGGCACCAGATAAATGTGGTTTGCTTTTATTGATATATCTTTGAAGAGTGAGCCTTACAATGTCTTTTCCCAAAATCAAATTCTTAGAGAGATTTCCCAAGGTTGTGGTTTACTTCTTATAAGGGTGAAGGACGCTACAAGATTAAGACCTTTCACATTCCAAAAAATGACTTTTCATATACCCACCCCTTAATATGACCTATTATAACATATACTTTTTGACAAGTCTTAAAAATACCTCCAAATATATGTTGAATACATATTGGAAATCATAAAAATAAGAAAAAGAAAAAACAAGAGGATGTCCAAGATTTTTTGGTGCCATGATGACACCAACTTTATTCTCATTGCTCCTCTACATACTTGGCCTACTTATTATTTAGTTGTCAAATATTGATTCTTCCATTGGTACACTATGAAATCATTAGGCCACTTATATTATTGGATCTAGAGCAAGTTGGCCTGGTGATCTTTCTATCTTTTATCTTGTAGCACTTTTACCTCAATAATGAGCTTTGCATATCCAACATCAAAAGCAATTACTCTATATAAAATGACATCGAAACTGAGAATATTTATGTTTTAATATTTTTCCAAGAAATCAATGAATTGAGGAATTGTTTAACCATATTCACTTTTCCATGCATCAAAACCCTTGATCTTTTTATCCTCTATCAAAATGGAAGGAATAAACTGGTGTTTAAAGGTAGCAAAATAATCAATCTTTAACTACATTTTCTATCTCTTGCTATTCACATACTCAAATTCATCCAACATCATTTCTACTATCTTCTCTATTGGCTTGAGTGAGGTCGGAGCACCTGGATCTCTTTGTATAACTTTTCAAAAGGTTAGACATGTATGGTGTGAAGTTTTCCATCTCTTATATATTGTATCCAAAATAGAAATATTAACCTTCACCTGATCAATGGCTTGAGACAAGGAAGAATAACATTCATTCACATCTCCCAAATTCTCAACAACCAATTTTAATCTATATTATAAAATATTCTCAAACACCTCAAGGATTTTCTATTTGGCCTCATCCTTTGTATTCTCATTTTTCTTTTTCAAAACATCAATTTCTTTCTCTAAATTCAATTTTAATACATTCAACTAATCAACTAGGAATGTATTATCACTAGTTATTTGTGGTATAGGGCCTTAGTATGGCACACTTATTTAGTTTTGAGAATCAACACCCTTCAACTGTTACTTTAGTTTGACATTTTCCAAATATAGAATATTCACTTCATCATTCATATTAATTTGAGTTTTTTCATAGTCGAGAAATCTTTGCTTCATTTTCTTGATATCAACTTATGTGAACATTGAAAAGTGCACAGTAAGGGTGGAAAATTCAAGCACTGATGTATCCTAAAAAATATTCACCATATCTGTTCCCCTCAACTCGTAGAATACATCAAATAATCTTGGCTTGTTGGTGTTATTTTGTGTGGCCCATATTGTTAAAGTCTCTGTCTTTGGGTTAAACCCATAACCACTAACACCATCCTCATAATAAAACTCATAAACCATCATGGGGTCATCTTTATTTCTCACTTGATCCAAAAAAAAACTTTACTTCAATTCAAGGCTAGGGATGATCAACATATTATTCTTTAAAACCATTTATCTAGCCTCATCAGGGCTGACATTTATTTCATCAATTTTCAAATCCTTAAAAGTCTATGTCATGATTTGATCATGATAAGATTCATCAGCACCCATTTTATTTATTTCCAAATTTTCTTCAAATTATTTTATCTTCATTTTGAGCCAAAAATATTTGAATTCTAGGGTATTGATGAGATCATCATCCTTGATGAATCTCATATTAGTCACAACCCTTTCATCTTATTGTAGTTCAGGCTCACCTTGTGCTTGTTCATCCATTATTTATTTTGGTTTGTGTGCTTATGTTTCTTGATCAACTAGGGGTTGATCATCTTCCTCTTCCTCTTCCTCTCCCATATGCCTCAAAATATTTGCCACCTCCTTAGAGTCACCAACTCCTTTAGTCATTTCATATGGAACTAGTGGAGAAACATCATCAATCTTTTACCTTTTGGTAGGTGGTTAATCAAGAATAATTGGATCTTGTATTGAAATTTTATCTAGACCAGGTTCTTGAATCACAATTCCTATTGGCTTTTTGATATGGAGGTTGATAGCCTTTATAGGCTGCTTCTTAGACTTGCCATATATTTTTTCAAAATTATCAATTATAAAAAAAATTTTAAAAGGGTCCTTCTCTTCAAAAAAAATACTTAAACATTAGGGTTTTGTTATCTTTTATCATCCTCAATCTTATTAAAAATTTCCCATTTTAGTTTAATATTATATACCTCTTCAAAAGTGACACAATTTATGATCACATCCTCATCAAAATTGATTTGATGGGATATACCCATCCTGGTAAGGATGACTTGTCCAACAAAGTTCATGTGACCCTTTAGATCACAAACCCTTCTTGTCCCTATTTTCAAAGAATATTTATCCTTCAAATAGGATTACAACTCCTCTAAGGTATCTGCACCAATGTGCCATTCACCAAACATAGTGGAATCTATAAAAAAATGTGCAATTCTTTTGTTTTTTCATCACATCTTTCTCCATCTAGAGAATCTACCACATGAATTCAAGAAAAATCAATTTGTTTAGCAAAAAATTTGGCAACACATGGGGTGGTTTAGTACACCCATATACTCTAATAATAGTATGGTCAGGAAAGAAATAAAAATCAACAAAGTTATGTTTGTGACCCCATTCTGGCCTATGAATAAGAGGCCTCAACATTTTTATAACCTTTTTGGTCAATCTAGGAAAAAGGCTAAAAAGGGAATTCATTATTATGACTAAGATATTATCATGGAACACAACATAGTTATAGTTATGATAATGAGTGTCCCATTTGTAACACTATCACTATGTAGGCAATCTCTATCTCTTTTGATCAATCATGCTCAAGTCTATCTTACTGGACCAATTCATTTTATTCTAATACAAAATTAAATGACATAATAAATAATAATATTTGTATTCCATAGGTGTCTTATTCTCCCTTATTTTCAAAAATCTATCATGTAATTTATTCTCCATAAATGATGCAAAATCATACTAAACATTAACCTCTAGATTTTGTATTCTCATGGCCATCATCATCATGCCAACTAGCATTATATCTTGGGCATCAATTCCTAACACTTGACACAAAGAAAAATATGTCATTTTGAAATACACAACAAATTCGTCAACTAGAAAAGGCTAAACTATAGTGTTTGGGATTGAAATCCTTCTATTGTTGACCCCTTTCCATGTGTACATGGGAAAATCATCACTCCTATGTGTATTTCTTAGTCTGGTATATCTTTGTTCAGTATTATTCAAGTCAAATTTTATGAGGGATTACTTTTTGAGCATGAAGTAATTGATGATTGCAGTTATATCCATATCCACTAATGGTGACCCATTTGGCAGCCTGATAGTTTTGGTGGTTAGATGATAGTGTTGTTCTAATATCTTGATCAAATCCACATCAATGAATAAATTTGTCACCACAAGCTTAGCTAAATTCAAATTCCATGGGTTTACAACCAGTCCCTATCCACCTTGATTTTCAAAAATATACCAAAAACTTTCCATCCTAAGATAGGGACTCTAGCATCCCGACACCCTTATGATACATCCCTAAATAGTTTCTTATACCCTTTGTCAACTAAATTTGAAAAAATGTTCAACAGTGATTGTTGAATGGACTTCTTTGGAATAAGTGGTTTGGTGTTCTTAATTATAGACTCAAATTTATTAGGTGTCATAGTTTGATGATTTTATAAACTAGGGTTTTAATAGTCACTTGCTCTGCCAAACTAGTTGAAAACAAAGCACAAACTAGATACCAACTTTTATGAAGAGAGTGATGAAAAAAACTTACCCAATTAGAAGATGGATGAAGTACACATATAGAACTTGAATTCACTATCTATAATCACTAATAAATTTACTTGAATGATGAAATATAAATAAATTCTAAATTTTATTCTGCTAAAAAGCTGGTCATTTATTCATTACTCTAGTTCATGCTAAACATTTAACAAATCTCAACATTTACGTCTTTCAAACATAGACCATTGATTTGGTCCAATCTGATGGCTAGGTGGGCACTTAAATCATAGGAATCAATGATAACAATTTTGGGGAGGCTAATAGTCATTTTAGCATTTAATACTTTACCGCATCATTGCAAGACCTATTTAGATCTATCATGAGACTGTGGGAGCTTCTAGATGGTTATACCATATCTTTCACCACTTACCACCACCCCAAAATCCTTGATATACATAATCAAGAGATGGTGGGATACATATTACCCCTTATACTTCATACCATGTTACTACCAACCTTTGATCTAAACATCATGGGACCATATGATCCTTTGGCATCCCTTCATTATTTATCGTATCCCCACAAGCATTAGATTTGACTATGATGGGAGTGTGGGACATACTTTATATAAATTTTACCACTTATCTCTATCCTATAAGACCTTCTCTAAAATATTTAAAAAAATAGAAATAACATATATTGTATAGAGTGTTACATAAAATTTATGTAAAAAATTGACGCTAGAAATGTGCAATTATAGTTGTGATTATTGTTACTCTAATATTTGGATTTGGTAGGAGATGGTTTCCATGATCATAAAAAATGATCCTAATAGGGTTATAAAGTAGATAATTCATTCATTGTGATTCATATGTACCTTCTATAGTTAAATTTTTGACCTATAGTGTCAAGGAAAATATTTGAAAAATCTAGAGTGCAGACTCTAGAGAGTTAATATCTCCAACTATATATATTATGGGTTGGGAGACTAATGTCTATTGATTAACCCTTTAATAGTGAGAAATTATGTGATAGAATAATAAAATTGATAAGCATATTGAAATAAAAATATATATGTCTCATATATTACAAATATGTTCAAATTTAAGTGTGTAATTGATAATGCTTATGTGTGAAAGGAGTTACAACACTTATCTATTTATAAGTGAATTTGAATTCAAATTTGATAATTTTAATAGATGAAATGATCATAAAATAATGTCATGAAATGTTATGAGATTATACGCTATTATACCAAAAACATAAATAACATAATAACTATTATGAAACTTTAAAAATGTGGTCTCCACATTTAAAAATCAACCACAATACTAATATCATTCAATTAAAAAAATTAAGTATACATATATAAATATAAACAAAACTTAGGGAACCATTTTAAAATACCCTAAATTGGCCCCACCCAATCAACCAATCCCTAATTAGATATAATTTCTAGGTTCATTTCATAAAATTCCAATCAAAGGTCATCCATCCAACTCATATAAAGTTATAGTAATATTAAGATGCCTTACCATACATACATCATATTTATTAAAATAAGAGTATATCCTTACCACCATACCACTATTTATCTTCTTGTCCATCATGGAGCTATGGTGAACCTTTACTGTTTACTGTTACTGCATCACCATAGGTTAACATTTTTTTGTCATGAGGTCATGGTGAAATATTATATGCTACTCAAACTCTTACTGCCATCCTGCCAATTACTTTTGAGACCTCCATAGGGCTGTGGTAACTAGTCTCCATATAACACAACACCATAAGTGAAGTTCTTACATGCTATGGTGAAGCGGTAATTATCTTTTCACTTCTTTTGGTTCCTACACACCCCCAAAGCTATTTGAATATATTTTGGGGTTGTATTAAGAGACAAATAAAAAATCAATGATCAAAATACAAATGTTTTTTAGATGGCCATGATATGAGATGATTATGAATGAATCTTGGAATAATTATAAAAGGAATATGGACTCATAGAATGAATTTTATGAATTTTGGAAAAAATGTCTCAAAGAAATGTGGTCTCATGGTGATGGAATGCCATGATGAATGCCATGACAAGTGAATTATTATGGATTTTATTATCATTACATCACTATGAGACAACATTTATTTGAGGCATTTTTTCAAATAGTTCACTTCCTTATCTATGTTACTACTTACTATTATGCTTTGATAGAGTTTTTTCAAGCATCCATAGCTTGTTCGAAAGCACTTATTTTAGGATATTAGCCATAGAAACAAGTCAATGAATTGTTTGATAAAATTATTTGGTAGACATGTATAAAAAATGTGGTATCATAGACAAGGTAGTAAACTATTGAAAAAAATACCTTAAAAAAATGTGGTCTCATAGAATGCCATGACAAGCAAATGCAATTGACAGCTATTCCTAGTTATTAGTTATTCAATGTGAAGTAATTGCATAACTGCTTAGGTTGACTTTGTAAAAACTATATTTTAATTAAAATTTTGTCATCTATCAGCATCTAGTTATTAGTTATGAAATGTGAAGTAATGATTTGAGTTTGAAAGATGTGCAATGTAATGTAATCAATAATTTGAATATAAACTACAAAAATCTATTTTTTACAATTCATTAGTTAAACTCTTTATTTTATTTTATCTCTATAACTCTATTGCTATGGAAATGCATTTCAATTTAAAATAAACAATTTTTGTCTCTTAGTCTACAATTTTTTACATTTTTTTAAAAATATGATTTTTTCTTGATATTTTCAAAAAATCTTGAACTTTTGGTTTGGAAATTGTTTCCCCAAAAGATTTTTATTTCTATGTGTAGAATATTACAAATTGATCAACGTCAAAGGTTGATTATGGATCAATAACATGCATTTGATGAGAGAGTAGCTAATGAGAGGGACATGGACAAATATCCATGTCCATGTAATGACTATCTTGGTAGAAAGGTGAGAAAAGAAATCTGATTTATCAACATATGATAAGATATGGGCATAGTGGTATATGCCCTTGGGGTTAAAATTATTATGAAGATATGATAAAATTGTAGTTTGTGAGAGATGAAGAGGCAACACACATAGATGAAGTGTCACCAAACATACATGAAGAGGAAATAATGTTAGATGAAGGGTTTGAGGTTGATATAATGTTGAATGAGGGTCTAAATAATGATTGGGACACGTTGATGGAGGAAGTTTTTAAGCATGTGTATGCTAATTGAAATTAAATTCATTTGATAATAATCCTTCAAATTTGTAACTAACAAGTGGTGTTTGGTTGGACAAATGAGAGTGTAGATCAGTTATTGGAATTATTAAGTTCACTGTTACCACCTGACTCCACATTGCCAACAAGACAAAGTCAATGTAAAAAGCAAATCACTAAGATAGGCTTAGGGTATGAAAACATCCACACATGTGTGAATGGTTGTGTATTATTTCTCAATAATATTTAAAGTGAGAGTTAAATTCTAAAAGTCATGAAGTGATGTATAGACAAGGGTTGAAATCAGGTGTGGTTCTTAGAAAGGTTCTTCACCACTTTCCAATAATCCCATGATTACTCCAAATGTATAGGTGTAGAGATATTGTTGAACTTATGTAATGGCATGCATAAAACAAGATCATTGATGGAAAATAATGACATGTGCCTAATTATAAGATGTGGATGGAATTTGATAATAGATGAACTTATTTTTCTCAAGATCCTCATAATATAAGGTTGGTTTTGGATCTAGATGGGGTGAACCCAATCTTAGATAAAATTACTAAATGGTCAACTTGTCCAATTTTTTTAATAAATTATAACTTGCCTCCATGGTTAGCAACTAAACCATTTTTCTTAATGCTATCATTGATTATACCAAGAAATAAAAGTGTGACTTTAGATACAATAGATGTTTATCTAGATCCATTATATGATGAGCTAATGGAATTATGGAAAGGAATTGAAGCAATTCAATCTTTAAGGGATGGTCATTCAATTAAATTCACTTTAAGATATTATTTATTATTTATGATTCATGATCTTCTTGCATATGGCACATTTTTTGGTCTCAATGTTCATGGATACCATAGATGTCCCGCTTACAAATTTAAGGATTTTGTGAGGCACTCAAGAAGATTGCAAGTGTATTTATTATGGATATCATAGTTACCTTAAAATGGATCATCCATATCATTAAAAAAAACATGTTTCAATGGTCAAAAATAGAATCGTGAAGCACCATTGCTAATAATAGGTGATTACATTATTGAAAATGGACAAAAAAGAATGTCATTTATTGAAAATGATGGGATTCCTAGTAGTAGATATGATCCATGAAATGAAAGTGGTATAAAATAATGGTGCATATTCTATAAGTTTCCATACTTTAAGGATATATTCATTAGGCATGATGTTGAATTTATGCATACTAAGAAAAATATAGCCTATGTTATTATATAAACTCTTTTTGGTGGTTTTGATACTATTTCATCATGTGAAGAATTTTGACAACTAAAGATTCATCAAAATCTTTTGGTTGAAATATGTGATGATGAAAAATATATAAAACCTAGTGATCTTTATGTCTAGACAAAGGAACCATGTGCATAATTCTTATAGTTGATGTCTCAGATGTGCTTCCCACTGGATATGTAAGTAGTAGTATTAGAATCCAAACTGACATTAATGGCTTAAGAGGACTCAAAACCCATGACTATCATGTCATAATTGAGAATATTTTACCTATTGTGGTAAATATATCAAGTTTGGCAAATGGGATAAGATTGGAAATTATAAGGTTGGGCCTAATATTAAATAAAATGAGTTTACATGTATTATATCCTTGAAAATTTGATAGTTTGAGGGGGGAGGTTGTTGAAGTCCTTTGTTTATTGGAATGGGAATTTACACCAACAATATTTAACATTTATATTCATCTTTTGATACATCTAGAATATGAACTAGATAATTGTGGCCTAGTAAGAATGAGATGGATGTATCGTATAGAATTATATATGAAGGTTTTGAAATAAATTGTTCATACTAGGGAAAAACTGGAAGACAACATGTCTAAGGGATATTTAATGCAAGAGGCCATGAGATTTTACATAGAATATATGAAGGATTTTAAAATTTTCATTCAATGTGTATGGGATGATGATGGAAATGAGAGAGTTGCAGGTGAAGTATTAGAAGGCAATAGATGTCACTTCAAGTTATCACATCAATAAATAAGTATGATACATGCCTATATTCTTCAAAACACATGTTTGTTTGATAATTGGCATAGGTAAAAAAAATTACACAATAATTTATTTACTCAATTGCATTTACACATTTATATTATTAATATTACTATTTATATATTAATATTCTATGTAAAAAATATGAATAAGTGAATCAATCTTGGATGAACATCAACCTCAAAAGCACAGACATCATGATTTGGTTGGAGGTGATTCTTTTCCAAAATTTGAAAAATAGATTGGTAATGCAGTCAATGATACAAAAGAATAAGGTCAAGATATAAAAATGGAGGAAAGTGAGCTTTCAAAATGTACACATTTATGGGCTACGCATTTTAGTGGAATGTGTGCCTATGGTAATCATTTAAGAGTCGAAGAAAAAGATAAAGGAAAGATAAATTATGATTTTGTTGTTAGTGCTGAATTTATTCATGAAACTGAACAATTATTTTATGTTATATTCATCCAATAAATTATTCAAGTGGATTTTGGTGAAAATAGTCCCATATTATTAAAATTTAAGTGGATATAACCATCCATAGTACAATTTGATTAGTATGGATTTGTATACATAAATACATGACACTTTTTATCAAAGATAGATGAGCTATATGTTTACCTTCTTCAAATGAACCAATCATTTCTAATTGATGATGTAAGAAGCCCACAATGGTTGTATGTCATTCAAATAGAGACTCATTCCAAATGAAAATTCATGGATTTTATCTATATAATACCTAATGGGCAATATGTTAATTTACTAAAAACATTCAACGAAGCAGATTAAGATGATGAAAGAGTGTTTGAAGAAGAGATTTTTATTACCAATGAAGATATTGGGAGAGAGAATGTATTACATGTCATAGATGAGGATGAGGAAGAAAATAAATCAAATTCAATAAGAGTGATCAGGATTCATATGTATCAATATCCAGTTGAAACAAGGGAGTTATATTGATAGTCTAATATCTGTAGTTGTAAACATCTTTTTGGTTTTTGACTACAAATTCTTTTTAGTCTGTATAATGAATTCTATTGTAAGATTCCATTTTAAATTATGAACTCAATTTTTTTTTACTAATTCAAGTTGTTGATTTACACATTGTTGTTTATTTGGACTTCAAGAAATGAGGAAAAGGAATGTAAGACACAAATTAATCAATGATAGTGATCATAATCTTAAATTTTCATTGAAAAATTATTAGTACTTTCATAGATAAAAAGTGGCCAAGAATAATTAATATTTATCATATCTTGGTTTGAAAAATAGGAAAGTTGTAAATTCACTAAGTTATATATTATTTGTTTAATAGTGTTTAATGAAATTTTATAGGCAAGAGCTTTATGTATATAAGACATAATATGATACATTTTTTGTTTTATAGGAAATAAAAAGAGTGAAAAAAAATGACAAGAAAAAACAAAAGGAAAGAAAAGATACAGCGTTTCCATCTCGTAGAAGACAACACATTTATGATTCAACAAATATAGTTGATGAAAATAATAGTTGTGATGATGTGTAGTATGATATAACATATGGTAATGTGCATCTTGATATAGCACATGGTGATGTGCATCCTGATATAGCACATGGTGATGTGCAACATCATGATGATATCTTAGCATAAAGTCTAAGAAATATTATTGAAAAAATTAGAACAAAAGAACAACAGGTCTAAAGATGATTTATTCAAAATTAAAGGATGTGTCTGAAGTGAAATCAATGGAGATTGGTACTGATCTACCTACTCATGCCACACCTAGTGTGTCCAAGGATCATGAATTTCTAGTTAATGAAAGTCATGAAGAGAGACTGCTTGCATCTGTTGTGCCTCAGAGTGCACCTATTGCATCTAAAACTTTTGATGGAACTAGTGGATAAACTAGAAATACTGGTAGTGGTTTAATAGAAGATGTGTCTACTTTTGTCAAAGGACAAATATTGAGTCAAGATTTGTATAGATTTATAGAAAGGAATGAAAAATAAAGAAAATTAGAAGGCAATAAGCCATTCTTGGTTGAGTTATCAAGAGATGGTGAGCCCATTAGGCCTAATGATACAAAATGGGTCTCTGAGTTGGGTTTAAGATGTAGGGCCCTTTTGGATATTTGAAAATCAAGTTTTTCATATCAAGATCCATGAAATATGGAAAATTTAATACAAAAAATCAAAAATGCTTTTGAGACTACTGGTGGACAAATCTCTAGAAAATATAATAAGCAAAAGATGAGAATTTTGATGAATAATTTTAGATATAATTGCAAAAAAATAATCATGGAGGAAAAAGAGAGGTTAGACCCTATTATATCTCCCAAATAGTGGGAGGCATTGAAATAAAGTATGCATTCCAAACAATATTTGGCAAAGTGTAATAGAGGCAAGAGAGTAAGAGATAATGTGAGGGTTGGATATACATTTGGCTGAGGTGGGTTGTAGGCCAAAATGGATAAATTCATAGTAAGTGTATGGCTTTTTGGTTCAATTTACATTATGTTATTTATTTTAATTTTTTATTTAACTAACTATATGTTGAAATTAACATTGTATTTTAGGTGGAAAATAGTAATAGAAAATTAGGTGCAAAAGATAATATCAATTATATGGTAGCACTAGATCGAACTAGTAAATCTAAAAGTGGGATGAAGTGGAAATCTAGTTTATCAACAAATATTTCAGATCCATTTATTAAATTCCAAGAAGGAGCCTCTCTAGATCATGTCAACTCAAATGAAGGGTACCAATAGGTAATGAGTTGCATATTCAGTCTCACTCATCAAGTTTTGTAGTTGATTTCCTCCATTAAGTCTATAATTTTTACATGGAATGAGCATAAATGCATGGATTTAGCTAAGGTAAGAGGCTTTATTGATCTCATTTTTTCTTTTTTGGAAATTATGTATACAAATGCCTCTTAACATATAGATTATTAAAATATAAGTGTAGGATAATCCAACCTAGTGTCTTTATTGTTGGAGTCATCTAGAAAATGTTTTTTTGGACAAATTTATAGCTTACATTCTTTACTTGACTATTGAATGCTTTGTATATTTTTTTACATGATGGTTAAACCACATGTAGAGAAATTTTATTAAATTAACAAGAAAACAAAAATACCTTCATGATGTCAATAGAGATGCTGATATTGATAGTGATCATGATAAACTGGATAAGATTGTGCAACACAATCATCATAGTTGTGTTGAATTAGTTAAGGTAATATAATAGTTTTCAATTATCTGTCTCAATGTTTTGTCATTATTCATGCTTAAAATGTTATTTTAACTTAATACAGTTTAATTTTTTGTTAACTATTTCCACAATACTTGCTTCAATCTTATTTTGGAGGGATTTGAGACTCATTTCCTTGTCTTGGAACAATCTTCTATTCTATTCCTTCCATAGTTCCTGATTAGAATTATGGGACTATTCAACCATAAACAATGATAAGTAGAATGTATTTTGATATTGGGCTAGTATTAAAACAAATCCATTATATCATTAGGAAGGGAACTCTACCATCCTAGCTTCATGCATAACCACCTCCAACATTCAAAAGAGAATCGATAACTAAAATCTTCTCCCTTTGACTCACTTCAAATTTGACATATCCTAAATTTCCATCAATACCTTACAAATCCCCTTTCCTCAAGTTGCCATTTTCTTCCCAAAGAACCCAAAATTAGTTCAAATTTCCTCTGCAACTCTATATGTGATCGTTACCCCACTCCATTTTTACAATATAATGTGTGTTTTATATCTCAATATATATATATATAGTTTTTGTAGACATTTATTGATAAACTCCAAGAAGGGGATATAGTCTAGGTGTTGGATCTATTTTATGGTGATGTTGTGGGCATTGGGTAGATTCACTCACTATCTATTATACATGGAATCAAATTGAAAGGAACAAGAGATACAAATGTAAATATTTTAAAAGTCACAAGTAACTTACCCCTTGATTATGAAGACAAAATAGATGGAGCTATCCATCTGAAAGAGAAATAAGGGACCTTCACATGGTGGCCACTAAAATATTTGAAAAAATTGGCATAGTTGATGTTTATCATGTACTAGCTATTAGACAACTTGGTCCACTACTTTATGAAATAGTTTGAATGTGTTATTTAGGGATATTATTAGTTTTTTTTTGTCTATTTTGGAGTTTTCTAAGTGAAAAAAGGGATTGTAACTCAATTTTCTTAGTCACAACACTGAGAAACACACTTTGTATTAACACATTTTTCAAAGCAAAGACACATATTTTTGTCTTGTATCTACTATAAGAACACCTTTTCTCAATATAATTTTAGTATTTTGCCTTCTTAATAGTTTTTTCATTATGTGCAAATGAATGATTGATTATGTTTTTCTATGTTTTATGTCATATGTTTTAAAGTCTCATCATTATGTCATATGTTTGAGTTTCAAATTAGAGTATGCTATATTCCCTAATGTTTTAAATGTTGATTCATGAGAAACATTCATGGATTCATCATAGTCATGCTATCTAATACCTAAACATTTATTAATTCATCATGAGTTTCAAATTAGAGTATGTTATATTCCCTAATGTTTTAAATGTTGATTCATGAGAAATATTCATGGATTCATCATAGTCATGATCGACATATTGAGTAGAATAATATTTATGCATTTTATGTGGTATGTGAATAAAATTAAGGATCACTACCATACAACATGTGCCATTTAAAAGTCTCATGGCCACATGAATCCAAGACTATTGTTAGTGCTATAATTGGAGGTGACATAATTAGTTTCCAACATAATTGGAGATAATTTTCTTGTGCCTAATATTAACGTACTCATATTACTTAATTGGAGTTGACTTAAGAAATCTGTAGCCTAATTAGAATTACCTTTCTTGTACTTAATATTATGACTTAATGTTTTTCATACTCTTGTTAGCTATAAATTAATGAAGAAGTTAATGGAGTCTTAATCATTATGGTATGTGATAAATTTAAAATAGGAGTCTAAAATTTGACATCTCTCTACATTTTTTAGATAGATATATTTAAAATATCTGTACTAATACTACTTATGTGTCCAATAGAAGTCAAAAAGATACCCCCAATTATAGAATGTAACAAGTAAAATAGTGTAATGGGTGCATATAATCATCATTTTTAATCCATTTTGAAGGTTTTCTAAATTCTTATTTCAAGAAGTGATCATTTACAATTATATCAATTATATGTTTTTGATATTATAAGTCTACAAAGAGGGTGTAGAGCCCAAGTACAGAAATCCCAAGGGGTAGAAAAATAGGCTAAAGGCCACTAACAACCAAAAAATAACAGACAAATAAAAGCAAAACAAGAAACAACAAATATACTAGGGATTAACCATGACAAAAACACTAGTTTTTTAATCAAATATTTCCAATATTATTTGATGAACTTGAGAAGGTCCTCCATGCTAGCAATTTTTCCTTTTATGTCTTTATCTTCTTTCAAGAGGTCCTATAGATTCAATAGGGAAGAAGCCACACGATGGATAAATTTCAAGCAAATAATGATTAGTACCTTTATTTTATTTTTAATGGAGTGTAAACCCTTCTTCACTTCCTTCAACTCCCTTACAATCTATCTCTTCTCTTCACTGGTATCCATGAAATCCTCCTTGTCATAATCGTAAGTAGAGTCATTTAGTTCCTCAAAATAACTGGTTCCCTCCTCTAATTATTGATCAGGATTGGGTTTATCTTTTAATTTACCTACTTCATCCCTCATATATTAGGTAGAGGGTTCATCCATAGTCTTTACCAATTAAATTTTCCCCCTACCAGTCTCTTGGATCTCTTGATATTCATCTTTATTTCTATACAACTCTAAAATTTAAAACTAGACCCTTCCTCTACAGCCTCCTCACCTTGCACATGGGCTTCCAAGTGCTCTTTATCACTGGTCAAATTTTGAGGCTCCACCCTCATAACTTTCTTTTTCTTACTCTTTCCCTTAGCGATATTCTTATATTTGATCCAAAAAATTGATTTCATATTTTTATTGCCAAAAAAAGAAGGGTTATGTTTTAGCTCCCACAACCCTTCAACAACCAGAGAGTGAGAAGGGTTGGGTGATTTAGAAGTTTCATCTATTAGGGAGGGACAAATAGATATCAACCAAATAGGGGGACATGTTTCAAGCTTAGGGGATAGGTTTGAAGAGGGGAGAATAAGGTTATTGGAAAAGGGTAGGGAACCATGAGGACCTAGGGAACCAAATATGACTCTCAAGGGAATGCGATATTCATCAAGGTCATTATCATGGGAAATATCTAACACCTATGTTTTTAAAGGCTTAGAGGGACACAATGCAAGGTGAAAGTGATAAATCTTAAAGATAAGACATTGGTGGAGTGGAGTGGTAGAGGAAGCTAGGTTTTTTTCTATGGAATTTTTGATAGACTTAATAGACATCTCTAGGGATGACAAGAGGAAGAAAGGGAAATTAACCAACACCTTGTAATGAAAGTGATTCAAAATATTTAAATGGTAGTAAAAATAATACTTAAAATGACCTTCAAGGGTAAAATATTTCATGATGGTGAAGCATACCTTATCCCAAGGGTTAAGAAAGATCTCTCTATCAAAGCCTCCCTATAACTTCACCAGTGCTTCTCCTTAAATGAAGAATTTTTTCAACCCCTCTTGTTCTTGAACTTTGGTAATTATTTTCAATATTATACCCTTGTAGCATAAACCTATGGCCTTAGCACTCAACTCCTCACTAACAACAAACTCTATACCTCCAACCTAAACTTTATAGTCACCATCCTAGCTTGAAGTAAACTGAATGGAAATTTCCTCATCATATCTATTTATACATTCAATAAAATTATAAATTTCACCTTCATAACATATACTATAGAGCATAGCATCTTCTTTGGTTTCATCACATGATAACAACTTAGTTCTAACTTTTTCTCCTCTCATGATTGAAAGCTTCACTGAATTATTGCATGGCTAAAAAGGGACCCAAACCAAAGTGAACCACCACCAAGGATAAACAAAAAATGAAAAAAAAAATATGAAAGCTTTTGAATGCCACACCCAATCCTTAGTAACATGTAGGATGATCCTATAATGATTGCACATGTGAAAGAGCTTACTAGAATTTGCCACGTGAGAATGTGCCTTAAAGGATTGAGGTTGCCTTGTGTGAAATTGATTTTCTTTGATGTGTAAATACTCATAACAAATGTGATAAAGACATAATGATGACTAGTGAAATTAGTGATTAAAAATGACTAAATATACTACCAAATTGATTAAAATTATGATTAAAAGTAATGACTAAATATACTACTAATGGACAAAAATTAGTGAATAAAAATGACTAAATAAGTGACCAGTTAACAACAATCAATGAGTAAATTAATGAATAAATAAATAAATAATGACTAAATAAGTGATCATATTACATAAATCAATGACTAAATATACTACCAAATTAGTCAATCAAAATAACCAATAAATGACTAAAAATAGTTTAGTCATCAGTTTGGTCATGTTATAAATGATTGGAAATAAACTACGAATGGTCACATGATCATGTTTGGTAATTTATATATAGTTTTTAGTAGTTTTTTCATCATATATTATTTTTTTTTACTAGTGGGAGTTACGTCATTATGTTCTTTGGTGTCCATATGAAGGGTACGAGTAGTTGACATCAACTAGCCACTGATTTGTTGAAGATCACATCATTCAACCCTTAGCTCTTGCATTTGATTTCAGTGTATAATCCTTATCCAATGGACATCTTGTTTATGTGATGTTTTGACATCTTTCCTAGAATTAATATTTTTCATTCACTCTTCTTTAACTTTTTTAGTGGTACACACGGATCCTCTTATGCATGTCTAGTACACATGATGCTTGGTATTTGTATTTCGTAAATGTTGTTAATAAGATCATATATAAAAAAATAAAACAAAAACACAAAAAAAATTGAAAAAAATAGATAAATGTTAATCTACATGGTGCTACTTAGCACTCTCATCTTATAAAATGAGATCGATAGACTATTGGTAATAAGGATTAAGCCTACAGCCATTTACCCACCCTAGTAACATGGTTCCCTAAAAATCCCTTAAAACCATAGTTATTTGATACATTAGGTCATGCTTAATGTAGGGCCTTTTCTATCTTATTTGTAGTTTACTTGGAAATTCTCTAAATTAGCTATCATATAGTAAAACTAGTTGATCTTTATGAAATTCTTTGTGACACAAGTTCCTATCATGCCAAGGTTTCTAGCTTTATTTGTGCACTTCCTACATCCACACTTCTCTACATATAAATTAATCCATATGATTTAATTTGAGGATATTTTTAGTAATAGACCCCTGATCTCTAAGTTGCATGACCATGGCAATGCATAAGCTACGTACTAAATATTTTATCGACATGACTACTTCTAAACCATACACCAACTGGAATGGTGTAAATCTGATAACTCTTTTGTAATGTGTTATATATGCCCTTAAGATCATAGGAATTTGATCTTCCTATTCATCCCACTTGAAATCATAGATTTTTGTAATCATTTTCCCCAGTACTTTATTAGAGGATTCAACTTGACCATTAGCGTGTGGATGAAAGGTAGTGATATTATGATGTAAAATCATAAATTTTTTTTAAAAAATCCTTGATAGTGTTATTTATAAAGTGAATTCCTCTATAACTGACTAACTTTATAGGGCATATGAACCTAGTAATGATATTTTCATATAAGAACTTCACTATGTCCTTGGCACTGTATCTAGGTGTGTCAATAGATTTAACACACTTGTAAAATAGTTTGTCATAATAATGTACCTTGCTTTATTGTGCTTGGTTTGTTGGTTGATTGGTCTAATCAAATCAATCCCCCATTATTTGAAAGGCTACTCTTCCAATAGGGACTATAATAACATCTCATCTTTTGGAGTAGTCTACCCATACAATGGTAGACATCACAATGTTGTGTAACTCTATGTGCATCCTAGAACAAATTTGGCCACCATATTTCACTCTATATAATATTTATAGCTATATCCTCTCCTATTAAATGTCCTCCTATGACTATTTGATGAGATTCTTATAATATTTAAGGTCATTCATTTTCAAGGATAACCTTGTATAGGACTTCATCCTTTCCCAAGTGATGTAGAATTCCATTAATGATGGTTTATGGTAGTTCTATAGTCACAAACTACTTCTTATCTCACTCCTGAAAGTGCATAGGAAAGATTCCTTGCTCAAAAAAGTTGAAAATGGATTCAAAGTTTTTAAGAATCATAGAGACATGGAAAGGATGGGCATTAAGAGAGTCTTTTTATAATTCCGTTAGATCATCCCCATTTGGAATATAGATGAGGTGCTCTAGTCCTACATTCTCCATTCTTGGCTTAACATTTATGTAGAATTAAAACTCTAGGAAAGCATCAGCCATCAAAAGATTCATCATCCTAGCATCAGTTTATTAACCAAATATCACAAGGAATGATGGTTAGTAAATACTTCAAATAGTGTTTCAAAAAGATAATGATGGAATTTATAAAGTGCAAACATGATGGATAGTGCTTCTTGCTCAGTGGTTATATAATTTATCTCTACATTGTTAAGTTGTGGAGCTGAAAGCTTCACCAAGGAGCTAATCAGGGAGTTACTGGGTTCAAACAGTAACCGACATCAGTAGTATGGCTGATGTCAGTCAGGCAGGGACCAAGGATTGGCTGACGTCAGTCAGGATTAGACTGATAACAACCGACATCGGTCACCTGTGTGTGTGCATGCTTCTGCATGTGTTTCCATAACATGTTTCTAGAATTAGACTCATCTAATTTAAGAGGTTCGAGAGTGTTTGCATGTTGAAGACTAATTTAAGTCTTGAGTCTATGTTTCTAATTATTGTAATTAGAAGTCTAATTATTGTATGCATGGGATCCTATTTAAGAGACCCATGGGGCATGTATTGTAATTAAGGCAAGTAAAGCATTGAAGCAAGAAAGCAAGGTCAAGGAGATCTGCAAGGTGTAAGGTCAAGGAGATCAACTAAAGTTATCAAGGAGGGGATAACAACTCAAGTTGTTGAGTTAGTTATGGTTGAGCAAGAGAGAGAGAGGGAAGAAGTCCTTAAGGTATGGCAAGCCTTAGAGGTGGAAGAAGAAGTGGCATCTTCTTTATTGTATTTTCTTTTGAAGATTATTTAATACAAGATTGTGTATTGTCTCTCAAATTCTTTGTTGTTTCAAGTTTCAAGTTACTTAATCATTCTGGTATAATTATGTGTTTAATTGCTTATAAGAAAAGTAATCAATTGTTCTTCCACAGGTTCATAACAGTTGGTATCAGAGCTAATGTTGTAGGGAGTAGGTTATTGTTTGATTACAGGTCATTCTCAGGGGTTTTTAATTGAGTGGGATTACAGTAATGGCAGAAGAAAGTAGACTATGAATGGAGAAGTTTAACGGCAAGAATTATCAACATTGGAGGATGCAGATAGAAGATTATCTGTATCAGAAAGATTTTTACTTACCATTGGGTGGGGTTGATTACAAGCCCACAAATATGAAGGATGAAGAATGGGAGGTTCTTGATTAGAAGGCTCTGGGATCTATAAGGTTGAGCCTTGCATCATCTGTGATTTCCAACTTATCACAAGCCAAGACAATGGTAGAGTTAATAAAATCTTTGGAAAATCTATATGAAAAGCCCTCTGCTTCAAATTAGGTATTTCTTATGAAGCAGCTATTTACTTTGCAAATGCAGGAAGGTGGATTGGTGTATACTCATCTTAGTGATTTCCATGGTTTGGTAAACTAGTTAAATTCAATCAATATTATTTTTGATGATGAAATAAAGGCTCTCTTAATTTTATGCTCTTTACCTGAAAGTTGGGAGAGTTTGGTAATGGCAGTAAGTAATACTGCGTCTGCTTCTAAAATCTTAAAAGTTGATGATGTGGTTAGTGTAATCTTGAATGAAGAGATTCGCAAGAAAAGCATAGGTGAATCATCAGGGAATGCTCTAAGTGCTGAAAGTAGGGGAAGGCAAAGAGAGAAGGTTGAGCAAGGGAAATCAAAGTCACAGATGGGAAGGAGATCTGAATCCATAGGTATCACCTTCTAGTTTTGTCAAAATAAAGGACACACAAATAAAGATTGTTGGTTGAGGGGTAAAGAAAATCAACATGAAGGTAATGAAGAAGTAAGAGATGAAGGTATTGTGGCACAAGACGCTCTCATACTTTCTTTGGATAGTCAGTTAGAATCATGGGTTTTAGATTCTGGTTCTTCTTTTCATGCATCCCCAAATAGAGATTTGTTCCATGAGTATGTCCAGGGAGACTTTGGAGTGCTTTACTTAGGGGATGGTACGCCTTGTCAAATGGTTGACAAAGGGAAAGTGTAGCTGGAATTGTAGACAGGCAACACATGGGTGTTGAAGGAGGTTATGCATGTCCTAGTCCTAAAGCAAAGTTTGGTTTCTATAAGAAATTTGGGTGATGAGGGATGCACAATAACCCTCACAGTGGATTCTTGGAAGGTTTCCAAGGGTGCACTTGTTTTAGCAAGAGGTAAGAAAGTAGGTACACTTTACCTATCTACTTGTATTACTAATTCTTCTTCTGGTTCAGCTGTAGATTCAGAGATGTGGCTTAATAGCCTTGGTCACATGAATAAGAAGGAGATGCATGTTCTTGAGTCAAAAGGTATGAGTTCAGATTCGGAAGGCATAGATCGAGTTTAGTGCAGGAAAAGGAAATTTGATGCTTTTGACATGAACAGGGAAGCCTTGGTGTTTATGGAGGAGATGATGGATAGAGATCAGTCACAGGGGCTAAATAATTCTGAGGAGGGCAGTATGGATAGGGTTTTGATCCAAGATGAGCTTGCGGGTAGAAGTCATCACTCACATGAAAAACACAAAGACCGACGTCGGTTAGAGGACCGATGTCGGCATCCAGACAGGGACCGACATCAGTTGGGTGAAGCCCAACATTGGTGACTCTAGACAGATAAACATTGGCATCGGTCAGGGAGAACCAACGTCGGTGGTGAGTCAGTCACATGGAACTGACATTGGTCAGGTACAGACTAAGAGATGGTCAAGATCAGTCATTGAGATGGATTTTGGGTGGATAGCAAGCTGTCAACGAGTCTCAAATGCCCATATAGAGGACTGAAAGGGTAAGTAAGCCTCAAATTCATCATTTCCCTTCTTTACACTACTTGTTGCTCACTGATGGTCAAGAATCAGGAAGTCATTAAAGAAGCAGAATAGGTAGATCTAGGAAATAGGAGTTTTTGGGTGGAGTTGTGAGTTGGAAGAAAACACTGAGAGACGAATGGATGTTCAGGATGAATAAGAGCGGGAATGGATACGTGAGATGGAAGGCCAATGTATAAGGTCTTGAGGAAGCTGCAGGGCAATGGAGGTTTGACAGGGATATGACTAAGCATGGCTTTAGTCAAGGTCAATGTGACCATTATGTTTTACTTTACCAGGTTGGATGATGATTGCAACATTATCCTGTTACTATATTGTGTGCTTGTTGCAGGGTTACATATACAAGAGGTTGCTGAGCTAAAGGTAAAGTTAGTTTAGAGGTATGTCATGAAGAATTTAGGAGCAGTAAAATTCTTTAGAATAAGAGACATGGAAGATCATAGGTTGATTTTGTCTCCAATGGGAGCTGATGTGAAGAAGGTGTTGGTAAGGTTCAAGATGCAGGATGCAGAATCGGTAAGTACACCTATGGCTAGATAGTTCAAGCTGAGCTTAGAACAGTGTTTGAAATCACATAAGGTTTGGTGTAGACCTGGGTTTTCCCAAGTAGTGGGAGTTGTTAGAAAGTTTAGATGTGGTAGGGGACTTGGATGACAGGTTTAGCATCACAGGATGTGTGGTGGATGGTCTTCAAAATTGAGCTTGAAGATGGAGGTGCCTGAGATGGTTAGTGGAGGTTGCTGTACAAGTGCAGCTATTTATCTCCAAGTGGGAGATTGTTAAGTTGTGGAGCTAAAAGCTTCAGCAAGGAGCTAATCAGGGAGTTACTAGGTTGAGACAGTAATTGACATCGACAGTACGACTGACGTCGGTCAGGCAGGGACCAAGGATTGGCCGACGTCAGTTAGGAGTAAACTGATAACAATCGATGTCGGTCACCTGTGCATGTGCATGCTTCTGCATGTGTTTCTAGAATATGTTTCTAGAATTAGACTCATCTAATTTAAGAGGTCCAAGAGTGTTTGCATGTTGAAGACTAATTTAAGTCTTGAGTCTGTGTTTCTAATTATTGTAATTAAAAGTCTAATTATTGTATGCATGGGATCCTATTTAAGAGACCCATGGGGCATGTATTGTAATTAAGGCAAGTAAAGCATTGAAGCAAGAAAGCAAGGTCAAGGAGATCTACAAGGTGTAAGGTCAAGGAGATTAGCTGAAGCTATCAAGGAAGGGATAACAACTCAGGTTGTTGAGTTAGTTGTGGTTGAGCAAGAGAGAGAGAGAGGGAAGAATTCCTTGAGGTGTGGCAAGCCTTAGAGGTGCAAGAAGAAGTGGCATCTTATTTATTGTATTTTATTTTGAAGATTATTTAATACAAGAATGTGTATTGTCTCTCAAATTCTTTGTTGTTTCAAGTTTCTAGTTACTTAATCATTCTGGTATAATTCTGTGTTTAATTGCTTATAAGAAAAGTAATCAATTATGCTTCCATGGGTTCCTAACATACATCAAATAGTTTCTAGATATCAAAGTGGATAGGATATTCAATCACACCATCTTCAAGATGCAAAAGTAAACCAACAATTATGATTCACAAAACATCTACATGTACATGGAAAGTATTGTTACAATCTAGAAAAACTAGTATGGACATAGTAACTATTTCAGCTCAATAAAAGTTGCTTGACATTCTGAAGTCTAGACAAATTTTGCATTTTATGCATTAAAGTTTCTAGCAGAGATGAAATAGCTATGTAAACTTTGGTAAATTTTTGATAGTATCATATATGTTTAAGAAAATATTGTACTTTAGTGGAACTAATAGGTGGAGGCATACTTAGGATTACTATGATTTTTTCTTGATTTACTAAAATACCTTCATTGTATACTACATGTCCGAACAAAACTCTAAATGGTTTAAAAAATAAGCATTTATTTAGATTGAAGGTGATGCATAGAGTTTGACATCATTCCAAAATTAAACGCAACTTGGACAAATGCTCTTTCAACAGGGAGAATACTACCCAATCATCAAGGTAAACTTATAGGAAGTCATGAATGAAATCCTTGAATGTTTTAACCACTATGTGAGATAGCACTACAAGTGCATTATTAAATCCAAAAGGCATGAATTTGTATGTAAAATAACCCAATTATTTTTCAAAATTTATTTTGGATCTATCCTCTTCTATGATCAGAATCTGATGATATCCACTGAACCTATCTGTGAAAGAATATACTTCATGTCCTATGATAGACTCTAAAACTTTGTTTGTGAATGGTATTGGAAATGGATCATTTATGCAGGCATCATTTAAAATGTGTTAGTCCCCACATACTCAAATTTATCCTATTTTATTGGCCTAAACTACTATGGGGATTAGCTAATCAACTTTTTCTACTGGATAGATTATTCCTACATCTTTCATTCTATCTAATTTGGTCTTTACTTTTAGCTTCATATTTGGATTGAGCTTATATGGCTACTTATTGACTATCCATGTGCACTTCATTTCAATATGCATCTCACCAAGAGATGGGTTTATTCCTTGAACTTCTAAGAATTTTATGGGAAAATTTTCTTAGTAATCCCTCGAGAGTTGTAGAGCTTCTAAAATTTTAATTTTCATCTAATAATCACCTATGCTTGCCAATTTTAGAACCTTTTTAATTCTAATGTTAGCAACATGCTTCTTGATAGGTTGTTCATAAATATTTTGTTTTTCATCATCCATAGATTCCTATATAATCCTTTTCCCTTCCTATTTAGTAATTTAGATAATGCGTAGCTTATCTTCCTCATTCAATGTCATGACAATATCCTTGAGTGGTTTTACAGGTCACTCAAGCTCAAATAAATCATTTAAGTATAGGTCACCATCAGAATATGAATATTCACTATCCTATACCTCATCTTGTATGCAGTGACATGGTTGTGTTAGATCTTGTTCTTCATTATTATAAAATGTGTACCCTTGTAATGCCTCATTAAGATTATAGGCTATATTTTTCTGTTTAGTAGATTTTGTTGTGGTCCTCAAGTCTTCTGTGCACCCATGGCACACAAAATAATTGATTTTGTATAATGCATTATGGACTAGTGGATTTTCATCTTCAAACAAAAAGGTCTATATAAAATCACTCTACATTTGTGTCTAATGTTTGGTCTCCCTTTTGCATTCTTAGTGCATATACCATGTTGTTGGAAGTGGAGGAAGTGTATAGTGAAAGATGTGAACCTATTATTATGGTGTGACATGTTCCTCATTCTAGACTTCAACACACCTATGTACATGAATTTTAGGATACTCACCTTCTTGAAATAATGGCCAATTGGTGTGGATAAATTGTGGTAGCTGAAACCTACTGATCATGAGATTTCAAGCATCATCCCATTTAAGCTAGTCATTGCAATGAGTTACCCACCATGTTGCAACAAATCCCTTTAGATAATAATTTACAGCACTGACTCACTAATTAATGGTTAGAACATGGACTTGAAAATGCATAATGAAATCATTAATGTCTTCAATTTCATATTATATAGGAAATTGGTACTCATACATAAAGACCATTCGCATTAGCCAGAGTTCAAGATCACCTTAAGACCAGTTGAGGAGGTGGGTTTCTAAGTCACCACTGATCAATGAAACTACTTCCTATGGTAAATTTCCTTCCTTTGTATGCTCTATGTATTCCTACATGTGATCATCAACTTGATATAAGAAATAAACTTCTGACTGAGTAGGATATTTTGTAGACATAGATGCACATTCTTCAATAACAAATGATCTACTACTGGTTACGTGGTTACTAGTTTGGGCCTCTATTATTTTGATGTTTTTATTTTATAAATGAGTAGTGATTATATCTATGGTTTGGCATGCTGATACAAGAAGTTACATTTAGCTATGCATAGAGATTTTGGATTCTCCTTACTATTGACCTTCATCTAACTAGTTTCTTATGGAACATAGGGGGAGTCTACTTTAGCTAGAATTATGTAAGGCTCATGTGCTCTATTGAGAGGAATGATGATAAATTTATCACCTTGATGTGCCTTGAGTTGGTTGTGCACTATATTGATAGTAATTTATCCATCATACACCCACTGTTAGCACAAGGTAGTGTGTTGTTGTAGTCTTCATGTCTATGAACTCAAAGTCACCTCACAGATACAAGTCTATGAATTTGATTTTGTTGTCCTCTAATATTCCAATAAGATTAAATTTTTCATAATCATCTAAGCTTAGAGTCACTAGGCTATAGCTGAGAGTTGGTCATCCAATAGCTTCTCATGTAGATCTAGGAATCATATTAACTATGCTACCAAAATCAAAGACAACATTTGGGATCTCATAACCATCAACCTCAATATAAATCCAAGCACCAAAATCCTAGGGTTTCTTTGTCTTAACATACTAGACTAGTTTTTCTATCCATTATTGACCATGATGCACACATTCCAAAAGATTATGTAGTATATTTGTGATTTTCTATGATATATATTTATTGTGTAGGGTACTCAAAAGGTTTAGGAGATTTGTGATAAAAATGATAACTCCATATTTTCATATAATGTACACTATTTGGCCATACATTTGTGCATTGATTATTGTATCATCACCATCATTAGTTTCCTAATATTGAATGTTCTTCAAAAACCATGTAGCTTCATGCATAAGGTTTTTTTCTATGGCTGGATCTAGGTATTTATCCGATTTAACTTTTCTAATGTCTTGATCTTGAGACATCTCAAATGGAATTATCCCTTTTTATACATTTTATTATCATGTCACAACATTTAGAAACACATTTTATTTAGGATCCACACTTACCATATTTATATTTTAGATGGCTTTGTCCTTTCTCTACTTCTATAGAATAAAAAAATCTTCTATGTCATGCTAATCAAAGACTCTATAGCATGCACAATAATACTGTTATTTTGCGTTCATCAAAAAATTACATTGGTCATTATTTTATTCACCACATAGATAGAATTACATAGGAGGCCTTTGATAGTTGTTGCATCTACCACCTTGGTATCCTCCTCTGTAACCACCTCAACCTCCTCCTCTATTAGACTGATATCCCCTCAATATCCTCTTTGTTTCTATGTAGAGTTCTAAAAATAGTACTGTTAAATGTTATCTACCATGCTAGATTGATGTTTCATAACTAAATGGGTCTAATTCATTTTTTTTGGTATTATGGATGAGCTCCAAGGTGCTACATACTAGTATTAAGGGGATGGAAGTGTCTAACTCGATGAAGAAGGAGTCCATCCAACTAGATCATGAGGCTTATATTATGGTGAACATAGAATCCATTGTGGACCTATTTGGGTCCCACAACTCTTATCAACTTTTCAACTTGGGGTTATGTTCTTTGCCAAGGATATATTATGCACTGTGATAGCAAATAGATTTTTTGAGATGCCCTCTTTAAGATCATATAAATATATATAGTTATTATCATCATGGTTAGTTGATGTGTATAAATTATAATACATTTTTTTTTTGATATATTTTTGTGGAAGATGTCATTGTGTTGTGGCATACCCTAATACTGGGAAAAATTCATAGAATTTTGTCTTAACTTTAAGATAATTATTTATGTGGTGTCCCTTTTTACACTTTATGTACCATAGATTCAATTTAGGCTTAGCCACTTTATGGTATTACTCCATTCTTTTCATAAAATATTGTAGTGTGTTTTCAATTCTAGAATTAGAAATAGGTGCTTCTTCATAATATTCAATCTACTCTACACATATTGTAGCAAATATGACATCTAGTTATGTCTCATATTGGGTTTGCACAATGGTAAACTAAATCCTATTTCATAGTCCTTCAACTAACCATGTTGCTTTGTCTTTATCTATAAAATTTAATTCTACCTTATTCATTACAACAAAAAATTCTACAATCATAGTTACAGACTGACTCTCTAGACGTTTGCCTTACCTCCTTCAGGTCTTGTATTATTTGGTTAGTATATTTCTTATTCTTAAATTATATGATGACCCAATCTCGAATGTATTTTAAATTTCTTACTGAAGATCTCTTTTGTATATGAACTCCAATTCTCTCCCAAATAGAGGCCCTACTAATTCATACTTTTGTAAATTTTCATCAGTGATTCCTTTAACTTGCCATTTCATTTTGCAAATTAGCAGGTACTATTTAGGGTCCATGGACCCATCATAGATGGCTAAGTTTATGAATCCTCCTGACTAATTCAACATATTTACTAGTATGAGTGGAGTCTTATACACAACTGATATTGGAGGCATCTATGTTTTGAGTGATCCTGCTTACATACTACTCTATGCACTAAAAGAATTATTATGTACACTTTGTTTAATTGTTCTTTCTTCTTATTCTTATTCAAATTCAACTAATCCTATGGCCTTAAAATATTTACTAGTGCATTTTGTGTGAATTTACATACCCCAATGGTTTAGTTTCTTTGAAAATGATCTTTCCTAATTCTTATCCTCCTACTCGCTTAGCTGAAAACTTCTACTAGAATATAAAAGATTGGGTTATGGGGAATACACTTTTGATGAATAATTATTTCTAGTGACTTCTTCCTATTATTCTCTTGAACCTATAATTAACCTTAGACTAATTTTTTTTCTCTACGTAATTCTTCTTCTTCTGAAAATACCCTTTATTTTAGTTGATCACCTCTTTTATATTTTATCTATTCTATTCTTAAACTAATCTCATCTTCCTCTTCACACATATCATCTTCATCTCGTTCATCATCCTCTCATTCTATCTACCAACATCCATTATTTTCCTCTTTCTTAATAATTCACTCATCATCTCACTCATCACATCTATGTACTCATTCATCATCTACTATATTATTACTCTTACTTATACTCACAACTACTTGGGTATTTTTGTATTTATTCCATATGTTTTATTGTCATAGTTCTCTTTCTAAATACAAAGTTTTATTTTGAATCTTATTTCCTCATGTTTTCATTATATATTTAGGTTTAATATTTAATTACTCATCTATCTATAACTCACCATCACACACACACACACATCCCCATAATCCCAAAATGACTACTCTATATTGGTTGGAGTAGGCACCATGGCCTTATCTACAACCAACATCTTCAATAGGAGAGGTAGTCACTGCAAATATTTTTCTCTAATTCCTTAGACAAAATGGTCCTACATAGCTTTTAACACTATATATATTTACACTAAAAACTTATTTATATATCCATCTATGGTAGTGGTAACCCAATAATCTTTTGTTTGCATCCAATCAGTTTCTAGTTTCAACAACTAGGCTATCTTTTCTTTAGTCTAGGTAATAGTTTCTTTCATTCTAGAATTGAATCAATAGTATTCAAATATTTTCAACCAATCAATTACTAGTTTAATAATCTTTCACTAAAAAAATTAGTAAATTTCTTTGTAGATATGCTCTTAGATAATTTCACTTTTGGTAAGATTAGTTATTTTAGATTCTTCTTCTACAAAGTGCCATACTTTTTTGTATAGCCATTTTCAATTTCTCACTATCATGCTAACCATCTTAACATAATTTCCTCTAGAAGGAGTGTCTCCATGCTCACCATAATATTTTTAGTAGAGGTTCTTGATGCAATAGAACATGCTAAAGATGAGGATATATAAGATTTTTAATATTATTTAAGATGGTACAAAAAATTCATAATTCATAGAGGCATGATAGAGATGATTTATAATGCAATAGATAGGAAATAATATTAATCCAAAGTATTTTTAAGGTATACAAAGCATTCATATTACTTTATATAAGATTAAACCAAACATTAAACATGATAACATAGACAAATAATAACATAAGAAATATTACAGGTAACCATAACTTGAAAGTGTATATTGATCTCAATAAAGGTTCATCATCTTCTTCATACAAACATACATATTTATAGTCATTCTTATTATTGACTATTCATATTCTTCTCATAAAATGGTGCCAAAGAGAGGAGACTTTTTATCTTCTATTGCTTTAAAACTCATGGAGGATAGGAAAAAATACATATAGATGATAACTTCTTACATAACACATGAATATTCAAAGAATATCCTATGCAACTTTAGTTACCCATTTTATTCTCCTAACAATTTGAAAATAACATAGCACAATTAAATAACCGAGGCTTCAAATCCATCATATAATAATGCTAAGCGGGATAGAATGTACCCTCACTTGGCTCACCAAGAAGATTATTTTGTGTACCCTTATTTTGAGTTTGAGGTATTAATTATCAAGCTTCAATTTTAAGTGCTTGAATATAGCCTCATGTTTCAAGATAATGTTATTCCATCCATATATCCCTATGTACTTCACCCTCACATTATAACTCTTGAGTTCACATTGTTATTGTACATTCTCACATCCAAACCCTGAAGGAATAAGTGAAAGCCTAAACAAATTCATGGTTGGGCATCCATCTAGTTAGCATCCTATTTTATTATGTAGATATTATTATGTTTTGATGGTGAAACATTTTAAGGGGGATGGAATATAATATAACCATGGAGGGGTAGAATAATGAATCATAGTGAATAGTAGTTTAGTACTACATTCATTAGAATGAAGAGTTAGATGGATTAGAATAGTATAAATAAGAGGGAATATGCCATTGTAATGTATCCAAGAAGAAGAGTTCTAATTGATCCTTGATCAAGGGATGTAGCTCCCTCAACGTGTCATGTAGTCAGAGTTATTCCTTCCATAAAAGGAATAAAATATTTTATATTAAGTATTTTTAGCTATTTTTATGTATTTTAGTATAGATGTTCTTAACATAAACTCATGAAAAATAAATAAAACACCAAACATATTAAAAAGGAAAAGAGAAATAATCATAACATCTCTTCCCAAATAAAAAAATGTGGGATGTTTGATTAGTGGCAATAGTACTCTTTGAGATTACAATGTGTCTAAAAGAGAGATAAACATTGCAGTGTCTCTTAAATGCTTACATTATTTACACCTTTATTATTGGAATATTATAGTAAGATTGGATTATTAATAAAATAATAATTTATAAAAGGTTACATAATAAGGCACTAAGTTGGTATGCATAGCTTAGACTCCCAACTAGAGGAAAATACCATATCAAAACATAGTAATAAAATATATAAGATCAAGTATTAATGCTAGTTAATTCATGGTAGTGTAACAACAAAATAATTAAAATAAGAACATCAAATAAACTAAATATAGGATATTGTACCAAAAGGAGGAGGTGGAGGATCATATTTAGGTGAAATAGCATTACAAGATGAAGGTTATACCAAGGAAGGATCTAAATCCACCCAACTATCCCATGGGGTTTAAAGGAGCTAGAGAAATAGTAATGTCCCACTTAAAAGGAGGATACACCATAGTACCAAAAGAGATGGGGTCAGTAGTCCAACCCCACTGAGAAGAAAAAATAGTAGATTTCCACATGATGATTATGGAATACATACACCCAATTGAGGGGGTAATAACTAGTTGTGGCTATGGGATCAATTTCATTGGTGTTTAGGCACTAGAGGTGGTAGGTCCTATGGTGGACAATCCTATGAGACATCATTCACAACACAAAGAGCAATCATTTAGTGATCAATAAACTCTTATAAATTCCTAAAATACATGTAAAATTTCTCTACTTGAACTCATATCTACATATATATCAAATATAATATATATACCTTATCATTAATAGAGAATTGACAAGATGATACCTCATTGTTAAATAAAGTAAAATTTATAGGTTTCCATAGTTTAAAAAAAGTTTTACACATGCAATATTAGAGCCGATAAAATAGAAAATAAAAATGACATTAAATTCCTAATCTAATACAAAATACCTATGATCGAGTGAGAAGGGGGAGAGATATATCTCCACTTACTATTAAGATCCTTTTGTTGTGTTTATTTGATCAAATTCAAGATTATTGTAGTTGCTCAATTAGACACATGAAATCATTATGGAAGTATTTCCTATTAGAGTTAATATGATTTCTTGATGATGTTGATGACTAAGCTCTCACAATGGTATAATCTCCATAAGCTCTCTTTTCTTGTTGGAAATGGGGGTGAGGGGTTCAATTAATATATTTTTGATGGGGCAAATAGATGGTTAGTTTTTTGTCAATGTGTTAGATTTAGAAATTTTAGGTGGAATAAGGGGAAGATAAATATGATCAATAGGTAAAATACTTATTATAACACTAGGCCTAGTTTACATATAAATAATGTAATCAAATATGAATAAATATAGCAATAATTAAAAAACCCTAGGGCAAGCCAGGGTTTGCATAAGAAGACTCATATATTAGGTTTAGAAAAAAATTAACCCTTTTTAGATAAAGATATGGATATAAGGGTTAAGGGAATAGATTAATCAAATAAGAATAAACTATTCTAAAGTGGGACAATTAAATGAAATCAAAATTATAGTATTCTAATAAATATGTTGAATTTAAAAATATACTAAATAAAAAATATATAATTTCAAATAATATTGTGAAATTTAAAATACAAAGGAGATATAATACGTATCTTACTTATTGATTCATAATTGTATTTAAGTGTATCTAATAGTTAAATATATAGAATAAAATATACTTATGTTTTGCTTTGATTCATTAGATTCTATAAATTAGCTCTCCATTAATTGAGACACTAGCATCACACTATGGACACTATCATAGACACCTATGTTTTTAGGACTTGTTCCAAAGTCTTAACGTTAGGTTAGTTTTTTGGTAGAAAATAAATTACTATTGTAAATGGGGCATGCATCTTTTATAAAGACACCCCCATAAAATAAATAAACTTAGTTTAATTATTAGGTAGTTTTAATGTTTATATTTATTAATTAGATTTGTTTTATGGGTTGTTTTCCCGTATTTGTTGGTTATAGGGTTAGTTGTTTTTACCGGTCATTGGTAAAAACTATATAATCCATGTTTGCAGTGTGAAAGGGTTAACAGAGTAAAGGCACCCTTATGTACTAGATTTTTTTGAAATTAATAAAATACTTGTGCACTCGCACTAAGCGGGGACAAGGTTCAATCTATTTTGATCCTGGAGTTATCAGTGGTATCAGAGCATGGTTGGGAGCATGGTGAATTCGAAGGAGGAAGGTGTGATTTCTTTTGGCATGAAAATAAGGTATGCCATATAGTTTTGGTTTAAATATTTTGAAAAATTATTAAATTATTTTAATTTTTCAAAAATTATTTATATTTAAACCTGTATTTTCCATATACCACTGTCTAGCCTTTTTGGATCATTCATACTCCATTTTTTCTGAGTTCAACCTCCTCATCTGGCATAAAAATGAATTTTATCATTTAATGTTATTAATTCATTATTCTTTTTGAGCCAAAATCAAATTTGTACGGCCTATTTTCTGTGGAAAACATCTAAATATTTTCAAACATGGCTGCCATTGTGTTTTGCATTCATTTCAGCTCCTTTTAAATCCAAAACATCTGCAAATCCTGATCAAATGGCATTAAAACCTCTGTTGTTGCATTTTTAATTGAAAATCTAGAAAAATCTGAGTTGTACGGCCTATTGTATGGCCTTCAAACACCTAGGGTTGTTTTTAATCCATTCCCTGCAAAATACACTTCAAAAAATTTGCAAAAACACAGTATAAATCATTTTTTAGCACCTGTACGGATTTGTACGGCCTAGGTGAGAGAGAGCAGGTGGAGAAAAAGTTTCTAGCAGTAGCCATGGCGTCCTAGGCAAGCATGGTGCTAGAATAAAATTCAGAAATTTATTATTTGCTGTTTATATAGTTTTGTTTCAAATATTTGTTGTGAGGGCCCACCGGGAGGAAGGTTGAAAGAAAGGCTGAAAACAAAGGGAAAAATAATTTTTATTTACTCATGTAATTTTTTTTTTAATTTTCCCTCATACATGAAATCTGGTACAAATATAGATTTCTAAAAGTAATGTTTTGTAAATGCTCTTAGAGCAATTGATTAAGCTTATTTTGTTAAAAGCTTGCAAAGGAGGAGGTCAAGGGTTCAAATCCCTTCTTTTTGGAGAAAAGTTTATTTTTGCCTTGGAATATACTTTTTTGAAAAAGGAATATTCTCTTTTTTAAATTTAGAATATTGTAAAACACATACTTATTTTATTGTGTTATTTATTTTCGAAAAAGGGGCAAAATTCAATCATTTTTCTTTTGCATTGTTGTGGTGAGATAAGGGTGTAATTGGTGAAATAAGGTTGTAATTTGGTGAAATAAGGGTGTAATCATTGATTTTTGATGTGGTTAAGTGCAAAACCCATCAAAAATACTTATTTTCTATTTTATGCTCTACGCAGAGGTTAAGTGCAAAACCCCGTAGAAGCAGTGTCTTGTGCAGTGAGTGTGATATTTGTCTCATTTCATTCACATTTTGTCGCATGTTTCTCTACTGCACTTGATTTCATTTCAAAAATGCTGAAAATTTAGAATTTCCTTTCAGATGGTGATAGATTAACAATTTCCAATTATTCAGATTGGAAATGATTGATGGAGGCTTCACTAGTGTTTAATGAGTTATGGGATATTGTTAAGAATGAAAATCCCACATTGCCAACAGAGCAGGCTAAGTTAGATATTTTAAATTTGCGTGTCTCTAAGGCCTTAGCTCTCATTAAATGTTGTTGTACTCGTGATACGTATGTTCATATTGAAAATTCTCCTCATAGTTACACTGCATGGAAAACATTATCAGATTTATATGATAAGAAACATAAGCATAAGAAGATAGATATTCATATGCAGTTGTTTACTTTGTCATTAGATGAAGATGGGGATATGGGAAAATATATGTCTAAGTTGAAAAATATCACTACTGAATACACTAAGGCTGGTTTTGGAAAACTAGATGATGACCTCATAGTTACTACTGCTTTGAAAGGACTACCAGGGTCCTATAGGAAGTTTTTTGAAATGTTGCATGTCTCTGACAAGATCACAGGCATCACCTTTGATAAGTTGGCTGAGTTTCTCATCCAACATGACCTCTCTCTATCCAAGAAATCCAAGAAAACTGAAGAAGCCCATGTTTTAGAGTCAAAGCCTAGTTCATCTTCATCTGGGCATCAAAACAATAGAGGAAATAGTTATAGAGGGGGTCAAGGTTACAGAGGAGGCAGATATGAAAACAGAGGTAGGGGTCATTCGCATAATCAACAATCTAATCAATCACATTCACATGAAACAAGTGATCGAGGACATGGTCACAATTCATATAGGGGCAGAGGCTTAGGTAGATCAGACATTCAGTGTCATAGATGTGGAAAATTTAGTCATATTGCCTCACAATGTAGGATTCCTTTTGATAAAATTCAGAGGCCACAAAAAGTGACTAAGACTAACTCTGCTCAGTATGTCGATCATGACTATGATGAATATAGTAATGTTGCCCATGAATTTGCATTTACTTCTTTGGGGCACATTGATTATGTTGAATATGAGGCTAGAGATGAGCTCACAGATATATGGGTTTTAGACACAGGAGCAACCAAACACATGACATTTAGGAGAGATTTCTTTTGGTCTTATAAGGAAGCTTCTCTCTCTCTCCAATTGCCTTAGCAGATAGGTCTATGCATACACCACTAAGACTTGGTACTATTCAAATTCTTCTTCCTAATGGGTCTATAAAATACTTGGAGGATGTTTGGTATGTTCCCACATTGAAGAAACACTTACTTTCTTTGGTAACTATTCGAAAGAAAAGTTATCAAATTGTGCTTGAAAATGGGCTCATTTACATCAATTCAGTGAAGGATAATTATAAAACCATGTATATAGGATATGAAGATGGAAACTTGGTTAGATTGCATTGTAAGGTGCTTCCTCCAAATGTAGAACTTGCAACAGTTGTTGATACAGGTATAGGTACTATGTCTACACAGTGGTTATGGCATCTCCGCTATGGACATTTGAATATCCACTCTTTAATGGATTTGCAGAGATATGGTATGGTGAATGGGTTGCCCACTTTTCGCAAAGATAGTATTCTTTGTGAGTCATGTGTTTTGGGCAAACAAAATTGGGAAAATTTTCCTAAACAGTCATCTTGGAGAGCTAACAGATGTTTACAGTTAGTTCATAGTGATGTATGTGACATGAAAAAGTCATCCATTGGTGGGTGTAGATACTTTGTCTTGTTTATTGATGACTTTTCTAGGATGACTTGGGTATTCTTTATGAAAAATAAATCTAAAGTTTTCGCTAAGTTTGTTGATTGGTTACACTTAGTCAAAAAAGAAACAGGTTCACATTTGGCCACTCTTCATTCAGATAATGGAGGTGAGTATACCTCTAATGAATTTTTAAACTATTGTCGAGAACATGGAATTCATGGACAATATAGTAATGCTTATACTCCACAACAAAATGGAGTATTTGAATGAATTAATATAACTTTAGAGGGCACAACATGTGCCATGTTGCACTATAAACAACTTGATGATAAATTTTGGGCCGAAGCCATTGGTACTGTAGTGTATTTGAGAAATAGGTCCCCCACAGTTGCACTTTTGGGACAAACTCCATATGAGGCATGGTATGGGTTTAAACCCAAAGTTAAACACTTGAAAGTGTTTGGATGTCTTTGTTTTGCTTTGGTTCCTCCTAAACATAGAACTAAGTTGGAACCACGAAGTCAAAAATGCATCTTTCTTGGTTATTCTGAAGATAAAAAGGGATTTCGTTTGCTTGCACAGGATTCAGGCAAATTCATAGTGAGTCAAGATGTAATATTTGATGAGTTTGGGACTATGAACACTGCAGATATTGATTCTCAACTTGATAGATTAGAGAGGAAAAATGCAAAAAGAGATAAGGGTTTGAATAATGGAGATAACTCTTCAAAGTTATGGTATGAGACTCAAATTCCTTCACTTTCCTCTCCTTCATCTACAAGTTCACAGGTTGATGACTTAGAAATTGTTGAAAATTCTCTAAGTCCCCCTTCGAATAATGCACCTAATGAGAATTCAGGAGTCCCTGATTTGAATAATTTGTCTAAGTATCCAAAATGGGCTCAAAGTATTTTTTCTGACTTGACAGTAGATGAAGTTGGTTTAACAGGGCCCAAGAATTCTCGAAAATAGGTGAACTATGCTATGGTTGTTACTACTTCTTCCACTAAGCCATCCACTTTTGAGGAGGCATCTACTGAACATGTTTGGCAACAGGCAATGAAATGTGAGTATGATTCCATACTTAACAATAATACATGGGTTTTAGTTGATCCTCCTCCACATGTTAAACCCATCAGATGTAAATGGGTTTATAGGACTAAGTATAAATTAGATGGCTCCATTGATAAACATAAGGCATGACTTGTTGCCAAAGGATATGCGCAACAAGAAGGTATTGATTATGAGGAAAAATTTGCACCAACTGCCAAATGGCACACTATTTGTATGGTACTTGCCTTAGCAGCACAAAATGGTTGGAAAGTACATCAGTTGGATGTTAAAAGTGATTTTTTAAATGGTGATTTATAAGAAGAAGTCTATATGAAACAACCTCAGGGTTTTGAACAGGTGGGTGCTAAACATAAAGTGTGTAAATTGACAAAAGCTTTGTATGGGCTCAAACAGGCACCCAGGGCTTGGTATGAGAAAATGGATTCATACTTGAAATCCATTGGTTTTCATCACAGTGAATTAGATGATACTCTCTATTTTCAAGTGTAGGGTAAGAAAATGGTGATATTAGTTCTCTATGTTGATGACTTGTTTATTACAGGTAATGATGAAAATCATAACAAGTTTGTGAAGAAGGAATTAAAAGATGGGTTTGAGATGACAGATCTTGGACTTCTTCACTACTATCTAGGCATAGCAGTAACTCAGAAAGAGCATAGTATTTTCATTTCACAAACTAAGTACATTTTTGAGTTATTAGAGAGGTTTGGCATGAGTGATTGCAAACCTGCCCTCACTCCCATGGAAAGTAACTTGAAATTGTCTAAGGATGATAGCAGTGCATTTTTTGATGGCACAACATATAGACAATTGGTGGGAGGTTTGATATATTTGATGACTACCAGGCCCGATATTTCATTTTCAGTTGGAATCTTATCTAGGTTTATGCATGAGCCTAGAGAAATTCATTGGCATGCAGCAAAATGAGTACTTCATTACCTTCAGGGAATGAAAACATATGGCCTTGAATACCGCCGCAACAAGAACTTCAAACTTGTTAGATATTGTGATGCAGATTTTGGCGGATGTGTGGATGACAGAGTGTCAACCACAAGATACACTATGCATATGGGTTCAGCTGCCATTGCTTGGTGTTGTAAGAAGTAGGATATAGTGGTAAATTCATTAGCAAAATCATAGTATATTGCAGCATGGGATGCTTCTAGAGAAATTGTTTACCTTCATCGTATTCTTGAAGATCTTCAGGTTTCTCAGTTTGCTCCTACACAGTTATACATTGATAATCAGAGTGCTATCAAGATGTCCAAGAATCCAGTATTTCATGCCAAAACAAAACATATGGATGTCAAATATCATTATCTGTGAATGTTAGTGGCAAAGAAAACTCTTGATCCAATATATTGCCCAACTGCTGATCAGATAGCTGATATCTTCACAAAACCCCTTGATAGAATCAAATTTGAAAAATTCAGAAAAATGCTTGGTATGTGTCCAAAGACCTGACTTTGGATCATAGGGGGGTTTGTTAGGACTTGTTCCAAAGTCTTAACGTTAGGTTAGTTTTTTGGTAGAAAATAAATTACTATTTTAAATGGGGCATGCATCTTTTATAAAGACACCCCCATAAAATAAATAAACTTAGTTTAATTATTAGGTAGTTTTAATGTTTATATTTATTAATTAGATTTGTTTTACGGGTTGTTTTCTCGTATTTGTTGGTTATAGGGTTAGTTGTTTTTACCGGTCATTGGTAAAAACTATATAATCCATGTTTGCATTGTGAAAGGGTTAACGGAGTAAAGGCACCCTTATGTACTAGATTTTTTTGAAATTAATAAAATACTTGTGCACTCGCACTAAGCGGGGACAAGGTTCAATCTATTTTGATCTTGGAGTTATCATATGTCCTAATTTTGATGTCTTTTTCTATATATAAACACAAAAAAAATTCAATAATGACCACCTACACCTATTAGGGTTCAATATCACCTTGAAATTTCTCGATTTATATCATACACAAAGGTTTTGGATATCATTATTTGGCTCAAAACCTTAGGTGATCTAATTAGGGCATGCCACCTTTTAAAATAGGGGTTAATGGGATCAAGTGATGTCATGTTGACGTAAAAGAACCATATATTAATGAGTGGTGCCTACATATACATATAATATAAATAAGGACTCAAACATATGTAGTTTTCTCCTTATGTGGGCTTTTATGTGAATAATGGTGTAATATGCTATATGCAAGTGCATGTTGTAAACTAGATTATATATTGGTAATTATTTCTCATTGTATTCTCTTTGCATGCTTTAGACATGTTATAATAATAATCCAATGATTTATTTTTAAATAGGTAAGAATAAGGTAGTATAACTCAATTATGCAAATGAATAAGTGTGAGATTTGATAGGTGTTTGTTTGGTATTTGCTAGATTAATAATGAGTGGGCATTAATTTGTATTTATACCACAAATTTTTAAAATTTCATGAGATGGTTAAATAATATGAATATGATAACCCATACATTTCAAATAATTTGTAAATTTTACCATTTATAAGGCATAGACACTAGCATAAGATTTGGAACACTAGTTGTTAACCAATTTTGACTTTTAGGTCAAAATAGGGCACCCATAGTAAAAAACTTAATTTTTAGGCATATAATAAGGTATAATATATTTTTATAAGTTGTTTCATAGGTTAATTAATGTCAATTGATGCTATACTAGCTTTGGTCATTTGTTTTCTAGGTCCATTTATCCTTTTAAGTCATTTTAAGGGGTCAAATAGGTGAATTTAATGCTTTTATATAGATTTATTAGGAAATTTTCAATTTTAAAATATTTTTATAATGTGACATGTGTCCTAGGAGGTTTTTATTAATTGTCACTAACTGAAAATTGTCAGGTTACTCGAAAAAGGTCAATTTTCTTAAAGAAAAAGATGAAAATGACACTTGTACAACTCTTTGGGAAGTGTACCACATGGTATACGATCAAGAGACATAATTTTATCTTATTCAATTCAAAACCATGTTTTATATGATATTAAAGTGTCATTTCCAATCCAAAACCATTCAACTACCTTCTTGCTTTTTTTGGCAAACTAAAG